>JAKSZT010054037.1:1479296-1510166 GCA_026826555.1 Tolypeutes matacus
TGGGGGCAGGGTGTCTGGGCCTGGGGGGTGGGGGCAGGGTGTCTGGGTCGGGGTGGGCAGGATCTCTAAAACTTGTGCAATTTATATGAGAGAAGAAAGTGCCGGGTCAGAATCTCCAGCTGAGCCTTGCCTTCCAGCAGCCCCTCGTGCCCCATCTCTCTCTTAGCGATTTTCGCCTCGTGTTAGACCCGCTGCTCCCCACGGCAAGCGCCAGTGGCCAGGCTTCTCGAACACACAGGGAGCTTTGCCTCTAAGGCCGGGACAGGCACGGGCAGGGAGATGGGGCCAGCTGCGGGGTGGTGAGCGGCCCTGGGGTGGAGCCCCCTCCCTTGGGGGGCCCAGTGGCCAGCAAAGACCGTCCCGCCGGCCTATTAGGACCCCGGGTGTGTGGCGGGAGCCAGTGGAAGGAGCTGGCTGGGGCGGGGTAGCAGAAAGAGCGGGGCTCGGGGTGGCAGGTTTAGGTCAGAGGATCCTAAAGTACGGGGGGACTTTAGGCTCAGTGACGTCCGAGAGGGCAGGCTGCGGGCAGGTTAGCAGGGAGGAAAGCAGAGCCCGGCCAAGGCTGAGGCCGAGGCCGCGCCCCAGGCCCCCCAGTGAGGACCAGGCAGAACCAGAGGGAGGGGACCGAGGCCAAGCTGGGACGGTGTCCAGGTGAAGGCTGGAGGGTCCCCAGGAGGGGCGGCCCCCTGCCCGGCTGGCCGTGGCCTTGAGGAGGGACGCAGGGTGCGCTGACATCATCCCCTCCTGGTGGGCGCCTTGGGCAAGCGCCTTAAAGTCTGTCCCCATGGCGCTCACCCCAGGCTGGGGGGCAGGGGGCAGCATAAATCTGCACCTGCTCTTCGGAGCCCAAGAGCCGCAGCCGCACGGCCCGGCCAAAGGCGCACGACCCACTGTGCGCAGTCAAAGCCCTCCTGTGTGAGTGGAAGCCCCGGGCGAGCCTGCGGGGCGGCCACGCTGGGATCTGAAGGCAGCCAGGATCCCCGAGCCAGGAGGCGGGCCCTCGCCGTGCCCTATTCCAGGGAACAGAAGGGCGAGGAGGCCGCCCAGCGCGCACAAAAGGCACCAGCTCCGAAGGTGGGTTATTGGCTTGTTCTCTCCACCAGGAAACACACCAGCATCTCTTTTTTCGGGGCATTTTAAACTTTTAACTCTGTATGCCCTAATCTTGTTTTCAGAAATTACATTTGAAGAGTCTTTCCTCAACTTGCGGGAGAAGGCAGGGCCTCCCTGTGAGGTCCCTGGGAGTCCCCGCCCGCCCTGAGGCCTGCGCGGCCCCTCCGGGGTGCCCCCCCGCCCCTGCGCAGTGCTAGAGAAGAGAGAGAGCGACTCGGCAGAAACAAGACACAGCGGCACGGCTCGGGGTGAAGAGCCTCCTGCGGGCCTTTATTGTTTGGACGTGGCCCCGCACGGGACCTGGGCAGTCACGCGGCAGTGCCCGCCAGGGTCAGGTGGCGGAGCAGCGGAGGGCGGTGGGGGCGGGGGGCTCGCGTCGGGGAGCCCCTCCCTTCAGAACGTGCACTCTGGAAAGAAGGCAGGGGTCAGCGTGGGCGGCAGCCTCGGGGCTCCCCGCTGTTTCTCGGGGGCAGGGCAGGCGCAGACCCCCCCTGGGGCCACCAAGCAAGAGAACAAGACCCAGGGGTTTGGGACAGACGGTCAACGATGGACCTGGGCCAGGCCACTGGCCTGAGCTCAGAGAGGGAGATTCCAGGAGGAGGAGCTGAGGGACTGTCGGGGCCCCCAGGACAGGCGACCAGCAGCCCCTCTGCCCTCCTCCCAAAGCTGCATGTGGACTGCTCCCTGCATTGCCGGGGGCAGGTGGCCGTGTGTGCGGACAGCCCAGGGCTTCAGGCTGGCCGAAGGAACTGTGCAGGTAGAAGGGGCCCGAGGCGCTGCGTCTTGGGGTCCTTGGTGGGCCCCACCAGAGCCAGCTACATATCGTGGGGACCCCCGGCTCAGGAGGAAACCGCGGGGCCCCTGTTTAAGATGGCCACCGCACGGCACCCCCCGAGCACGCCCTCCTGAGCGGGGTGCCTCCCTGGGTAGACACGTGCTGGGGGGAAGGTGACGTGGACGGGGCCCCAGGTGACAGCCGGCCCTCCTGCGCTGCGGCCACCGCCGCACACAGGCCTCACGGGGCCCACGCCCCGCGCTGCCCCGTCTGCTGCCCTCCTGGGCACACCGCGCGGGCCGAGGGACTCAGGGTGAGTTTTGGGCTTAGAACGTCCTGGAAAGCCGGCCCAGCTTCCCAAATCTCCCTACTTGCCGCTCCTCTCTGAAACGATGTTTTAAAAACGATTTCCCTCCACACGTGCCTTGGCTTTGGGCGCCGTTTTGCGCAAAGCCCCGGGAAGGGGAGAGAGGGGCCAGCCGCTGACCTCCCGCTGTCCTGTGCCCCACCCACGGGCGGCGAGGGCGGCGTCCCAGGGCCCGGGCCTGCGCAGCTCCCTGGAGGCCTCGGGCCTCCACCTGGGCCTAGGCCTGAAGCCGCCGTGGCGTGGGGCGGCCCCGCCGCTCACCTGTCTCCTGGAGCGGCTTGAAGCACCAGGGCACCTCGGGGACGCTCGAGTCGAAGCAGCAGCCTCTGTGGTTGCACTGCTCGGGTGTGACCTGCGGGTAGCCGCAGTCCACCCTGTCCTTGGCCGGGACGGCACACTGGTTGGCCGCTGCCGCAGACAAAGCCGAGTCAGCTTCCAGAACTTCCTGGCTGCCTCCCTTTGCAACTTTGCACCCCTGGTCCCCCAGCTCCTGAGCTCAAGTGACGGTGAGGCCCCTGCCCGCTGCACCTCGCCCTGGGGCATCCTCTTCCTGTGTAGTTGAAGGGAACTATGTGCAGGAAGCCTGGAGATTGGCCTGGGTATCTCCCTCTTGGCACTTTTCCCAAACACAGGTCTGGGTTCCCTCCAGCTGGAGGGGGGCTATGGGCATCCGGGGTCCCCTGTTCCCCTTTCACTGTTTTATCAAACCAAAACTTGCCCTGACCTTTCTCCTTCAATGAAAAGGCTAACAGGAGATTTCCACTCATTACAGAACGTCGCAAGGCGGGCGGCTTGTCATTGCTTCCCTGCACCCCCTGGCCCCAGGCCCTTTAGCTCGTCTCAGCTTCTCTGCCCAGATCCCAGCCCCGGGGTTCCTTTGTCAAGCAGGCCTGTATGTACGTGTGTTCATGTCATCAACTAACTGGTTCTTCCCGAGAGAAACAGAAACCACAGGAAACCTCTTAAATTCTCTTCCGATGCTGCCAATCCGTAGTTCCTTGTCCCAGGGTTAGCCACACTGGGCTGCCCCTTGGAGTCACCTGGAGACCCTTAAAAACTGCCCAGTGTGGCTCCCACCTTGACACATCCAGCTGTTGGCCCGGGGGTCAGCTGGGCGCCGGGAGCTTTCGGAGCTCTCCAGGATGCCAACGGGCAGCCAAGGGTGGGGCCACTGGCTTCCACCTTGCTCAGGGTAAAAGTCGCACCCTGATTTCTACACCTTGGCTTCAGGGAACAGCCACGTCTCCTACCTGGAGCGGCAGCACCGTGGCTCAATGGAAATTGTGTTTTCTCCTTACGTGTGTATCGAAAACGTTCTGGAGGTAGTCATTTGCATTTGTCGTCCTGTTTGTTTTGGAAATGTGCCAAAATTACATTTGAAGCCCGATCATGGTGCAGAAATCTCTGGCAGAGACGAGCATGGAAAGTGGGGGGCAATGGGCTGTGTGCCAGGCAGGCCTTGGTTGGAATTCTGGCCCCAACGCTGACCAGGAGGGCTGCCTGGGAGAGTTTATTAGCCTCGTGGGGCCTCAGTTTCCTTGACTGTAAAATGGGGACAAGACCTGCTCTGTAGGTGTACGGTGAGAATAGCGGGTGTCTAATAAATGGTAATAACTGAATTACATGGACGCTCAGTCATCTCTCTAGCCCTCAAGCCCACCACGAGCCCCCTAGCCTGGATCTTCCCATGCGTCCCCACCCCCACCCCCCGCCCGCGTTCCCTCGGAGTGGAGGGAGGTCAGAGGTACTCACACAGGCCCACGTACTCGCCGGCCACGCTGGAGGAGCCCAAGGCCAGCACCGCAGCCAGCAGCAGCCAGAGCCTTCTGGCCTCCATGGTGACCGGTGGCTCTGGGGACGGATCCCGGGAGGGTGTGCGTGGCCGCCCGGGAGGCGCATTTATGCCCCCGTGTTTGCACAGCTTCTGCATCGTGTTTGTCTGGGGAGGGCTCTGCTCTCCGGCACCAGCTCCACCCGCTTTCCTCCTGCACTCGAGTTTAGAACCCCTGGAAGGATGGTCTGTCCTAAAGGGTGGGGGGCGGGTCAAAGCCCACTGTTTGGGTACCAAGCCAGTGGGACGGCGCCTCTGCCCTCGCCTGCTCCTCTCTCCCGGCTGGCACTGTGCTATCAGGGAGCAGGCTTGCATCACCGGGATGGGGAGGGAATGAGAAGTCTCCCCGCGGCGCTGGAGATCACGGCCAGCAGGGGCTGCCTGGGGTTCTGGCAGGGACCTGGGCCGTGCCAGCCTCCGTGGCTGACCGGGGCAAGAGAGAAGGTTCCGTATTTGGTACCAAGAGCTCCCCAGGCCCCTTGATGCCAGCTGGGGCTCTGACACCTGAAAACACCGAGCCAGGCGCGCCGCGTGCGGGGGAGTTCATTTCTCTCACGTGACAGTTGGAGGCTAGAGAGTGCCTTTGTTTCTCTTTTGCTTTTGTCCAGCAAAAAAATATTTTTATTAACTGCATTTTAATAAATGTGTCCAATAAATTTGTTAACCCTATTTTAATAGGAATAGGGTACATGAGTTTGGCTTGTGAAAAATCAACCTATACCAAAGGCCCCCAGTCCAGAAGTATCCGTTTTTAACGCTTTCTCAGGTATCCTTCCAGAAGGGTTCTAGCTAGATCTAAGCACATTTTTAACACCAGCGGGAGCGTTTTATACACCTTTCCCCAAATTGCTGGGTTTTTTTATTTTTTTTTATTTTTTTATGACGACTCTATCTTGGAGATTGTTTTATAGCACCATAGCTAGAGGAAATGGGAATAATTATGCCCATTTCTGCAGAAAGAAATTAAGTTTAAAGTTTGTTGAAGCTTTCCTTAGCAGACCTGCTAGAAATGGCATTCACCCATTTTGTAGGAGCCCCGGGTCTTAACTCTTTGTGTTCACAGCCCACCACCGCCCAGGCAGGCGTGGTTGCCTGGTAGAAAGCGGGGGAAGACCTGGACCCCTGGGGGTTTCGGGCTCTCCCCGCTTCCTTGCTGGCTGGGACCTTCTCATCTACGGTTCTTTACTTGGCCCTGATGTTACCCAGGGGCGCCTCCAGCAACGTCCATCTGAAAATCCTCGGGGTGGGCTTGGGTGTCATCCCAGAAATGGCCCCCCGGCTCTCGCCTCCTGGTGGGGTATGCTAAGGGACAAATCTGAACACCTGGGGGGAGGGGGACAGAGAGTGGCCGATGGCAGCTTGGGAACCAGGACCATGCCCCACTCACGACGCCCCCCACCCCTTCCCCTGCACTCGGCCAGCCCCGAGGGTTGATTTGAGTTGACACTTGCTGTCCGGTTTGCCACTTCTTCTAAGGTGAGAGAAAGAAGGAGGAAAGAAAGAACAATTTCTGCATTGTTTTCAGGGCATTCATTTGCTTTGTTTCCAGAGGAGGAAAGTGGAGCCCACTGAGTAACAGCACGACTCTGACTCTTCGGTTATTAAACAGAACTTCCCCGGGAGTGGTTTCTGGCGGATTTCCCTATCTGCCCACTCCCCACAACTTCCAGAGGTCCAGGTTCCAGCAAAGCACAGCGGCCCCAGAGGCGGGCTGGAGGCACACAGCCCTGCCCTGGGAGAGTCCCCGGGGGGACAAGGTCACACCAGAGTGAGGGTTGTGAGGCCGAGAGCCCAGGTTCCAAGACCTGGCCTTGGTGAGTCACTGCACTTGCTTGTGCCTCAGTTTCCCCACCTGTCAATAGTCCCTATCCCACAGGATTGGATGGGGTCGTGAAGCCAAGTTGAGCCAGACTCACTCGCCAGGTGTCCCTGTTCCCTGGGCTGCCACACTGGGGGGCCAGAAACAGCTGGGATGCATCGTCTCCCAGTTCTGGAAGCCAGAGGCTGAAACGAAGGTGTGGGCAGGGCCATGCACCGAGCCCTGTCGGGAGGAGCTTCCTGGCCTTTCTCAGCTCCTGGCAGTGGCCAACAGCCTTGGCGTTCCTGGGCTTGGGGATGCCCCGCTTCCCTTCGCCTTCAAATGCCTCTCCCCTCTGGTGTCTGTCTGTTTCTGCACGGCCCAATGTCCCTCTTCCTATGACCCCCATCTTAACTCATCACATCTTCAAAGACTCTATTTCCAAATAGGGTCACAGGCAAGGGACCGGGGTGAGGGCTTGGACTCATCTTCCTGAGAGGCACAACTCAACCCACAACCCCAGGCAGGCCCGTGGTGGCAGCAGAGGCAGCACCAAGTGGGGGCAGGGCCAGGGCCAGAGATCCAGCCCACCCGGCAGGAAGAGAAAGCTGTGGGGACAAACCACTGTGGCTGGAGGAAAGCCCATGTGTGCACTTCCTGCAGTCCCCGTGAACCCCCACCCAGGGCACCCCAGTCCCAGAGCCTTCCCAGCCTCCCCGTTCCGCGGGGGAGTTCCAGGACCAGGGATGAAGTGCAGCTGGGACCAGAGCTGGGCCTACAGCTCCCCAGGCCCCATCTCTGACAGGTGGCTGCCGCGGGGCCCTGAGATCTGGAAGTGAGCAAACCTCGGGTCCTGGCAGAGGCCGGCCCTCCCCTCCTTCCCCCGAGTAGCCATGCCTTTGCAGCCCCTCTCCTCGGGGTGCTTCCCTATAAACACCCCTGCCCTGGGCTACATGCACGGGTTCCAAGAACGGGGAGCCTCCCCAGCTGGCTCGAGTAGCAGCAGTTTGCTTCGAGGGCTCCAGCTGCAACTCTCCATCTCAGGAGTGCACTATTATTGGCACAAATACGTGACAAGAGTGGCCTGAGCGTGGAGCACAGCCAGGTGCTCGGCCTGGGGTGCCGGGGCCCTAATAGCACCAAGCAGGGCCCTTTGCCTCACAGAGCCACAGCCCAGCAAGGAAGGACAAGCCTCGAAGCAAGAATTGTGATGCAATATGAAAAGAGCTGGCAGATTCTATACCTCCTCATCGGAGGAGAAATCTAACTGGGTCTTGCGGGTTGAGTAGGAGTTCACCAGACAGGTGAGGGTCCGAAGGCAATGGCACTGCCTACCTGGCACTACTCAATCAACCACCCCACAGAGAATATAGGCTAATTTTGAGGGTCAATAGGATTATATACTCCATGCCCTCTCTCAGATTCCTAGTAGTCACTATTGCTTACTCAAGCCAGTGGAGAGCCAGATGGAAGAAGAAGGTACAAAGTCATGTTAATGGACAACCTGAGTTAGTCCTGGGGCCCCACCCCTCCTGGGGAGCTTCCTGCTGACCAGCTGTCACGTCGCTCTGCAGCTGGCTCGGGTGTGGACCACTCCCTCTGCACAGGATTTCCCCCTGCCCCCAGCAGAGGGGTTTCCAGACCCTTCCAGAGCCATCAGGACCAGAATGCAGATGTTTTCAGTTGATGAACACATGACCTTTTCGGGGGTGCCCCTTTCTTTCGGCATATATTGGACTGAGGACAAGGGAGGCGTGGGGAACTCAGAGCTGTTCAAAGGGGCTACACACCAACGCAGAGAGGTGCCGGCGAGCTCCGGGGAGCCCCTCGTGGATCCTGGGTTTCCTGCCCCCAACACTAGCCAGTCCCAACCTACCCCCCCCTGCGCTGGAAGACGTGGGGCGGCCTCGAGCCCTCGGGGAAGTGTTGTTTCAGCCCCTCATCTTGAGAGACAGCCACAAAGACTCTCTAAGTCCAGGGCTTCTTTGGGTTGGGAGCAATTGTATTGGTCCATGCACTGCTACAGCAATGAAAGTTCCAGAAAGTGTTGGCCAATGACCAGGAAACCCACAGGGACAGAGATGAGTCAGAAACAAGCTCCGTCGTATCCCCGCAGCAGCCGTGGCTGTTCTCCACCAGACGCCCCCACCGGCACCTGAGCCCTGCGGGGTCCAGCCACTCGCTCAGGGGTGCCCCAGAGGACAGCCGGGGGGGGGCAGGGACAGGCGGGGTGTGGAGGAGGCAAGGCGCAGAGCCCTAGACAGACCCCAGGCCCTGCCCGCCCTCCGCCAGCCAAGCTGGACCAGCCCCACCTTGGCCTTCAGGCTTTTTGTCGGTAAATCCAGCCATTTATTTAGGAATGAGTGGTTCCCCAGGGGCAGGAGCTGGAAACGCCTGTGTTCTCAGGTCAGGGGGCAGGAGGCAGCGCAGCAGGAGGTTAGCGGCACGCGCCACTGCGGCCCTGTCCTTTTCCTCCCTGGTCCCTCCATCGAAGACCACGTCCCCTCTGCTCACTGGACGCCTCTGGCCCCACCCTCCCTGGCCTCAGACGGGGCCCGGGGTCCGGGCCTTTGGCTTCCCGGCCTCCATCTGATTACGGGTCTCTACAAGTCAGTGACAAGAATCAATTACAAATATTTGTCATCCTTAATAATCCCCACGGCGGGATCTTTGGCTCCAATTTCCTTGTTCCAGGGGAGGCTGAGACAACAGAGGGACAGGGAAGTGCAGTTTTCCTCCTGATGTCAGCTGAGCAGCGGACGCCCAGGGGTCGGCCCACCAGGAAGGGGCCACGGGTGTAACTGTCCACTTGGGACCCCTTCCAGGGTGGACGGTGGGCAGGGGCGTGCGGGCAGCGCCTGCCGGAACAGCGTGGCCCGGGACTGCCCCGCACAGACCAGACGGCCGGACGGGAGGACGAGCTCTCCAGCCCTGGGCTGCGGGCGTCTCCTGGGTGTGGCGTTAACACTGCGTGGCATTGGTGGCCCGTGGTGCCGGCACTCTCTAAAGCTCTTGAGGACCCAAGCCAAGCGATCCCAACTCGAGTGTAGACGCACGGCCGCGTGCCGATGGGAATGTGCGTGTGCAGCAGCGGGCGCCGCGGGAAAGCCGGAGGAGGCCGCGTCTCATCTCCGGGGCGGTGCTGGCCAGGCACCACCGGGAGGGGGCATTGCTCCTGCGGCCGTCCTGGGTGGGCTTAGGGCCCTGGCCTTGGACCTGGACTGTGGCTACGGGCTGCCTGCGCACGGAGGAGGAGTTAGCCAAACTCCGGCCTCCCCCTCACAGGAGGTAATAGACACCCACATCCCTAAGCACAGAGGGACATAGTCCAGCCATCGCCAGCTTCGCGGCAGGTCCCAATAAGCAGTCAGGGAACCGAGTAACCACACGGGACTCGGGCTTCTATCTCGAAGCACCCCTGTTTTTCTTCTGACTCAGTGGGGATGGACTGGCTCTTTCCCTCTTTTGGAAGAGAAGTCAGGCATTCCCTAGAGTTGGGGTTCAGGGCAGGCACACCCCGTCCCTCCCTCCTTGGGGCAAGACAGGAGTGGGAGGGCCTCACCACAGAAGCAGCTCTCCCTAAAAAATTGTTCTCACACACACTTTCCCACAACATTCTCTTCCCCCCAACTTTTTGTAGTTTTGAAATAGATAAAATATTTAAGAATGGCCTAGCAATATTTAGCCAAATTAATTTTTGAGCTTCAGGGTCTGCCATTACTTGGACACATGACCTCTATAGGATTTTTTTATCTTTATAAATTGGTTTATATTTACATTTTACATAGACGGAATCATACAATATGTAACACAAGGTATTTAGTACAGTAACGCATTCATACAGTATTTGTCCTTTTGTGTCTGGCTTGCTTCATTCAATATAATGTCCTCCAGGCTCATCTATGTTGTCATATGCTTTACGACTTCATTTCTTCTTACAGCTGCATGATATTCCATCATGTGAATAGACCACAGTTTGTTTATCCATTCATCTGTTGATGGACACCTGGGTTGTTTCCAACTTTTGGCAATGGTGAATAATGTGGCTACGAACATCGGCGTGTAGATGTCTGTTCGTGTCACTGCTCTCAGTTCTTCTGCATATATACCCAGTAGCGGTATTGCAGGGTCACGTGGCAAGTCTATATTCAACTTCTTTAGGAACTGCCAGACAGTCCTCCACAGTGGCTGTACCATCCTGCATTCCCACCAACAGTGAAGAAGTGTTTATCTCTCCACATCCTCTCCAACACTTGTAGTTCTCTGTCTTTTTAATAGTGGCCATTCTGATAGGTGTGAAATGAGATCTCTTTGTAGTTTTGATTTGCATTTCCCTAATCATGAGTGATGTTGAGCATTTCTTCATGTGGTTTTTTGCCATTTGCATTTCTTCTTCGGAGAAATGTCTATTCAAGTCTTTGGCCCATTTTTTAATTGGGTCATTTGTCTTTTTATTGTTGAGTTGTAACATCTCTTTATATATCCTGGATATTAAACCCTTATCAGATATGTGATTTCAAAATATTTTCTCCCATGGAGTTGGCTCTGCAGGATTTTGGTATCTCAGTTAAACCTCCACTCCGGCATCTGGCTACACGAGGAGCTGTAAGAAAGGAGAAGTCCTGGCTGTGTCTATTCAGTGGATGCTGTGCCTAGGTCTGAAACCCAGAGACAGAAGTTCTAAATTTATTTCCCGAGAGTCTCTAAGGAGCTTATCACTGAGCCAGACTCTGGTGAGAGAGAACCAGGTGAACATTACATGGTTCCTGCCCGAGCACAATGGAAGACTCTATCTGCAAACAAAGGACAGACTTTACTGAAGGGCCTCACGGAAGAAGGAAAGAAACAGAGAGAGACGCCTGGTCATGGATAAGAAGACCCTGTGTTTTAAAGGTGGCAATTTCCCCAAATTAAACTTCAAATCCAATGCATTTTCTATCATAGTCCCAAGAGGAGATTTTTATGGAATGTCACAATTTGAGTCTAGAATTTTTATGGAAGTGTAAAGAGCCACAAATATATAATACAAATTTACAGAGCACGTAGCAGGGAGAGGAAGGGCAGAATCAGAAGGGAACTACACTATCAGACAGTAAGGCTGATTATAAAACTCATAAGTTTAAAACAGGATAGTACTGGTGCAGGAACAGACTCACAGACAACTGGGACAGAATAAAAAGCCCAGAAATAAGTGCACTTAAATAAGAAGTCTGGATACTGACAGAAATGTATTTCACGTCAGTGAAGAAAAGAAAAGAAAATTTAATCAATAGTGCCAGGATAATTAAGTTACCCACGTTGGGGAAAGATAAATTTAGATCCCTACCTTACAACCCTGTGATAGGTTGAATCATGCACCCCAGAAAAAAACACGTCCTTAATCCATTCTTGTGGGTGTGTGACTTTTTGAAGATGTTATTTTAGTTGAGGTGTGGCCGACTGTATCACCTTAGGCCTTATCTAGATTCCTGGAGTCCTTTGTAAGCAGAATGAAATTCAGACAGAGAGAGAGAGAGAGCCACAGGAAGAGCCAGGAGTCATGGAACCTGGAGGAGAAAGAAGATTCCGCCAGGTGCATCATCATGGGACAGAAAAGCCAGGAAACAAGGCTCCCAGGCAGCCAGCCCTCCAATGCCAGTCTTCGGGAAGAGAGCATCGTCTTGTTGACAGCGCGATTCTGGACTTCTCCTAGACTCAGTACCATGAGCCAATGCATTCCTATCACTTAAGCCAACCCCTAGCGTGGTGTTTGTTTTAGCAGCCAGGAGACCAAGATAAACACTAAACATTCTTAGTATCCATGTTGAAAAGAGATAAATGTAGATCCCCAACTCATGACACATTAACAAATTTCCAGATGAATTAAAGGCCCAAATGTGAGACACAAAACTTTTTTTTTCTTTCTTTCTTTTTTTTTGTTTATTGAGACACAAAACTTTGAAACATTTAAAAGAAAGGACAGATGGCTGACTAGCTCACACCAGACCAGAAATCTTTCTGGAGATAATAACTAAAATTCTGTGTGAGGGGCAGGGAAGGATGTAAAAATAGTGACTGAAGGCACTGGAGAGTGGGGACAAAAGCCCAGCAGATCCTGGAGGGGAGTCACACTTAGAAGGAGGAGAGGGGTGTGGAGTGAGTGCACCATGTTGCATGGTTTAGCCTGAGGGAAGACCACACTTAGTGTTGTGTACAAGTGGCTGAAATCCCAATAGAAAATTAGCTGTCTGTCTAGCCTAAAGAATGAGTACAAAGGGAACAGGGCAAGTCCAGGTTCTGGAGAGTGAAGCAGGCATCCTCAAAGAAAGAGAATCGAAGAGGGAGAGCCCCAAATTCCATGTCAAATCTCTTACCCAAATCTCTGAATCATGCACATGCAGGTCAGACTCCAGCTAAACATAAAAGAACTGACCTGAGATCTGAGTGCCACCCAAGAGGCAGAGCTTGAAGTTTGAGTCCAGCCAAGTCAACAGCCTATTAAAACAAACAAAACAAAAGACAAACACTCTTTAGAGAGGACTATAACATAATCCAGAGTCTTTATAACACAACATCATAATAACCAGGGTACAATAAAAAATTATTAAACAAAGAAACAGGAAAGTGTGATTCATTCTTAAGAAAAAAGAAAATCAGCAGAGACCTGCTCTCAGATGAATCAGATGTTGGAATTATCAGATAAGCTATTATAATTATGCTTGAGGAAGTTAAGGAAATATGTGCTCACATTGGATGAAAAAAATTAAACATAACAAAAAATCTTTTAAAAAGCTTATTAAAAATAACAAAATGGACATCAAGAACTGAAAAGCTCAATATCTGAAATTTTAAATTTACTGCATGTTCTTTTTTTTTTTTTTCAGATTTATTTTATTTATTTATCCTCCCCCCTGGCCCCAGTTGTTTGCACTTGCTGTCTGGTCTCTGTTCACCTTCTTTTTAGGAGGCACCAGGAACCAAACCCAGTACTTCCCACGTGGGAGGGAGGCACCCAATCACTTGAGCCATATCTGCTCCCTGCTTGTTGTGTCTCTCATTGTGTTTCCTCACTGTGTCTCTTTGTTGCGTCATCTTGCTGTGTCATCTTGTTGCATCAGCTCGCTGCATCAGCTTGCTATCTTGCTTGTCTTCTTTAGGAGGCACTGAAAACCATACCTGGGACCTCACGTGGTAGGCGGGCACCCCAACTGCTTGAGCCACATCTGCTTCCTCTTATTGGATGTTCTTTACAGCAGAATAAAGATTACACAGGAAAACTCCAGTGAGCTTGAAGATAGAGCAATAGAAATGATCTAATCGGAAGAAGAGAAAGACGATATAAAACAACAGCAAAGAGCCTGAAAAAGCCCCCAAGAACCTGTGGGACACCATCAAAAGGTCCAACATATGCAGAATAGACATCCAATGAGAAAAAAATTGACAAATTTTTGGATCTTTGTAAAGATTCAAAAATTGATAAACCCCTAGGTAGACTGATCAAAGAAAAAAAATTGGAGGGAACACAAGTTACCAATATCAGGAATGGAAGAAGGGTCATCACCCTAGTCCAACAGGTAATAAAAGGATATTTAGAGAAATTAAAAATAATTTTATCCCAACAAATTGGAAAAGTTGGATAAAATGGAAAAATTCCTTGAAAAAACAATTTACTGAAATGGACATGAGAAGAAATAGAAACTCTGGAGAGTCCAGGATCTGTTAAAATTTTTGAAGTTACTATCAAAAATCTCTTCCTAGAGAACTACAGGCTAAAATAGTTTCACTGTGAATTCTAGTAAACAGAGAAATAACTCTGATCTTATACAACTGAAAAGAGAAAGAAAGAAAGAAAAAAGATTAGGTGGAAACATTTCCCAACCAATTTTATAAATTCAGCATAACACTAAAACCACTTGACAAAGGTATTGTTTTTAAAAAGACCAAAATCCCTGAAGAAAGTAGATTAAAAAATGCTTACAATATTAGCACGTCTTTTCCAGCAAGATATAAAAACAATAATATATCAAGAGGTAATAGAATTTAATAAAGAAAACAAGATAGGTTTAATATCAAATAATCAATCAGCAGAACTCATCACATTTAACAGAAAGAAGGGAAAAGCATGGAATCCTTTCAATAGGTGCACAAAAAGCATTGAACAAAATTCACACCCATACCAGATAAAATTCTCAGGAACATAAGAGAACATCATCAGCTGAGAAAGCGTATCTGCAAAAAACAAAAGCAAAAGCCAAAAAACCTAACACATTTAATGGTGAAATATTGAACATTCCTTCTAATATTAGGAAGAGACAAGACTGTCCACTCTTATCACTTCTAATCAATATTATTCTAGCAATTATAATAAGGCAAGAAAAAGAAAAAAGCATAAAGATCAGAAAGGAAGAAGTAAAACTGCCTATATTCACAGGTGCAATTTAATTTTCAATTGCTTGTTGCCAATATATAAAAACAATTGATTTTTGTATATTAACCTAATAACCTGCAACTTTGTTGTTTTTAAGTTTTTTTAGGATTTTCTAAAATAGAAACCACAAAGACACATTTTAATAAATTTGACCCTATTAAAAATGTAGAACATTTATCCATAAAAACACCACAAATGACTAAGCCTGAAGGCATCATTTAGGAAGATATTTGAAACCTATTTAACTGATGAAGGATACATGAGAATTTCTACACATCAATGAGAAAAAGACAAACAACCTGAGTTTTAAAACACATAAGTAGGAAATTTGCACAAAAGGAAACTGAGGTTGTGGTAAGATGTTCAACCTCACTAGAAGCCAGGGAATTGCAAAATAAACTCACATTAAAATATAATTTCATGCACATTGAATTGCAAAACTGACTAAGTCTGATATCACCAAATGATGACAAGGCTATGGAAAAATATGAACTCATACAAAGCTGGTGAGAATGTAATTGGCCCATCCACTTTGGCAAACACTTTGGCAGTATCTAGTAAATTGGAAAAGTCCACGTTGTTTCAATAGCAAGAAACTGGAAATAACGTGACAGGCAAACAACAAAAATCCAACGTCTAATAAATCTGGGTAGTGCATACAGAGATGACCATTATATTATATGGTGTATATTCCTATATAGTTGAAATGTGGCCACTTGAAAACTATTTGTAAAACCCCCATATCCTAAGGTGGAACATGAAGTGGGGAAAGAAGGTGAGCAGACTGGAAGGAGCCAGTCCTCCTGCGGCTGGGAGATGGAACACACGGCACTGGCTTGGTGGAGCCATTTCAACGGTCCATCCTGGATGCTCGGTCATTATCCAAGATGCTTATCTGGTCTGGGGATAAGAGTAAGGAACAAGAAGGAACTGCTCTTAAATGCCGCCCAGCGTTCACCTTAGTGAGAAGTAAAAGCTGAAAGTCATCTTGAGGTTTATTTTAATCCCTTGGTCCTTGAGCCTCTGCAGTGCAATCTCAACTTTTCCTCTACAATAGAGTTCTGCTTGAGGGTGAATGCCTGCCCATGCCCCAGGCTGGGGACGGAGAGCCTGCTGGAGAGTGACTTGGCATCCCAGCCGGGAAGCACTGAGTGTGGCTGTTTGGTGCTATCCGGCCCTGGTCCAACACTCCACCAGTGGGTCGCCCGTGTGGTGCGCCATTTCATCTTTCATCTCAAAGTATGCTGGAGAAGGCACCCTAAACTAGAGATCCTTAGTCTGACTTCTTAGGGATGACCGCTTATTTGTTCAAAGAGCTGGTGGGTGGTGGTTTGCTGCTCACCAAGAGATGGGAAGAAATGGTTCCCTTCGAGGCTTCACTGAAATGTAGAGTAAAGAATGATCAGGACTGAGCACTTTCCACACCCCGTCTGATGCCTGGTTCTTTCCAAGACATCCTTGACAACTGTTTGCCCAGGTGTGTGGAGAGCAGTTTTCAGGGAACCCAAGAGAAATTGAAAGTGGGTCTCACCCTGAGAAATATGTTGCTTGCCCAAACCAAAAACCTACTGGGCTATCGAAATGCAGTGAGAATGTGGGAGGTGACCCAGGCTGGGACAATCCATGTGGGCAACTTGGGTGGGCAGCTCGACATTGATATATGAGGAGTGGGGCTCCACAGGGGAGGGGCAGACTTCTGTGCTTGGAGGGAAAGTCCATCGTAATTGGCCGCCTGTCCAGGCCTAGTAGGTGCCAAAGGTGCCATGTGGACATCTGCTGGGTTTAAAGCAGGAATGCCTCCTCACGTTGACTCTTCCTACTCACCTTCACTTCGGTGTTTCAAAGGATGCTTTCTCACTGCTCCAGCGTCTTCACCTCATTGAGTGTTTAATCCATCAGGTGATGGAAAGCAAAGGAAAGTGTGAGGCCACACAGAGCAGATAAGACCCACGGCAGAGCCGGCCTCCGTCAGCCAGTGGCTCCTACTTACAAGTGCACCTGCATGTCTGCAAGACTCCTAATAGCCCCATTTTGCACATTGAATGGCAAGAAACTAAATCCCAAGGCTTGTTAATAGATGATCTGTATTTAAATAGCACTCATATGATATATTGTTTTCAAATGTCTTAAGGAATATTACCAAATAGTTAATATTTGTTGAGCCCTTAGAGGCAGAAACATTATTGGACAAAGAATGATCTGTCAATATTTGCTAAGTATCCACTGTATGCACAGCCTTCAGCCCAGGAGCCTTGGAAGGTGACCAGGGAAAAAGATGATGTGGTGGCTGTTGAAAGGAACGCTGTGGTCATGGGGCAGGAGGTGGGGTGGGGTGCAAGATAAACGCGTTCTGGAATCCATGCAGACGTCACCGATGCCGCTGCTGTGCTCTAGACCCTCGGCCAATCAGGAGGGACTGAGCCGGCAGAGACGAGCATTTCAAAGCAGATTCCCAGGCACACGAGCAGGCTCCCAGGGTGTCTGGCCTCAGTGTTCCTACCAGAGGAAGTCTTAAAGGGAAGGGGGACCTGGAATTAGGCACTGCCGGGTAGAACTGATGTCATGGAGCCAACAAGGACATCTTAGCTGAGATGTGAGGAAGAGGATGGAGGGGCAATAAGGAAACAGCTCTCTGCAGAGCAAAAGGCAGGGCCACGCAGAGCTGAGACTTGAAGCGTGCGTGGTGGAAGAGACCCTGCGCAGCCCCCCGGGGCAGAAGGACCCCCGCGCTCAGACTCCAGGTGGCAGCTGCTCAAGGCTCGAGGCTCAGGGCTGTGACGGGGCCCTCCATCGTCATCTCTGCCGGGGTGCAGGAAGGTCCACTGGGGAAGGCTCCGGGGGGTCTGCAGCAGGAGCCTGGGGTGCCAGCCTTGGTGGGTGCTGGGGACACTCAGACCACATTTCCCGAGGGTAACAATCAAGCCTCCTTGTCCTCCCACCCAAGGCAGGGCTGAGGCTCAAGTAAGACGCCGTGGCGACGCAAGCCAGATGGAAAGCACTCCTCACGGCGGCAGGTGATGGCACCACCTCTGCGGAGATGGGGCTGCAAGGACTGCTCGTTACAGCTGTGACCACCTGGGGAGGCGGACACTGTGGACCGTCCCTCCTGATACAGCTCAGTTTGACTTGGTCCA
Source organism: Tolypeutes matacus (assembly GCA_026826555.1). Classification (NCBI taxonomy): domain Eukaryota; kingdom Metazoa; phylum Chordata; class Mammalia; order Cingulata; family Chlamyphoridae; genus Tolypeutes; species Tolypeutes matacus. The sequence continues at coordinate 1,496,722 of JAKSZT010054037.1, forward strand.
ACTCGTTAACCAGCCCCCCAGGCTGTCTCCCTCTTGCCCAGAGCAGCAATTCAGTCCTGGAGCAGATCTTAGGCTCCATCAGGACTTCTGGCTCTTCTTCTAGGCCTCTCTGCTTAGGTGGAAAATGCCCTCTGCTCCCCAGTTCCCTGATAAGGGAGAATGGTGATGAGGAAGACAATATGGCTGTTGAAGTGGACCTGAAGTACGCAGGCAGGGAGCGCTGCATCCGTGCAACGCCCTGGGGCCAGCAGGCGCTGGGCAAGGGCCCAAAGGAATGAACGGAAAGCCAAGGGCAAAGGAGGCTAACACTGGCTTATCGACCCCTTTAGAGACCCCGAAAAGCAAACTGAAGCAGGCAGGAAGGCGGACCCTGCGCTTGAGTTATTTCCTTAATGAGGCTCATTTGGATGATAATTGAGTACACGCAATGTGCCAAGGTACATTTTGCCAAACAGCAAAGTCATAAAGCATAAGCATTCGGAGAGATCTGGGGCTAATAAATAACTCATGGGGTTATAAGGAAGCCCAAACATGATAAGGGATGAAAAAGAAAGCACTGTGGCAGTGTTTCCCAAACCTTGTAGATTTGTGAACGCCTGTCACATTTTAAAAACACCTCAAAAATCCTGTTAGGAATCGCTCAAAATCATTTGTTGTCACTTTGTATGGGGTAGCATAAAGTGAATTGATATAAGAAGATTTTATTTCTGATAAACATTTAATTAAAAATACCATAATTTATATTATATTTTTTCTTTTTACGTTTTTAAAAAATATTTGGAGAAACTTTGACGTGTTATATAAGATTTTTAAATCAATTCATTGGATGATTTACCTGTTGAAGATCTCCTTAAAGTGATTTGCAGAATTATTATCATCATCATCATCATTATTCTCTTCATTAGCTTCTTGTATTTCTGCATTTAACCAGCAACCCACTACGATAAAAAATTGATCAATACACTACGAAAAGTATAGAACTTAAGACCTCTGTAACAGTCAAAACTACCATGGAGAAAAGCGACTTAACTGCAAGTACACTGAGATGTGAGCATTTTTTTTTTTTGGATCTCCACTCACTGGTCTGCAGGCTCCAATGGACAGTGGACAAGGCAGACAGAACACGGAAAAAATCCACTCCCAGAAAGAGGATGCCTGTGCCAAGTGCAAAGGGCTAAAAGCAGAGCTGGACTGGCAGAGCAGAGCAGGGTGTGGGGAAGGGGTTTAAGTGTGTGGGAGCTGAGGCCCCAGCCTAAGAAAGGCATTGCTTCCTGGGCAGAAAGGTCTGAATAAGTAGGGAGAGATGCCCTTGGGAGACTTGAGAGTGCAGAGGAAGAAAGAAGAAAGGGAAAGTCCTGCAGAAAAAAAAAAACAAAACCACAAGTCGGAAGATGCTTGCCCTTTCCCCTCCCCGAATGTCAAATCCCACCCACCAAAGAAACCCTCAGCACGCTGGCAGGAGTGGCAGCGCTTGGATGGGGAATCCTGCGAGCTTCCTAAACCCTTGCCTTAAACTTGTTCATACAACTATTGTGAGATATAGTTTGCACAACTGTTATTACACAATGATCAGGAAAAAAAATCAATCCATAGCCATACCATAAGAAAACAGAAAATTATAATAAAGAGATTTCATCTGATGAAAATTCTCTCCCCCACTGAACTGAAGGAAACTGAACGCAGTGCTCCAATCTGAATGAAATATCCTTGAACAAGCATTTACAGATATTGAAAAATACCTAGGAGAAATAAAAAGCTCAGAACAGAAATGAATAACAAAAAGGAGGATTAAATAAAAAAGAAATTAAAAGTAAGAAGTGACCAAACTCAGGATAGAAACTTAATAAAAAGACAACACAATTTCAGAAATGCAGAGTAAATTACTAGGTGCCCGACAAGTTATAGTAGGTGTGATTGAAAATTCAATAGGGGACATAAAGGAAAGCAGGAAGACCACTGAAAAAAAGAAAATGACATTTTAAAAAATGAAGCAAAATAGGAAAGAGAGTAAGTGGTTGAAATGCAAGGCAAAGATAAGCCAACATATATAGTTGGAATCTTCAAGGGGACAAGTAAAACAATGGAAGAGAACTAATATTTAAAAACTCTTAATCAAGAAAATTTTCTGGAAATAAAAGAATATTTGGGGACATTGACCTGGACCAGTCAATACTGAGGCATGGCATAGCAAAATGATTAGACTTTAAAAATAAAGACATTAGAGTCTCCAGGGAGAATGAACAAACCACTTACAAAGACAAGAAAAGTAGGCTGACATTACTTTGAGTGGAGCATCATTTTCAAGACACACAAGGAAAGAACGTGTGTGCCAAGGATTTTCTGTCCAGCCAAGCTGTCTTTCTAATATGAGGTTATAGAAAAACAGTTTAAAACATGCCGCCACTCAGGGAACATTGTGCTTATGAAGCCTTCCTGAGGAATCTCCTGTAGGATAAACTTCATTCAATTGAGATGGACGGGGAAGCGTCATCAAAAGGACAAGCGGAGAGTATTTAATTGATTTAATTGTAGGTCTAAAATTAAAACAAAAGTGAAGACAAAAAATAAAGACAAATAATTAAGTGTTATCTATTCTGACAAAGTAAAATCAATGCAACTAAAAATGGGAGGAAAAGGAATATATATATAGGGGAAACAGAAAGCCCCATTGAATGCCACGGGTGTAAAATGTAGGATTCAAATCAACAAACCAAAAAGAAGACTAGGTAAGAAAAGGGGCATCTGACAGCATTATTAAATATTTTAATATAAAGGTAGTAAGGATGGAAATACAAACCTTACTAGATACTGAAAGAAATATGTAACGGCGGGCAGGGGGGGGACGATTACTTAAGGAAAGATAGTACCTCTAAGCTCCATGAAGTAGTCACGACCGACTACATCAGTTGTGCTAATACATGTGAAAGGGCTCGTCTATTAAAATAATCTTTTCAAAATGGTTCACAAAAATAGACTGACCTCTGTTCTGTATGCAAGAAATGCCTTTACAACAAGAAAGAGTGGGTAAAGATACATCAGGAAATGGAAATGATAAGAAGGAGGGCTGTGATCTTAATAGAAGACAAAGTGTAATTCAGACCAAAAAGCATTACACATGGTAAAGAAGGACACTTTATAGCCCCAGTTCACGATGAAGATATGAGTTATAAATATCTTTGTACCCATAAAAGGATAGGCAAGTACATATCTCCCTTACAAACCAGAAACAACAGCAGAAACAGATAAAGACACAACTGATAATGGGAGACATTTGCATCATTCTCGTACAAGACAAGTGAATAAAAATATAAGCAAGATAATAAAACACTTAAAAATATAATCCATAAGGTCGATCTTATGGATAGATGTCAAACTTTAAATCCTTCTAATAGAGTATAGAACATCTTCTCAAGTGCACAAGAAATAGTCACGAAAATAATCATATATTTGTTCTCACAGAAAGCAAAAAGTTCCATTAAGTAGAAATATTATTGCAATCAATGCTTTATGATCAAATGCAAAACAATAGAAAATAATGATGCTTTTAAAAAGCTCTTGCAAATGGACATTTAAACCTCTTCTATTAAATACTTGTGAGTGAAAGATAAACTACAAATCAAAATTATAGGCTTTCATAAAAATCTATGGGGCATATTTAAAATAGTAATCAGAGGAAAATTTATAGCCATAAATACACATCAATAATAAGTGAATTAAATAACTCAGAATGTTAGAGTAAAAATAGCAGCATGAGTCAAAATAAAGCAAAGGAATGGAATTTAATGAGGTTAGAAACAGAAAATTAGTAAGATTAAGTAATAAATCAAAATTCTAGCTCTTTTTTTTAAATGAACAAAATATGCATACCACTAGCTAGTCTAATCAAGAAAAAAAGGGAGATTAAAAAACCAAATATACAAAATAAGAATTGACAAAAGGGAAATGACTCCCAAAGCAGGAAACTTTAAAAATTATAAGAAGCTGTTCTGAATAACTTTATGGAGCTAAACTTGAAAATCTAGATGAAATGCGTAACTTTTTAGGAAAATAATAGTTTCCAAAATTGCTCCAGTAGAGACAGAAAGTTCAAAAAGACCATAGAAAAAATAGAGAAAGTTATCAAGGGACTTTTCCATAAAAAAGCACCATGCTCAGATGGTCTCACAGGGAAATTCTAACAAATCTTCAAAGACCAAATAGGGAGCAGATGTAGCTCAGTGGTCGAGCACCTGCTTCCCACATGTAAGATCCTGGGTTCAATCGCTGGTACCTCCCAAAAAAAGAGAGAGAGAGAGAGACCCAATAGTCCTGATGCTAAAAAAAAAAAAACTGTTGATCCCTGAGGACTCCCGGGAACATGGCGGACTAGTAAGACACGGGAATCTCTTCTCCAGAAAAATAACTAGAGGACAGGCTGAAATAGCCCCGAAAAAGATCTTCTAGGGTTTAGGACAGCAGGTGAAGGCTGCACACCACCCAGAAGGGAGAGGGACAAAAGAGGGAAATACTGACAACAGAACCATGAGTTGGAACCAGCAGCGACTGCTGCTACTGGCACCCTCCCCCACACTAAAGACTCTAGAATTCTTGGGCCTCTGGGCCTGCGACTACAAACAAAGGGGGCTCCAGGGATCTACCACCCCAGGAAAGGGGAGAGAGAGGGACACAGCCTAAGGCTGATGCAGGTTCTGACCCGCAAATTTGGGCTGCAGAGCTCCATGGAGACTTCCACACAGTGGTTTGCCCTGGGAGCCTAGGAAGGACTGGAGAAATCCGACCCTCGCAACTTCCCTCTCTTCTAGCCTGGACTAATTGTTGAGGACTCCACAGGAGAGGGGAGAGAAAGCCTGGGGCTGACCCTGCTTTTGACTCCCAGGTTTGGTCTGTCCTGTCCCTAGAGCCCTTCCAGGCCTGGTGGGGCTGTGCCATTGTTTGCCTTGGAGCCTGCAAGGGGCTAAAGATATAAAAACCTCCCAATCTCCTCCTCTACTAACAGGGACTGATTGTTGAGGACTCAGAAGGGAGTGGAAATATTTCCTACCTGGGAAAAGGGACGGGGCTGCCAGAGAAGACTGGAGACCTGTCTCAGAAAGTTTGAATCACAGGGCTCTTAGCCCCCAGACAGGAAGCTCTATCAAGTTGATTTGGTCTGTGTCACAATGAATACACTCCGACCAGGCATTGAATTGAGAGCTGCCAAAAAGCATCATCTTCTGGCACACCAAGGAAGTGCACATAAGAAAATTAAAAATAAGTAGGAGAGGCTTTTCCTGGCCTCTATAGCTTCCCTGCCCAAGGGCCTTAGGAAGTGACTCTACAACCAATTACTGGCTCCAGTGCCCAGTTTTGAGCAACCAGCAGGACAATCCTAACAATCCAGGTCGAGCCAAAAATCAAAGAGCTGTGGTAACTCACAGCCTCCTGCCACTAAATCCCTATTAAAGAGAAAGAGATTCAGCATCTGAGTAAACTACATCCTAACCAGATGCCTAAACACCAGCAAAAAATTATGAGCCATACTAAGAAAATAGAATAGCTCTATAATAATTATAATAAATAAATTAAAAAAAAAAAAAGAAAGAAAAGAAAATAGAAGACGTGGCCCAAGAAAAGGAACACATCAAAGTCCCAGAAGAGATGCAGAATTTGAGAGAACTAATCAGCAAGATGAACACAAATTTCCAAAATCAAATTAATGAGATGAAAGACAATATAGTTAAAGAGATAAATGACATCAAGAAGACAATGAGCGAACGCAAAGGAGAATTTGAAATCCTGAACAGAAAAGTAACAGAGCTCATGGGAATGAAAGGCTTAATAGGTGAGATCAAAAACACATTTGAGGCATACAACAGCAGACTCAAAATGATAGAAGAAAGAATAAGTGATACCGAAGACAGAGAAGCTAAAATTGAAGAGAGAAAAGAACGGAAAAAATTGAGCAGCAGCTCAGAGAATTGAATGACAACACAAAACGCAACAATATACGTGTCATGGAAGTCCCAGAAGGGGAAGAGAAGGAAAACGGCAGAAAGAGTATTTGAGAAAATAATAGCTGAAAATTTCCCAACTCTCATGAAAGAAATGAACTTACATGTCCAAGAAGCACACCGTATCCCAATCAGAATAAATCCAAACAGACCTACGCCAAGACACATACTACTCAGAATGTCAAATGTCAAAGATAAAGAGAAAATTCTCAGAGCAGCAAGAGAGAAGCAAACTATCATGTACAAGGGACGTCCAGTAAAACTTAGTGCAGATTTCTCTTCAGAAACCATGGAGGCGAGAAGACAGTGGTATGATACAATTAGGAAACTGAAAGAGAAAAACTACCAGCCGAGAATTCTTTATCCAGCAAAACTGTCCTTCAAATATGAAGGTGAATATAAAATATTCACAAACAAACAGAAGTTAAGAGAGTTTGCAAAAAAGAATCCACTTTTTGCAGGAAATATTAAAGGAAGCCGTAGAACCTGAAAGAAAAAGACAGGAAAGAGAGGCTTGGAGGAGAGTATAGAAGAAAGAAAAGCAGAAAGGATAACCAAAAGAGTAAAAAGAGAGACAAAAACAAGATGACATATGAAAACCAAAGAAAAAAGTGGAGGAAGTAAATAGTGCATTTACAGTAATATCATTGAATGTGAATGGGTTAAACTCCCCAATCAAAAGAAACAGGCTGATAGAGAGGATGAAAAAACATGAGCCATCCATATGCTGCTTACAAGAAACTCATCTTAGACCCAGGGATACAAACCTGCTGAAAGTGAAAGGCTGGAAAAAGATACTCCACGCGAATAGTAAACAGAAAAGAGCAGAGGTAGCTATACTAATATCAGACAAAACAGACTTTAAATGCAAAAAAGTGATAAGCGATACGGAAGGCCATTATATATTAATAAAAGGGACAATCCACCAGGAAGATATAACAGTCATAAATATCTATGCACTTAACCAGGGTGCCCCAAAATATATGAGAGAAACTCTGGCAAAACTGAAGGGAGAGATAGACATTTCTACATTAATCATTGGAGACTTCAACACCCCACTCACATCATTAGATAGAACAACTAGACAGAAAATCAACAAGGAAACAGAGAACTTGAACAATATGATAAACAAGTTAGACCTAACAGACATATACAGAACACTGCATCCAAACTCCGCGGGTTATACATTCTTCTCAAGTGCCCATGGATCTTTCTCCAGGATAGACCACATGTTAACATAATTCAGCTCTCAATAAATATAAAAAGATTGAAATTATACAAAGCACTTTCTCAGATCATAATGGAATGAAACTAGAAATCAATAATAGACAGGAAAAAAGTAAATTTGCAAATGTGTGGAGACTGACCACACACTCCTAAATAATCGGTGGGTCAAAGAAAAAATTGCAAGTGAAATCATTAAATATATTCAGACAAATGAAAATGAGAACACAACATATCAAAACTTATGGGGTACAGTGAAGGCAGTCTTGAGAGGGAAATTTATAGCCCTAAATGCCTATATTAAAAAACAAGAAAGAGCTAAATCAAAGATTTAACTGAACAACTAGAGAAACTAGAAAAAGAACAGCAAACCAATCCCAAAGCAAGCAGAAGGAAAGAAATAATAAACATTAGAGGAGAAATAAATGAAAATGAGAATAGAAAAACAATAGAGAAAATCAACAAAACCAAAAGCTGGTTCTTTGAGAAGATCAATAAAATTGACAAACCCCTCGCTAGACTAACAAAGAAAAAAAGAGAGAAGATGTAAATAAATACAATCAGAAATGAAAGGGGGGAAGTTACAAATGACCTCACAGAAATAAAAAGAATCATAAGAGGATATTATGAGAAACTATATGCCAACAAACTAGACAACCTAAATGAAATGGACAAATTTCTAGAAACATACAACCAACCTACACTGACACTGCAAGAAATACAAGAACTTAACAAACCAGTCACAATTAAGGAGATTGAATCTGTCATCAAAAATCTCCCAGCAAAGAAAAGTCTAGGACCAGATGGCTTCACAGGTGAATTCTCCCAAGCATTTCTAAAAGAATTAACACCAATCCTGTTTAAACTCTTCCAAAAAATTGAAGAGGAGGGAAAATTACCTAACACATTTTATGAAGCCAACATCACCCTAATACCAAAGCCAGATAAAGATACTACAAGAAAAGAAAATTACAGACCAATCTCTCTCATGAACATAGATGCAAAAATTCTCAACAAAATACTTGCAAATCGAATCCTATGCATATCAAAAGACATATAAATCACGACCAAGTGGGATTTATTCCTGGTATGCAAGGCTGGTTCAACATAAGAAAATCAATCAATGTAATACACCACATTAACAAATTGAAGGATAAAAACCACATGATCATCTCAATAGACGCAGAAAAGGCATTCGACAAAATCCAGCATTCTCTTTTGATAAAAACACTTCAAAAGATAGGAATAAAAGGAAAATTCCTCAATAAATATTTATTCCTCAGCAATAAAAAGGAATGAGTTAATGTTTCACACAACAGCCTGGATGAATCCCAATACTATTAGGCTGAGTGAAAGAAGCCAGACTCAAAAGACTACGTACTATACGCTTCAACTTCTATGAAATTCTGCAAGAGGCAAAGCTATAGTGACAGAAAGCAGATCAGTGGTTTCTTGAGGCTGGGAGTGGGGGGTGGATATTGACTGCAAAGGGACCTGAGTGAGTTATTTGGGTGGAGAGAAGAGATGAAAATGTTCTGTATTTTAGTGTGGTAGCATTTACACGACTACATTAGATAAAACTCACTGAACTGTGTACTTAAGATGGGTGAATTCTATTGTATGTTAACCATGTCTCGATGAAACTAATTTTTAAAATTCTCCAAGTATAACCATTGTCATTATCAATATTACTAGTGTGAGGATAATGGAGTGATTAAATGTAAGGGCAACTAACAACTTAAAAAGCTGCATTTATTAATGTCAATGTCTTGACATTAGGAAGCTCCGTCCTGACAGAGGCCAGAAGCTGGCCTGGGACCAGGCTTGCCCCAAAGGCTGCAGGTGCCCCTAGTGGCCGGCAGAAGGCACTGGAGAACACAACCAGAGGCGCATATTTTGTCCTAAGAAAGTCCTTTGCAGAGGAAGCACCTTCAGTTCCTCCAGCACGTCTCAAAAGTGGGACCACCAGAAAGGCCCTTTCTTCTTTTCCACGCCACATTTCCAGTTGTGTTAATTTAAGGTCCAACAATCATTAAGTGCTCTCAGTAGCAGTACGGGAGCCTGCGGGGCCCTGGCCGCCAGCCCCAGGGTGGTGGCTGACCTGAGCAGCCCGGAGGCCCCCTGGCTGGAGCGGGCTCGGAGGCCTGGAGCTCGTGCAGTGAGTGAGGTGCAACCCCCCCAGTCCCCCCACCCCGGCCCCGGCCCTCTGGCTTACACGGGGCTTAGGAAGCTCCAGGAAGAGTCCTGGGAACTGCCCACAGCTGTCTGCACAAACGCAGACACATCCTAGGAAAGGGGAGGGGAAGGGGAAGCCGTGTTGCAGGGAAGGTGCAGGGGGCCATGAAGGGGGAACTGACCCCGGGGGAGCTGCCGGGGACACAGGCCAGACTGAGGGTGGCAGAGTGAGGTCCTGCTCCGAGGCCTGGGGGTCTCTGCTTGTGACCGAGAGGGCGCGTGTGGCCCCTCCTGTGACCGCCCCCCCCAACCAGCCGTAGGGAAGGAGGCTGGCCATCCCCACGGCGACAAGTGGCTGCAGACCCCGGAGAACCCTGCCTCACTTTCCCACACACGGGCCCCGGAGCAGGGCCGCATGGGTTGCAGAGGGCGCCCTTTGCTTCACTGGGAAGGGAAAGCTACTTTCTAAGGCTCTGCACCCCTGCCATGGACCACCCCCCAGCCAAGAGAAGCAGGAGCCCCTCTGGCCAGGGCAGACCCAGGGATCTCTTAATGGAGATGGAGGCAGCAGGGTTCCAGCCCGTGGTCCCCCGAGGATGGTGCAGGAGAAACCCCCCACAGAGGGACTCGGCAGGACTGGCCTTCTTGGGAACAAGTGGCATCTTGGAGCATCTGGGAACTGGGTCTTGCGATAGGCCACATTTGTCTTCTCAGAATAAGGGCGCCTGGGATGCAGGGGTTTGTAGGCATATGTCATCAACAAAAATCACACAGAACAAGGAGCAGAGAACGAGTGCAAACAATGAGCAAAAAAACAACAACGAGCAAACAGATAAGGGAGTTTAGGAAGCTCTCCCTGAGTGCCAGGCACTCTGCTAAGGTGCTAGCCACTTCCCCGCTTTACAGAGTGAGGCAGAAAACACGTACGTAGCGTGCTTCCGCTCCCAGCTGGAGGTGAGCTAGCTCACCGTAGAAATGGCTGCAGAGCGTGCGTGCAGCATGTGTTCTGGAGACCAGGTGTTTACGCCCCTATTACCTGGTCACATGGCCTGTGTGGCAGCCCATGGAGGTCCTGGACCGCTGCCTTCCCTCTTCCTTCCTTTGGCAAATGGGGGTTACCAGCTGGTGCCCTGAAACGACAGCTACTGCTTTTGTTCACATGTCCCACCTCTCCAACAATACACGTAATCATGAAAACGTATGTGTTCAATAGATATAACGAATAAACAGGTAAGTGCTCCTCCTTGGGATTCGCCCATGTTCTTGATGCCGAGCTGCAATGCATTGTGGGGTGTGTGGAGAGGCCCGGGGGAGGCCTTTGAATAGGAGACCCCCAGGGTCCTGCCTGGTGTCAGTCACCTCTGCCCGACTCTCCCTGTAGGAGCCCCATTAGTGGCCCCACTACGCACTGCAGGGTTTGTTTCCATGGCAGCCCTGCTAGGGATGTAAGCACTGCCCAGAGCTTACAAACAGAACACCTGAGAACCTGGTGGATGAGGGCCTGCCCAGGCCCCACACCTGGGATGGAAACCTGCGTGTGTGTCACGATGCCTTTTATTGTTCCCCCTGCCAAGAGATGGCAAGCCCCTCTCCTGCCACTGCCTCACAAAGACCCTCCATGGCCGGGACCTCGAGAAGCCAAAGGAGCTGGTGAAACTAGGGCCCTTGGATTCAGGGGCCAATGTGGCCTTGGCTCTTCATCTGCTCCCAGACCCCTGCCTCAAGCCTCGCCCTCCTCTGCCATCCCTGACGTCCCCCATGGGGACTGGTGGCAATTGTGGGCACCTCTGAAGGGAGATGGAGGGAGAGGACAGGAAGTGGAACAGGCAGAGGAGATGGAGGACACACAGACCAGATGAGGAAAAGGAGTGGGTGAAGGACAAAGCAAGGTTAGTTTTCCTTTGGGGTGGGGTCGAGATCCCAGCTGTTCCTAATGGAGTCCAGCATCATCCAGACCTCCCTGGGCTGCCAACCAGGAAGTCCGTTGTAACTAGTGGAGTTGGAGCAGGTGGGGAGTCACGTAGTGGAAATGGATGAAAGGACCCCCTTGGTGAACAAGACTGAAATGGCTTAAGCATCTATACTTTAAAATAATAAGAAAAATAAAAATTTAAAATATTAAACAAAAGAATCTGTACTTAAATTATCAGCAGGACAGTGTAGGAATTGGCTCAGAAATAGATTATTAATGCATCAAAGAAAAGTTCTAAAGGAGGACGTGAGGTTGGGGAGCGGGGCAAGAGAAGAAAGTTCCCGGAGAAAGAAGTCCATTGGAAACATGGGTGCCAGGTTACTAAAGGATATCTCTGCATCCAGAGATGGTTGCCAAGGAGGTCGTATGCAGGTCTGCCCAAGAAGGAGAGGCTGAGGACCAGAAAATGCCCTCAAATGGCACGAAACCAGGAGCCTCCCCCAAGAAGCCTCAGCATCAATTCTGGGAGCAGACTCTCCAACTCCCAGCCCAGCAGTGCTGGTGCAAATAATTCATGCAGCCCCTGGAAGACGTGTGAAAGACTGCTCTCAAAAACGTGTGTGCATTATCAATAAAGTTGATTGTAAAAGTGTGAAAATGAATAGAGTTAACGGTAACACATTAGAGTGAGTATAACCAACTTATTTGCCTCATTTATAAATCAGCTGCTGATTTATAAATGAGATTGTGGCTGAAGGGGTCGTGCGGATGTAAATGTCAATTGAAAGGAAGCTGGAGGATAATCTAGGGACTGTACAGCAGTGAATTCGGTGGTGGGTGAAGATTGTGGTTAATAGTATAAATATGAGTATTCTCTTCTTTTACAGAGTGTTAAGAGTATGGGGATACATGGGAAAATTGCTATGAATGTAACTTATGGACAATAGTTAATAGTAATATTGCAATATTTTGCAGCGATGGCAAGAAGGTTTTTTTTTCAATTCTAAGGGACGTTAATAGGAAGATAAGGGGATATGGGATTTTTCCTGTGGAGTAATGAAAACGCTCTAAAATTGACTGAGGTGATGACAACACCACTCTGTGATGAAACTGAGCGCCACTGAGTGGACGCATTGAATGGACTGTACAAAGCACGGGGCTGTATGACACAGGGAATCCAGTGGTGGAAGGTGGACTGTGGTTAGCAGGACAAACAGGAGAACTATAACAAATATATAACACTGCTACAGGGTGCTAATAATCAGGTGGGCTGGGGGAAAATACACTAGGTGTAAGATATGTAGTAGTAATGTTTTGACAAAGCTCTTTCATTGTTTGTAACAAATGTTTCACAGCATGCAGGGTGTTGGTGGTGGGGAGATGTATGGGAGCCTTGTACGATGGTATGCATGTTTATTTTGTAAATTCACAACTTTTACTATGCACTTATTGTTTATGTATATTCATGTGTGAATGATGTACTTCAATAAAATTTTATTTTAAAAAGATTAAATGAGTGATGACTATAAAGACTTAGAAGTACCTGTCACAAAGTGAAAGCTAAAAATATTATCTATTATCAAAATTATTTTGGTGACCCAGTGATTCCTACCTGCTGGTGTTTAAGCCTTTGTGTAATCGCCTTCCCTTGAGTGTGGGCAGGATCTGTGACTTACTTCTGACCAACAGAATATGGCAAATGCTGTGGGATGCCACTTTGTGATTAGATTACATTATACGGCAAAAGCGATGACATGTCCATGATTATCGTACATTATACCAACTGTTTTAGGAGGCTGGAGCTAGAGACTCTGTTCCTGGGCTCAATGAAGTAAGCAGCCATGTGGGGAAGCCCACATGGCCTGGAACTGAAGGCAGCCTCTGGGAACTGTGGGCAGCCTCTAGGATCTGATGGCAGTCTCCTGGATCTGATGACAGCCTCTAGGAAAACTGTGGGTAGCCTCTAGGAACTGTGGGTAGCCTCTAGGAACTGTGGGTAGCCTCTAGGAACTGATGGCAGCCTCTAGGAACTGTGGGTAGCCTCTAGGAACTGTGGGTAGCCTCTAGGAACTGATGGCAGCTTCTAGGAACTATGGATAGCCTCTAGGAACTGTGGGTAGCCTCTAGGAACTGATGGCAGCCTC
>JAKSZT010054037.1:1510566-1540093 GCA_026826555.1 Tolypeutes matacus
GCTTGGGGGGCCTGGGGGGCCAAGTCTTATCGCCCTGCCCCGTGGACTGGCCAGCGTGCGGAGGCTTAGGAACACCCCCTGAGGGTGTAAAGTGTGTGGTCCAAGTACGGACACCCAGCGGCCGAGGTGAGGGCGCCGCGCACCCCGGGCGTCTTGTTTCGCTTCCAGGACCCCGCGAGGGGCCGCGGGCCCTGGCAGCCATGACCGTGCCCTGGTGGCCTGGCTGACAGCGACGCAGCCCCAACAGCTGCCCTAGGAGTCTTAACTCCATTCTTAGCCTTTGAGCTCTTCGCTGCTAATGTCATTTAAACGGAGTCGTGTGCCCAGAGCTAGAAGAGAGCCGAGATGTGTTCTTCTCCAAATAAACTAAAACCCAGGGGCTCGAGTGCTGTGGCCTGCAAGCGCGGTCAGCTGGCGCGGGGGCCCGCAGTGGGCGCCCTGGGGAGGGTGGCCCGCCCTCCCATCCGGCCCGCCTCCCGGGCCCCGCTGGAACAGCTGCTGGCGGCCTCCCCGGAGCTCACCTTGGCTTGGAAGCGGGGTGAAGCACCAGGGCACGCCGGCCACGGTGGAGTCGAAGCAGCACCCGGCGTTGAAGCACTGGTCGCTGGTGATGCCCGGGAAGCCACAGTTCTTCCTGTTCTGGGGATCCAGCCGCGAGCACTGGCAGGCGGCTGGGGATGGAGCCTGGTCAGCCCGGGCCGCCGGGCTCGGGGGCGCTCCCGGGACACCCCCAGCGGGCTGCTTGCCACGCAGAGAAACTGCAAAGTCTTATCTTACTCTTAGTTGACCTCCGCAGTTTCCTTCTGAGGAATTGGCAAGGGCTTTGCCGAAACTATTTTTAAACAGCAACAACAAAAACCTGCCCCTCTCCTCACCTGGCCCTCCCACACCGATGCCCCAGGTTTCCATCACCCAAGCCTTCCCCTGGGAGGAGGCCTCTCTTGGTCAGACACAGCCCTGCACATCCCTCCTGGATAATGGGGAGCGTTTGTGAGCATAAACGCAGGCTAGTTTGTGTGCTGGAAACGGAATAGCCTGTGCAGGTCTTAGGATGGCTTTCTAGCCACTTCCCCTCGGAAGTGAACAGGTCGTGCTGCCTGTTGTCTTTACAAGAAACAAATAAGAAGCCATGTGGCCTAAGAGACCCCTGCCAGAGAGAAGCTCTGCAGGAGACAAAGGACTCAGAGTCACTGGGGCTTCAGGTAGGGTCTTAGTGCCCCTCTAGCTAACATGCCCATTGCAGAGATGACGAGCCAAGCTGCAGGGGTCTCTCTGGGAACCATCACTTACAGGGCTTTCCGCCAGCCACCAGGGTGCACAGCCCCAGGACAAAGAGTGCTGCCAGCAACGGGGCGCTGGGGGGTCGCATGTCGGCGCCGGCCTCCGCGGAAGGTGCAGGCTGCACAGCGAGCTGTGCTTTATAAGCTTCCCTGTGTTTGCTCAACAAGCACAGATAATCTTCTCTGCCCAGTGGCACCAAGCCTTTGGTCCTTTGTTAGGAAAGGACCTGCGATAGCTTCAGTGGCGGTGAGGGGCAGCGTGCCCTGCGGGGGTGAGGCTTCCGGCCCCAGGGGCCCCGGCCACCCGCACCCCTGCAAGGCTGCCCTCCTGCCCTAGGCAAAGGCCTGGGCGTGCCGGGCTGCCAACGTGGAGGGCTGGCCGGATGCACAGCCAGCACCGGGCATAGCATGGACGCACGTGGGCTCTGGCCCAGCAAGGATAAGGTGTGTCTGTCCTCAGATAAAGTGTGTGGCCACCCCAGGAAATTAAAAGAAGGTTGTGCCCAGGGCTCTTGGGGGAAAATAAACAGGCAGCTGCTGGTGGTGGGCAGATCCCTCCCCAAGGAATGGGAATGAGCATTTTCCAAGGTCCCAGGAACACCATCCCCAGGCTGCGCATCCTTGGCTGAATCTTTGTCTCTACCTTCAGGATTGGGTCTACTCTTGGAGGAGATGAGGCTGACAAGGTAGGGAAAAGCAGTCGGCCTGTGTGGTTTTCAATCACAAGCTAATTTTTAGTAAGTGCCTGGAACGCATCCCTTTTCCCTCCATGGGCACTCCCTGCATTCCCTAAATAACGGCACCAGAAAACTAAGCCCAGGACTGTGGATTTGACAGAGAGACAGGGGAAAGGCAAAAGGAGAGACATCCCCAAGAGAAAGAGGGACAAAACTTGGTGGGGATGGAAGGATCTCAAATTCCCCACCAACAGGGCAGCCGGCAGGAAGTCACCATCTGTAAATCTTGGGTTCAGCAGCCAGTGACCCAAAGATTCATCGGTCCTCCAAGGCTTCTGCTGAATTCAGGTCAAGCACCTCCAGACCAGACTCCTGGCCATTGGGACGTGTGCTTTTGAAAACCTTGAAAAGATGAACATTCCCCACCTCCATCTCTGTTGGCCTTAGTTACCGCCGAGTCATCATTTCTCCGCCATATTCTCATCCCCACTCTCCTCTTTGACCCACCTTCCCACTGCCTGTCCCCCATCCTAACCCCTCCAGATTCCTACTGTAACTGCTTAATGCATGGCAAAGAAAGCCCCCATCATCCCCAACCCTTCAGCCTCTCACCCCCGCCAGCCCCTCCTGAGATACCTCCCCTGCATCCATCCCAGGCATGCACAAAAAACAGAAGCCAACAAATGGAAGCACCCAAGACGCCACCAGCCTGTACTTTGTTCTTGGCAAATTAGAAAAAGATATTTTCTCCAAGATAAGTTATTTCCGCCTGCTGGGAAATCGTCATAATAAATATGATGGCTACAGTATGAGTAGCACCCTACCTGAATGTGGAGCTGTTGCACATAGTACCACCTCCAACCTGCTCAGAGGCCAAGGTGCCCCCATATGTGTTCAGGTTTGGGGCTGGACATTGATCTTGAGCCCCTGTATCTCCGACTTCCTGTAAAATCCATGCTCCTTGGAGACGCAAGTTTTGAACTGGACCCATCTTGATGTCCCAGCCCCAAGGTCATCCACTGTCCTTGGGTCAGCTGTCTCCTTGTTCAGGATTTTAGCAACTAGTTTACTGTATTCCTTGTCTCAGCAACATCCTAGGCAGATTCAGTATTCCAGTGGCCATCTCATCCAAATTTGCAGTCACTCCGATTTTCATTTCCTCCTCAGCTCTAAGGATCTTCTGCCATCCTCTTTGTAGCAGTTTGATATTATTTATGAATTAAAAAAAAAAAAAAGGATTATGTTTGTAAACTGGTCTGTTCCTCTGGATGTGATACCCTTTGATTGTATGGAGATTAGCTGAGATGTCTTTGATTAAATTACCTGTTAGGGTTTTGATTCAACCATGTCAGTAGGGCATGACTCAAGGTTGAGTCCCTGCCCCCTTGGTGAGCTGATATAAACAGACATTCACTCAAAAAGATACACAGAGGAAGATACACAGGAAGAGAGAGAGCTACATAGACACGGAAGAGGAAAGAACTTGGTCATTTCGGTCCTGCCATGTGACAGAAAGGAGAAGGCTCAAGAAGCTAAAGCCCCAAGGAGATGAGCCATTTGCCTGATGGTTTGCAGCCAAAGAGAACAGAGCAGCTGAGAAGGCCCGAGAGACCAGGCAGAGCCCTCCCACCATCTTACTTCAACATGTGGCAACAGACTTTGGTGAGAAAGCACCCTTGAGTTGACTCTTTAGGGCCTTGTAATTGTAAGCTTTTACCCCAAATAAATACCCTTTATAATAGCCAGCAGATTCCTGGTAATTTGCGTCAGCACCCCTTTGGCTGACTAATACACCCTTCACGACCACATTTGTAACCTGGAACTTGTACTCTACATCTGAAGGATAAGATGTAGACAGCCTTTCTACTCAGGATGTCCTAGGCATCTAACACTCTCTTCATTACTCTTACCCACCTGCCTTCTAAATCCAAAGACTCTCTTTCTCTGTTCCCTTGGGCAGACAACAAATTACCACCCATGGGTGGCTTAGAACAACAAAAATATATTCTCTCACAATTCTGGAGGTTGGAATTCTGAAATGAAGGTGCCAGTAGGGCCACTCTCCCTCTGAAATCTGTAGGGGAGTATCCTTCCTGCCCCTTCCAGTTTCTGGTGGCTGCTGGCAATCCCTGGTGTTCCCTGGCTTGCTGCTGCAGCCCTTCAGCTCCACCTCCATCTTCACATGACTCTCTCCTCTCTGTGACTCTTCCATTCCTATAGGGGCCCCAGCTATTCTGGAGTTAGGGCCCATCCTACTCCATATGACCATCTTAACCTAACTAATTATATATGCAATGATTCTATTTCCAAATAATGTCACCATCACAGGTACAGGGGTTAAGACTTCAAAATATCTTTTGATGGACACAATTCAATCCATAGCACTATCTAATGCCCCAATGCCCCTGCTTTCACTCTGTGAGTTCCATACCATCTATTCTTCCTTCTTTCCCTCCTTCTCCGGCCTAGTTTCCATGGACCTCACTTCATCCACTCTCTTACCTACTGGTTCTGTTGTACCCCTAGGTGTACCCCATTTCATTACTCTCTCCAGACCTGCTCTGTCTGCTGAGCTTGGCTGACACATGCCATCAATTGCTGTCACTGTAAATTCATGGTCTCACACTTATCTGGGCACTTTTCTTTGTATCAGTCTTTCTCCATTCCTGTCATACTTCCATTCTGCACACTAAGAGGATGATATTGTCTAGTATTTCACATAAAAAACAGAAGCCAACGAATGGAAGTTCCTTCAAATATCACCCAGCTGGACCTCCACTTTAACCATTACAGAGTAACTATAACCAGACTAGTCCTCCCACCATAAGTAGCCCTAAAACAAAGGAAAACATATGAACATCAGGCAGTGGCAGACCAAGATCTTGAGATCAGGGAAACAATGAGGTTAGCCCCATGATGCCCTTGTTTTTGCCTTGAGGCACTTTCTGGACTAACATGCAGAGAGGGGACACCCAGAGTATGGCAGTTCCACTGAGCTAAGAGGCAGAGACTGGAATTGGAACTACTGAGGCAGCTGGATTTGCAGGGCTGGGTAGCAGAGAAAAGGGAGCTCCAGAAATCTGAGTGGGGGTTTCCTTGGTTTGGGGGCCAAATACTAAGCTGACTATGTACAGCCAGGCAAAAAACAACTTTTGTGGAAAGAACAATTGCTGAAGAGATTTAAACTGAAAACAAACAAACAAAAACAAAAAACTCTTGCAGGACTGGGAGATAGTTGAATTCTTATCAGCCGAAGTGGAGAAAAATTGTTGACCATCTTAGGCTTCAGTGGAAACACAAAAGCTCATACCATAAGAGTAGGTCTGATCTATCTCTAGAGTGAAGGTTTTCTAAACTCATACTAACAAAACATGCCTTGAAAGAATCAAGCTAAACTGCAAGTAAATTAACTGATCAACAAAACTCAACACTTTATTAAGGAAGGCGGTAAAATCCAGACACACAGTAGCATTTATAATGCCCAAAACAAAATAAAAAACTGTGAGACATGAGAACAATCAGGAAAATATGACCCATTACCTGTAGAAAAAGCGGTCAGATTTGTCTCTGTCAGACTCAGAAATTACAAAGATGATGAAATTAACAGAAAAGGACTTTAAGACAGCTATTACAAATACTTACAAACACAAATATAATGAGAGAACAAATAGGGAATCTCAAAAGAGAAATGGAACTGCTGGAAATGAGCCAAGTGGAAATTCTAGAAATGAAACATACAATATCTGAAATGACAAATTAACTGTATAGGTTTTAGATTAGATGCTGAATATTAGACATTGCAGAAGAAATAGCCAGTTTCCTTGAAGCCAGTGCAATATAAAGTATACAAACTGAAGCATAGAAAGAAAGGGGGCTGGAAAAAAAGAACAGAATACCAATGCCCTATAAAACAATATCAGACAAACACACAAGTAACTCATGTACCAGTAGGAAAGGAGAAAGAGAATAGGTAAGCAAAAATATTTGAAGAAATAATGGTCAGTTTTTTGGTAACCCTGATGAAAAATATAAACCCACAGATCCTAGAACCACAATTAACTCCAAGCAAAATAAACACAAGGAAAACCACAGCAAAGCACATCATGAACAAATTGTGGAAAACCAGTGATAAGAACAAACTATTAAAGCAGCCAGGGGAAGGGTCACTCTACAGTGGAACAACAGTAAGATGAACAACTGACTTCTCATCTGAAGCAATGCAGCCCAGTAAGCAATGGAACCACATCCTTAATATGCGGGAAAGAGGAAAAGCCTGTCACTCAGAATTCTATACTGAGTGAAACTATGCGTCAAAAGTGAAAACAGGGGAGCAGATGTAGCTCAGTGGCTGAGTGCCTGCTTCCCATGTATGAGGTCCTGGGTTCAATCCCCATCACCTCCTTAAAACAAATGAAGACAACATCCTTCCTTAGACAAACAAAAGTTGAGAGAACTTGTCATTGGCATGCCAGTTTGTCAAAGGATTTTGAAATAAATTCTTCAGGCTGAAATTGTTGCAGCCCCTTAATGCTAGGCATGCACCCTCCAAGTTGCCACCATTGCAACCTGGTTGGATTTAGTCGGTTATGGCACCTACCTGGCCTCTGTAAGCATTTGTTTTGACAACCCATCTCATCCTCATTATTTACTCACTTGGTTTTTTACAACTCTCTCCTCACCAACCGTTTTATCCTCATCCAGGCAATAATCTGGTGCCATAATTTTCTTATAAAATGAAAATCTATCAAATCCCTCCCTGGCCACTGCCTGGCTCCTCACAGCCTATAGGATAAAGACCAGTTCCCGAATTTGAAAAGCAAGACCTTTACCTTTTGTGAACTGGTCCTTAAATCCCCTCCACCCTCTTCTAATGCCAAACTCTTAATATAGGTATCTTTCACTTTTCTGAACACTTTCTGATCTTTGAACCTGTCTTGTGTGTCCTCCTCTCCTGGTGATGCCCATTCCCCACTCTTTGCCTTTCTCATTCCTGTTCCTCCTTCAGCCATTAACTCAGGAGTCACTTTGTCAAGAAAGATTTCTCTTACTTCTGCCAGAATGAAGATAAGTGTCCTTTGTCCTTTCTCCAACAGCACCCTTAGTTTACCTGCATCACAACATTACCACACCCACATTGTAAATGAATTTTTACTTTTCTGGCTCCTTTATTAATTCTACTTAAGGTGACAGCTAGCACTTACTGTGGGCTTTGTACCAGGCAATATTGTCAGGGCTTTTCCTGCTATATCTCACTTAACCCTTACAGCAATCCAAAGGAAGGGCAAAATGATCTTCCAGTTTTACTGCCAACATAGATGAAACAAGTAAGCAAGTGAATACAGGGTGAGACTCAAAGCCAGACTTATACCTCATTCAATTTGCATCTCTAGAACTTAGCCCAGGTTTTGGCTCAGAGTAGACTCTTAATGAAAGAGAATTGAATGGAGACGTAGATAGTTGATATCACAGGAGGCCTGGAGAATGAAAATGGACTACCTAGTATTGCTCATTATACAAATTACCTTTTAAAATTAATAAAATAATATCTATACATGGGTATATGCAAATAAATAAAGCAAGCTTTTTCATTTCTCTTGATCAGTTTCCTCATCTATGGAAGGAGAGGTGGAATGAGGGTTTATTAAATGTTCTCCAAGGTCCCATAAATCTAGGGATGAGAGTACCTCATATGTACACTGTCATCAGGGAAAAATACATTTTATAATCAAAATATACTCCCTTAAAATTGCTTAATGTAGAAGGTAAGGGTTGAACCACATACATGCTCTGTTTCCCTTTCCAACTTTCCAGGCTTCTGGAGTTTTGTTGTGCTGATTATCATAGTAGATAAAGAACAGAATTTTTAAAACCCAGTGCTAAATTTATCTGCATAATAAAAAAACTTAGTCAAAGCTGGGAGAGAAAATACACAGGGGAGAATTTTGATACAGAATTTGGAAGGGAATGAAATTAGAAATGTCTTGAGTTACATTTGGAAGATACAATAGGTTGAACAAAAAATTTAGCACATTTTGCAATATGTTGTGCAATGCAATTCTTTTTAGCACTTCTTTGAGAGATTTCAGTCAAGATTTAAATAGCTTTTAAATGTCTCTTTGGTATCCAAGTAGGTGTTTTGTTTTGTTTTGTTTGACATCATGCAAAGACAAGCCGTGACGTGGACAGTTTTAAAACTTAAAATAGTTAAACCAGTCAGGTTATGAAATGTCAGGAACACTACAGTAGGGGTTGGCAAATTATGGCCAATGAGCTGATTACCTGTTTTCCAAATAAAGATTTATTCATATGATGACAGAGTTGATTAGTTATGAGAGAGACTATATGGCCCACAAAGCATAGAATATTTACTATCTGGCCCTTTAAGAAAAAGACTGTTTATCCCTGTATTATAACTTTGAAGTGACCTAAAATTGAATTTTTTAAAAATGGAGACAAAGGGAAATATTTGTATTTTATCTTATTTACAGAAGCAATGTTATGTCAATAAGCCTTAATGCTTTCTTCTTTTGTGATCTGGTCTTGAAAATAAGTTTTGACATACCAATCATTAGGAAAGACATCTCCACGAGTTCTCAGATTTCAGCATATCTTCCAAGTGAAGCCCTAACTGTCCTTTCTTCCAGACTATCTTTTCAAGGATATTTGTATAGCAGACAACCTTGAAATATTGCAATAGTGTCTCTCTCTGGAGCAAATGGCAGGCTTTGCTAATTCCCCCTTATAATAGACTTGGCAGTTCCTCCCCTATAATGGTCCCGTGTAACCCAGTGTGTGTGCAGGTATCTGTGTAGCCTATCTTTGTTGTCCCGGAGGGACTTGAGAGCAAAGGGAATCAATATGCCGAGCGTCATGTGCATGCTATAGCATGAGTTACCAAGTCTTTTGTCTCTGACCCAGGAGACTCGTGTCTTCTGCCATCATCTGTGAACTTGTTAGCTTGCAAATAGGGGGATATCTGAGACCCTTGACAGTTCTTGACACTGATGGGCTAGATCAGGTTAAACACAGAAAACCCCTTCAATGATTGCCTTTAGAATAGACATTCTCACTATTAGAGTCACTCAACCTCACTGTTACCCCATATGTACAGAGGTATGAAAGTTTATGCCTAATTTAATCTGTTTGCCACCCTAAAATATCCATCTTAAGGAAATGTTTGGAGTTGAGAAGAACGATTAAGAAATACCCTTAAAATTGTACTATTTATCCTTTTGCTGCTAACTGGAATCTTCTGGCTGCTTGGAATTCTAAATCGGCGACTCCTTCCTCCCTAATAGTCATGGCTAACCTTCTAGTAAGTTACATGTGGTTGGATTTGCCAGGTATGTGTCTCTTTCTTATCAGCTGATGTTTCCTATCAGGTTGACAACTTTTGAATATTTCACGTTCCACCCCTACCACCCTCCGCACACACACATGCAAAGAAAGGCGAGGGAGTTTTCCTAAGCCAACTATCTTTCCCAGTGACCCTACAAATATGATCTTAAACCACAACTTGGCTTAAAGAACTAGTTCCTGGTTTGGTCCTTAATTCAACATTCTCTGAACAAAGCCCAGTTGTGTGAAAACTTATCTGGGAGCAATCATAGCCTCCATGTACACTGTCACACACAGAGCAGAAAGGCTCACCACCAAATTAAGGTGCTCGAAGCACACAGCTTATTGAATCAACCTAAAACCAGGGTGGAAAGCAAGGGGAGAGAATCCGTAGGGTAACACTTAGCAGAGGGTGTAAGCGGGTGAAAGGGCCGCATGCCTGAATCCTGGGCCACGCAGCGTTCAAATGTCCTGCCCTCCTCTCTGCTGCGGCAGCCTTCCCCGCCAACTGTGGGTACAGGGCCCGGGACTGACCCCAACACACACTCTTGCTTTATCGGATGGATGCAGGGCCAAGGGCTCCTGGCCACGACTGTAGCTCACTGAGCAGCAGGACAGGAGCGTGATTTCAGACCACGTTGCTGAGCAGAGCACACCTGACCCCAACTGGGCCGTGACGGGGCTCGCCAAGGAGAGGACCCGTGTCCCGCGCCTTGGCCCCGCCATCATCTCCTACGAGACGCCTGTTAGTTCCGTCTTTTTTATCGTATCTCCTTACAAGTTAGGAAGATAGCTTGTCTTATCCGTCCTAGTCTGTCAGGTTGCCACAGCAAACACCATGCAAAAGATTGACTCAAGCGACGAGGATCCATCGGCTCACCGTTTTAGAGGCCAGAAGTCCCAAACCCAGGCTTCGGCGAGGCCGAGCTTTCTCCCTCCTCAGAGCAGAGCATTGCATTGTGGGCCTGCATTTCCAGGGCTGAGGCAGACGCAACTTTCCCCCACACCCATTTGTCCACCTCCAGAAGAGCCTGAATTCCTTCCAAAGAGTGCATTTCTCCCCCACGAGAGACTTCTGAACTTTTGTCTGGAATATTCAAGGACGTGGGGCATTCTGGAACGTTCTCTGAGTTGGAGGATTCCAAGCCAGTGGGAGAAGGATGGGTGTGGGATGTTCTGGGCAGCTTTGCTGGTGTCAGGTACTGCACTGGTCAGTTTAGCACTCTAGCTTCCCATCCGGCAAAACCAAGAACAAGTTTAAACCGGCACATAATTCCATCAAGCTATCTGAAGTACAAGTGTCTCTAAAAACAAAAATAGAAAATAACACAAAACTTAATGCTGCTGAGCAATGTATTCAGACATCCCAGTGACGATGTGGCTTCCCTCCCACAGAAGTGGGCAGTTTGGGGCTCCGGCCACAGGCCTCCCTGGCTTGGTCCCCCTAGGTTGGGGGTAGGGAAGGGGCTCAGGCCCTTTATGGGCTCCGTGTGGCGAGCCTGTGACATGTGACCCGAACCGGTAAACACCTGTAAGGCCCTTATGAACGAGCTGTTCTTTCCAAGGCACTCTGTCATCACCAGCTTGCCTTTTTCCCATTGCCCCCCTAGAAGCTTCAAGGACCCTGGAACCAGCCCAGGAGGCGTCGCCAGCAAAGCTGCTCTCCCTTCTCCGGTGGGGTGGACGTGATGTGGGGGGCCAAGGGGTGGCAGCAGGTGTGGGGGGTGTGCCCTGGGGGGGAGGAGCCCTGGGTGGCCACCGGGGCAGGGTGGCCGGGATTTCCTGACAGGCTGGCTCACAGAGGCTTTTGCCTTCTATTCCTTCTCTTCCGTCCTCCCCTCCACTCCCCACACCCAGGTCTGCCATCTCCACCTTTCCTGCATTGCTGCAGGCGCACCTCAAACACCAAAGTCCACCAGCCTGGTGTTGTTTGTTTGTTTGTTTTTTAAGATTTTTTTTTTTTTTTTAACCCCTCTCCCCCTGCCGCCCCTGGCTGCTTGTGCTTGCTGTGTCCATTTGCTGTGCATTTTTCTGTGTCTGCTTGTCTCCTTTTGTTGCGTCATCTTGCTGTGTCAGCTCACTGCGCCCTGTGGGCCAGCTTGCCTTCACCAGGAAGCAACAACTTGAGCCACAGCCGCTTCCCTGGCCTGTTCTTAAGGCAAACGGTATGTACCTCCCTCTCAGTAACGGCCTCTGTCCTGCAGAGAGCTCAGAAGCACAGAGCTTCCTCAACTCCCCGAAAATGCCAGAAGGGCGCGCAAATCTGCCCCTGCTCAGGACGCCCTCTTCACAGAGCTGGCTGAGGAGGACGCCAAGGCACTGGCTGGTTCCTTTCTCTGTCCTTTCCCCCCAGCTTGACCCTGAAGGCAAGAACCAGCACACCTCGCTCTACTCCGTCTCCTCAACTTCCAGCCCTTGCAGCACAGATGCTGCCTCCATTTTTACGGCATCCAGAGCTCAGCCGCTCCCCCCACCCCCCAAGCCTTCGTGCATCCAGCAGGCGTCCCTGGCAATGTTCTGGGAAGCCCAGGGAGGGACTCGGCAAGGTGTGCACCTGACAAGCCATTTTCTCAGCTGTCTTAGATCCTGCCCCCAGAGTTACTCCGGGCCGTGCTAGCGCTAGCATTTCTTCTGCCCGCTCTTCCCACACCCTGCCCCAAGCACTCCTCTCTCCTCCACCGTTGCATTCCACCGTTGGAATTTTGGGGGATTTTTATGCACTTTTATAAAATTCAATGAGTTTCCAGAATGACCGTGTGGCAGAGGCCGTGCTGGGCAGTCCAGCAGGTGCTCTCTGGTGCCTGGGCAGGTCCATGTGAAGGGCAGTGGGCATGGACAGGTGGACAACGAGGGGTGTGGTCACCCTGGAGGGGCCTCGTGTCCGGATGGTGGAGCCACAGAGCAAAGAGTTTGGAGGTGGACACCCCAGGGAGGTGGACAGAGTGGATGGAGCCTAAGGGGTGACCAATGGGGAGGAGAGGGCGCAGCCGTGGAAAACAAAGGGCCCACCTAAACTCCTTGTCCACAGTCCAGGTGGGAGGCGCTCCACCTGGCCGATGCCCTTAGCAAGAGGCTCCCCAGATAAAGGAAACCGGAGCAAAGGAGCCACAAGACTCCCTGGAAAAGGTATTAGACTGTCAGCTCTCCGGGTGAAAAGATGCTGTGTTCATGGTTAAGTGTGCCCCCTCTGGGCCTCTTCCAGAAACTGCATCTAATTTTCCAGGCAAGAAAGGTGAGTCTGACATGGAAAGGGAAGACGTGGGCATCCCTGTGATCGCAGGCTCCCTCTTGACCACCTGTATCCTCACAATGATTAGTAACCCTGGATCTGGGAAGATCTTCGATTCGGGGGAGTCTGAGGTGACAACCTGAAGTGTTTGCACCGTTGGGCAAGTTCTTCAGCATTTCTCAGCACTGTTCTGCTCACTTAGAAAGCTGGACTAAAGACACTGGTGCAGTATCATTTGGAATGGGGTGGGGGTTGCATATGTAAAGTGATGCCTTTCAATTCTCCCTCACTCGTCCTTTCACTCCGGAGACCGAGGCCTGAGGTTGAACGCCAGGGCCTGAGAGAGAGAAGACTTGGCAGCGTTAGGGAGAAACGAGGGTTAAAAACGAGGCGTGGAGGAGACCATGGATTGGCTGCCTACCCTCCAGGGTCCAGCCCAGGGGACTCGTCCTGAGGCTTTCCCCATAAGTTAGAGGAGTTGCCCTGCTCACGGTGGCTGAACCATAAGGCTCACTGCTCTGTGGTAGAGAGAAGATACTGGACTTGGTAAAGATATTTTTATTGCAACATAATGGAAAACCTAATAGCAGTGGTTTAAACCATAATAACATTTGGGTTTACTTAAGTCTGTTGATGGGTGGTGCTGGGTTCAAATCAGCAGCTCACTGATGTCAGAGCTCTAGCTCCTGGACTTGTTCTCATTATCACAGGATGGCTGCCAGAAGCACCACATCACACCTTCCTACCACATCCAAAAGCAGGATGCAGAGGTGGACTGGGCTGGGAGGAGTCTTTGCCTAAAGCTTTCGAGTAAATGTCCTTTTATGTCTCACGGGCCAGAATAGAATTAACTGGTCACTTCTAACTGAAAGAGAGATGGAGAAAGGGAGTATTTCCCCTATTCTCTGTAGAGAGGAAGTTAGGTAAGAAAGAAGGGAGGGAATGGCTGTTGGGTACCCAGGAAACAGGTCTGCTTCGACTGTAGGGAATTGTGGGGAGGAGAAGTCACCGGGGACCCAGCCATCCTGACTTCTGAGCATGATCGAGCCGCCACCAGCAAGTGGCAAAAATCCAAGGGACGAGGCGTAGACCCAGGACCTCCACGAGGCCCCTGGAGCCCTTCCCCCACACGCCCGGGTCTAGAGGAGTGGGAAACAGGTGCCGGGCCGAGGTAACCGAGAGTGAACTGTGATCCCCCACGGAACTGTGCAAACTATAATAAGACCCTGAAGTTTAAAAGGGATCGGCCTAAACAGAGTTAGTTTATTGTCACCTCTAACTAGCAGGTGGTCACTGTGAGAAAGATCAGGGGAAGTACAAAGGAGAAACGCAAATGTCTCTGCACAGGTGAGCTGCAGCTGAAGGAATCTTTGCTCCTCTGACCACGGAGAGAACACAGCCACTGTGTGGGCACGTGCCTCAGCCACCACCGGGCGGGCACCTTCCCATCCCTCCCGCCCCGGCGTGAGCAGGACGCCCCTGGCCTGGCCTGCCGCTTCTCTTGCTGCGGCCAGGGGTGGGGAGGTGACTTACCTGGCTGGTAAACTGGCCACACCCAGCTCAGCGCCTCCCTCTTCCTCCTGGGAGCCGGCTGGCGGCAGAGAGCAGGGGTTTCCCACGCTTCCCGAGCCCCCACGGACGACCCTGAGGAGGGGGCGCCCTTTCCTAAATCTCACAGGGGTTCTGCTGGGCGTGTGTCGCCACACGGGGGTCCCCCCTCCAGGGCAGCTCTCCACACCCCTTTCACTTGACTTCTGAGTTGTTGCGAGCTCAGGTGGGCAGGAGGGGCCCCTTCAGAGGTCAGCATGCCTTTCTCTGCCATTTTTACGAAGAACGCTTTCAGACATTTCATCTCCCAAGCCAGTTTCCGTTTTAGGCAATTAAAGAAATTGAAAAGTAATTTTTATTACATGGCAGCTGGGGTATCCACAATGAATATTTAAAGAATGTTCATAGATGTGGTGTCTATTTTCATGATTTGACAAAGTGGTTTAGACTTGGCAGTTTCTCAGACTTGCTCGAAATCGAATGCACTTATGACATCAAGGCGGACTTAAACCAACTCAGTTACCACGTCGTTCTCTCATCTACTCGCTCACATCTTGCCTTAGGTACTCTGAGTTAACGTATAATCAACAACAAGAAACCAGAAATGAAAATATTGCACTTCTCTTTGAAAGAAAGGGAAAGATTTTATATTTTTAAAAAGAACTAAAAGCAGAGAGCAGAATTCATCTCTTTTAATTTGGCGGCCAGGTTTGTGTACTAAGACGCAGCAGTGGATCCAGGCAGGGTGCTAAGGAGCCAATGCAGAGGGCTTGTCCCCAGCACGGGCTCTGGGCTGGGGTCCTGGAGGGTTTGGTCCATGATGTGGCTGAAGTCCAGGGAAGATTCTGACTCCTGACAAGCAGATTCCGGAAGAAAGATCCTTCTAAAACGGACACTCTAAGAGGGTGAGGTGTGAGGGAAGAAGAGATACATTAGTGAGAATAAGTATTTTCTTTTGCTTTTTAACAACTACAGAGAATTTGACTTAAAAGTATCAATAAGAAAATTCTTTAGGAAACATCAGCTGTCTTCTTATTTTAATTACCATTCTTTCCACTGCCACCCAAACAAGCTATTAAGCATTGCTAAGGGTGGTTCACCAAAGATTTTTGAAAAGAGATCTGAAGAAAAGCCAGGAAAAATAGGATTCCTTTCCAAACATCTTCGAAGCCATGTCCTTCCACCACCCTGACCTTAGTTCAGCCTGATTTAGGCTAAACCACTTCTTCACCATCATCTGCTGCCCATTTCTCTGGGTAAAAACACAGCAGGTGGTCACCATAGCCCCACATGTTTTCTTCTCACTAACTCTACATCATCAAACCCTGTAGCATTGTCATGGCGATACCTTCTTCTGGAGGTACAGCCATAGGATGGAAGCACCATGGGAATCCACGAATGGTGTCATCGAAACAGCAGCCTCTCTTTTTACACTCCCAAGGCGTGACACCAGGCTCTCCACAATTTTTTCTTTCATGGGGCTGCATCACACACGTCTCTGAAAGTGTATGGGACAGGAGGCAAAGGTAAGTTGTGGACTGAATTCCTAGTAGCGCACATCCTCCAGTCCAGCTCCCTTCTCGGGGAAATAGGCAACCCCCGACACAGCTGGTAGAGAGATGGAGAGAGAGACCTCATTCCCTGATGCTGGAACTCGTAGGCTCAGGGAAAATGCCAAGTCTCCAGAGTTTGTAAACCTTAGACCTACCTAGGTAATTTATTCATTCCCTCATTAATTTTGGCAATTATTAAACTTCATTCACTCAATAAACAAAGATGTATTAAGTGGCATTCGTGTGTACTAGAAACAGGAGAAAGCATGGCAAAGAGAGAGAGCGCAGTCCCTCTTGCCAGGTGTGTGCCAGGTGATGGGAATCCAGAAATTAAAAATATAGATGTCATTGTTGAGAAACTAGCAGCTTAGTGGAGGAGAAAGCCAACTAAACACACAAAATAACACGGTGTGATGATCACAGGGTGCTGAGGGCAAGCGTGGGGGGCATCCTGGAGGGACAACCAGCCACTAGGCTGAACAGCAAGGAAAGCTTCCTGTAGGAGGAGGTGGCCAGGTAAGGATGAGGCAGCGGTGCTCCCGGCAGAGGGAGCAGCGTGATCGAAGGCCCTGAAGAGAGAGCAAGGTGTGTCCAAGGAGCTGGAAGACCATTCGCAGGTAAATGCCAGAGGACGTGGGTGGGGGAAGAAGGGGGCTGGGGCTGAAGGGGCTGGTGATTGCATCCTGAGAGCCCCTGAACGGCGTTGCCAGGGAGTGATGGAATTGGACCAAAGGGGAGAGCCTGTGGAGGAGACTGCTGTCCTGGCAGGCACTTAATCCAGACATAAGATCACTCTTAGGGTCTGAACTGGGGCCACAGCGGGCGCTCCATAAAGGCAAATCCAGCCTCTCTGGAAACTGGAGGTCAACAGGCTGAGGCTGGTAATGCAAGGGGCGCCTGGAACAGCGTCCATCTCTGCCTTGGGAACGTGCGGTGATGGGGGATCCACAGCCCCCAGGCGCCCAGCGGCTCAGTTGGGGGATATTGGGCTGGAGGTGCCGGGTCTGCCCACACGGCCGGCAGGGGGTGCAGGAGAGCGGCCTCGGGGCTCCTCCCCAGGCCAGAGGCGCTCCATAGCCAAGGGAATGCCAGAGAGCCAAGTCGGTCAGCATGGGCGCGGGCTTGCCCTGTAAGACAATCCGCTCAAAAAGTGCAATGCGCTTTGCCTGAGCCGGGCGGGCGCCCACATCGGTTCCCCTCCGAATGCAGGAAGAACTATCCAGACACAGCCCGTCGCCCCGAGATGCTCTCCGGTTTTACCTCTGGGGTCTGGCTCCAGCCCTCGTGGCTCTGCGGGAAGGGTCTGGCTGCCTCTCCCATGAGCTGTGTGGTCTCCGCAGGGCCCAGTCTCCCAGGGCCCCCCACTCAGAAAAGGAAGATGCTCACTGTCCCCCCACCCCCAAGAGTTGCTGGGGCGCAAGAGGGCTCGGCACGGACCCTCGTCCCCTTCCCAGCCCCACAACGAGGAGACGCGGCAGCGAGGAGGGCCCTGCTGGGGTGGCCTGACTCCCTCCCAGCTGGAATTCCTAAGCGGGAATTCAGGACTTCCAGAGCAAGGGCTCTCTTCTCCTCAACGCTTTCTTAAGGAAACCCTCATTTTAAAAACTTTGGAAAATCCCTTTTCCCACTCTGTGACCTTTAAAAATGCATCTAGCAATTAGAAATGATATTTATTTAGTACTCAGGAGCTTGCAAAGCACATTTCACAAACATTTCCAAAGCTAATTCTTGTGACCACCCTCTAAGGCAGATAGATTGTTGCTCCCATTCTGCAGATGAAAAGATTGAGGCACAGACCCTTCCACAGGAGCCACGAGAAGGGCTTGAGCCACCAGGAAAAGCTGGACGGCACAAACGGGAGGCACGCTGATGGCGAGATGCGTTCTCAGGGCGCTGCCACCCCTGGGTGGGCCACGTGCTGGGCTGGACCCTGGGGAGAGCCCCCCTTACACCCCATCCCCAAGACTCCTCTTTGAAATTGCCTCTTAAGAGCAGCACGATAGTCTAGTCTGATACCGGATGGCAGCTCCCAGCCAAGGGAGGTGCACTGCCTCGAGGCCTTTCTCACAGGTAGGACCCTGTCACCTGGTTCTATTCTCCACCTGGCTTCCCTTTTCCTGTGAGATGGGAGCTCCTCCAGCGCCCAGAACGGCGCCTGGCACAAAACGGGCACTCAAAATGACGCGCCCTAAGACGCCGTCGCCTGCTGGGAGGGAGGGGGCGTCTTACCAGCCTGGTCCTGCGCCAGGGCCCCGAGGGCCAGCGCGAGGACGAGGGCCAGGACGCAGGTGGCCTTGAGCTCCATTGCAGCCTTCCGCCTCTCTGCTCCAGAGGAGAGCCAGTCCAGGGTGAGAAGCTGTCTGAGGCCCCGAGGCCTGGGTTTTATTCGGCAGGCTCTGTTTGCCAAAGAGTTTTAGATAAGATTTCCCTAAGGTGTCTCCATTCCAGGTTATCACTGATTAAAAGGTGTTTCCTCAGCACAGAAAAGAGCCCCTCTTATCCTGAGGGAGTCTCCTCGCCTGACCTCAGGCCTTCACAGCCACCTCAGGCCCTCCTGCCAGTGTCAACATCACACCTGGGCAGAGGTGAGTCATAGCAAGAAAGGCCCAGGGGTCAACAGGGGCCCACAGGGCCCCCCATGCGCCCTGCGGTGCAGGGGGAAGGAGACGCTGAGGAGGCCCTGCCTGCCTGACCTTCTCTTTTCAAAATGGGCACGGGAGCGATTTTCACCTATTTTGAAACTCCAAGTCTGGGGAGCAGCTGCAACTGGACAAGATGAGTAAAGGATGTGACAGGCCTGCTCCCCAGACTTCAAACTCCATCATTCCCCCATCCTTCTATTTGGTTAGTTTCCATGGCAACCTCACCTGTGCACAAACACCTCTAGGTCCTCCGCAGAGCAAACATGGCCCCGTCTAGAGGGACCTCCCATTCCAGTGGGCACTGGCCTTGAAAATTCAGCGAATGTTCAAAATCCCAATAAAAAGGACTGCCCCTCGATCGATTTACCTAAATCGATGATTTCTTTCTTTCTCTTTCCTTGTACAAAGATGAGCTTGTAACAAGAGCTGACACAGCAAGCTCATCAAGTAGAGGTCTGGGAAGTGGATGTGGCTCAAGCGATTGGGCTCCCGCCTACCACATGGGAGGTCCCGGGTTTGGTTCCTGGCGCCTCCTGGAGAAGGCGAGCTGATGCAACAAGATGATGCAACAAAAGAGATACAAAGAGGAAAGACAATGAGAGACACAACAAAGCAGAGAGATAGATGGATCAGGTGAATGAGCACCTCTCTTCCACATGGGAGGCCCTGGGTTTGGTTCCTGGTAACACCTAAAGAGAAGATGAGAAGACACAGAGGGCACACAGCAAATGGACACTGAGAGCAACGGCTGGGATAAATAAATAAAATAAATCTTCTTTTTAAAAAGTAGAGGCGCCCCTCCCTGCCTAGAGCCACCCCTCCTGCCTGCTCCATTCACGCCCCCTTCTCTTCCAAACAAAATGCACCTGCCCCAGGAGGCCTCCTCTGACACCCTGGTTAAAAGGCATCAGTTCCCGTCCCCGTGCTCTGGATTTCCCTTCTCCATAACCCTTAGCTCCTGTTCTAGAACCTGATTCACTTATGCATTGTGTTTATTTCCCCCCACCCCGCCCCCAGCAGGTGGAGCTCTGTGAAGGCAGGATCCCGTCCACCTAGTGGGCGCTGGAGTACAGCTTGCTCATAGTAGGCACGCAGTGAATATCTGTTGAGTGACGGAATGACGGAATGAACATTTGGACAGCTATTTTTTTCTTCAGTGAACAATTAGGCTGAGAGAAAAGAATGCTGGCCTTGGAGTGCTCCCTTCTCGTAGGTGAGCTGGTGAGTCAGTCCTCGGCAGCGCCTCTGCGACGGGAGCCTGGGCGAGGTGGGGCCACCATGTTCTTCCTCACGCCCTGCCCCGAGCCCAGCCCCTCCTCTGGGGCTGCCACCTGAGCTCAGGGCAATGCCAGCAAGGGCAGGGCACAGGCCACCTCTGCGGCTGGGTGACGCTCACCCCAAGTCGGGCTGCGGCACTGGGGGGTGGAACCCAGGGGAGGGGGCTTTTCTTGTGGAGCCCTCAAGACTGGGAATGAAGCTGTGCAACAATCTGGAGCATCCTGGGCTGTCTGCAGTGAGGTCGAAGCGACACAAACCCTACAGCCCGGTGACTCCACTGCTCCGACACCTTGGCACCTGCCACAGCTAAAGCCTCCGACCAGGACAGAAGGAAACGTGGACAGAACAGACCTCCTTTGCAGCATTGTTGGCAACAGCTAAAAAAACAAAAACCAGAAAGAAAGAAACAATATAAATATTTATATAAATATAAATATTCAGTAGCAGAGGACAAGGAAAAAGGATTTAAAGCATATGAGCCATGTATGAATTGATTATCTTACGAAAGACAGAAGTACATAAATAGTGAGGATAGATATCGGAAGCAAAGTTAGATGAAAAAAATAATTTGAAGAGTGCTTCTTAAAGTGTATCATTTCTGTAGATTTCCAAAATAAAGCAAACAGTACAGTGTACTGTTAGAAATGCACACAAATGAAACTAAACTATAGACACATATGGGAAGGAGATTTACTGACTCCAGGATAATGGGTATATCTGGGAAGGAGGGAAGCAGGGAGAAGGAGGGAGTGGAGGGGACAGAGGGGCCTCCAGTATACCTGTAATATTTTATTTCTTGGGGAAAAAGTCTAAAGAAAATATGGTCAAAAGCTTAGCTTCTGCTAATCTGAGGAGCAGGGAAAGTTTCGTGGCTGTTTGTCGGCACATTCTCTGTGTTTGCAATTATTGTTGGTTTTATTAATTTTTTGATGCATACCGTGCCTGGCAACTATTTTTTTAAAGCCTGATTCCTATCCATTGTCTGACTTTGCCCTCACAGGTTGGGGTGGTGCGAGCAGGTAGTGACTGGGGACGGGTGGTGGAGGGGTCTGCTCCTCAGTGAGGAGCCTCCGGCTCTCCAGAGCACCTGGGAGATTCCCGGTGTTCATTTCAAGACTTCCTAGTGGGTGGTGGAAGCACAAGACCGTGTGAGCATATGACATCCTCATAAGTAAAAACCCTGTTTAAAAAAAAATTGATGTGCGCTGAACTGAGCTCGAGTCCCCTAATTAGGCGCCACCTTGCATAAGAACTTTAGCATCTCTGGGTTTTAGTTTTCTTATCGGAAAACCAAGAGTCTAAAGCCCTTTTCTAGAGTTCCCCTGTGCTAAGGCTCTGTGGCCACGGAGAACACCTTCTGTGCATGCTGAGCCGATCTTCCTGCTTTGGAGTAAGAGCCCCTGCTTTTCTCTTAGGGACGTCTCTCCGCTGGTCTCACTCCGTGGTCTGGCTTGAGCTGACCCCACACTCCCACTGCAGACCTGCTCTCTGCTCTTCTCCGCCTGGCCATGCCCTGGCAGGGGAGCTTAGTTGCCCATTAAGGCAGGCCCTCTTGTCCTCTGACGTGGTGGCGCCAGCAGGAGAGGGTCGTCTGGGAGGAACTGAGATAGGACTTTTCCCTCCTGGGTCGCTCTCCGCAGGTCACCCTGAGCTGGCTGCATCCCCCTGTGGGTCCACAGCACGTGTGGGCAGCCCTCTCCCCACACCACCTTCTCCAGGGCCTGTAGCTGAGCTCTGGCTCCTCCAGGCTGAGCCCCAAGGAGAGTTTGACACTCTTCGCTGAAATCTCCTCACGGTATCCAGACCCAGACGGAGTGACATCCCTTCCCTGAGGCAGGCATTGCTGCCAGCTGCCACCCTGGTCAAAGCCCCTCTACATGAGGCTGTGGGGGCGGGCTCATGGGGAATTTGGGGAGCTCCATGCCCTGCGACCTGTGCATGGAGCTCTAACCCTGTTTCCAACAGGAAGCGGCGGGACAAGTACAGGGGTAAGGTAAGGCAACCATGGGGAGGACGGAGCCAGGGGTGAGGCATTTCATTTCCATGGTGACAATTAGGGAGACAAGATTTGGGGTCTGGCTTCTTCCTAGAGCCCTAGACAACATACAAAATGGAAAGAAGAAATCCAGGCCTGTGGATGCCTGAGAACGAGACGATCAGGCAGCCTTTCTGCAGCACTGAGGGAGTAAGACCTGCAGCCCCAGCTCAATCAGCACTTCCTGTCTCTTTAGACCCAGGTGATGGCTGGGTGAGGAAAGCGTGAACCTGAGGCCCGGGGCAGGGCTATTTGGGCAGAAGCATGTGGGGTTGAGGATTTTAAATCCCCACCCACTGCAAACCTTCTCTGCCAGCAGATGCAGCCCCCTCCCCCCCTGCCTGGGCAAAGCAGCTTCCTCTGCGTGAAAGCCTTCAGGGACGACACCCAAGGCAGACAAGTGGAATGCAGATTCTCTCTGGGTCCCGTTCCAGAGGCCCATCACCGCCTCCAACTCCAATGGACTAGACTTCCATGTATCCCAGACAGAAGATGGAAGGGAGACGGCCTGTACCCAAAAGCTCTGCAGAAGCTCTCCGCTCTGCTTCGGCAGGAGCCTGGCTTGAGAGTGGAGTCCAGGGGTGCTGGAGCAGGGGGAAGGAAATGTCACGCACAGTAGGGCCAACACCTGCAGCAGGGCCAACACTCACCCGGGGCTGGGGATTGGATGCGTTTGCCCTAGCACCTGGGAGCAGTGCCGTGGCCTCCGGGGGCCACCTGAAGCCTGGACTCAGCGGTGCCCATGGTTAGTGCAGCCCTAAGGCTGACGGCCCCTGCGCACAGTAGGTCTTGCCACTCGTGGGGTGGTCTGAGAGCAAACAGCCCCAGCAGCACCCAGGACTTAGAGAGACTCCATGAAGTCAAATCTGCGTTTTCAGAAGTTCCTGGGTGAGGGTGAGGGTCCTGCCTGAGGCCCCGCGCTGCCCCGAGGCGGGGATGGCACAATAGTGCACAATCGGCTCCCCAGGCACTGCCTCTAAGAAATGCACTGCTAAGGGGCCGCCCCGCAGCATCCCTGGGAAGCCTGGGCTTTTAAAAATAATTTTATTTTATTATTTTAAAATTTCTATTCCCCCCACCCCCGTCCCCGATGGCTCCCTCGTCTGTCTGCTCGTCTTCCTCAGGAGGCACTGGAAATCGAACCCGGGACCTCCCACGTGGGAGCCACGTCTGCTCCCCCTGGGCTTCACTTTAGGCCATAGTATGAGGGACTCAACTAAGCTGGAGGCCTGTCCTTTTAGGAAGGCCCTTAACAATGAGGCCCCACGATCTGACATGAATCTTCCCCCAGGCCTTCCCCAGAGCGACCAGGGGCCTCTTACAAGGCTGCTGTGCACTGGGGAAGGGAAAAGCCTAGACTTTCCGAGGGTCACGAGACCTGAGCGTGGAACTGACGTTAACCCTCAGAGCCCCAAAGCCCGTCATGGTTCGCCAAAGTGGGGGCTTATGGATTTCAGGGGATGGATGGAGTCTTGGCTCCAGTCCGTTCAGAATGGGCCCAGCAAGGTCCCAGCTCCATCTTTTGGATGTCTCCCCAGGCCCCGGTGGTAGCAGGGGTAGAAGGACTTGGGGACCAGCAGGCATCTACCCCAGCTCTCTGGCCTTTGGAGTGAGGGACATTGTAGTGGGAGTCTCTGGAGCTGCCCTCTCACCAAGAGAGCACACGAAAACCAAGACCCCGATCCCAGAGGAAACGGCAGAAATCGACAGTGCCACTCGCCTCACCCGTCTGGTCAGGGCTAAGGCTGGGTGGGCTAAGGAGACGGATGACGGAGAGGCGGTGGCACAGCTTTTCTCTAATGTGCAGGCTTGGTGGGCCACAGACACTCTCTGCCGCATATTCTTTGTAGTATTTCTACAATCCTTAAAAAGACGTGGAAACTGTTCTTCATTTGCAGGCTGTACAAGAACATGTCGTGGACCAGATCTGGCCCAAAGACTGGAGTTTGCCAGCTGCTGTGTGCACTGTCCCTATTTAAACAGGTGTGATGGTGATTGCAGCTGAGGCTCGGGATGTGGGGTCGTGACTGGAGCAAATCTATTTAGCCCCTGGCACCTGATGTGTAGCTGTTGACCTAGAACAGGTTGGCTTTCCCACCATTCCTTTCAGCACATTGGAAACAGCAGGTACCGCTACTGTCTGGCCGTAGAGACTGACCAGCTCTCCTGCTCTCCTACACTCAGACCTTGAACTAAGCCTCAGGCCAGCCTGTGACACTAATGATATGAGAGTATGTTTAATGGATTTGGTAAACAGGAAGTAAGACCTGAGATGCCATTGTAAGACACATGCGTGCCAAAGCCAGAGCTTCAAAAGTTCAGATGCCCGACAGATCAGGGAAGTTTTGAGAAGATCTGGGGCAGTGGAAATACTCTCTCTAAGGTGAAAGATAAATTTCTGCATCTCGCACCACTCACCACAAGAACGCTTGTGGGTCTCTTTGGATTTTGGAGATAACACGTACCACATTTGAGCATATTGCTCTGACTCATTGACCAGACTAACTGTAATGCTTGCAGTTTTGAGTGGAGTTGAGAATGAGAAAGGGTTCTGCAGCAGGTGCAGGCTGTAGGACAGCCCTGAGGGCCCAGAATGTTCCGTGGTTTTGGGAAGTATTTGTAGTAGACATAGACATTGTATGGTGTCTTTGCAGAGTCCTAGTAAGAGAATCACAGCATAGGCCCTGTATTAGTGTTCTGTTGCCATATGACAAATTACCCCGAAACCTAATGGTTTAAAACAAACTGATTATTCGCAGTTTCTGTGGGTCAGGAATTTAGTCACAATTTAGCTGGGTTGTCCGGCTCGAGGTCCCTCACAAGTCACAATCAAGGTGTCAGCCAGGGCTGAATTAAAACCTTATGAATTTGACTGTTTTTCGCCCCACCCACACACAACCGGCTCGTGTAAACATGGTGATGATGACCTAGGAGCACTGCCAGGAGCTCTCCTCGCGGTGGCTGATCTGACTGATACCGCCGTGGAGTTCCCCACCTGCCAACCTGAGCTGGGAGCAGCACTGTCCCTCAAGAGCGCCAGCCAGCAGCCTGGGGCAAGCTGGTTACACTGGATCTTTCCACCATGGAGGGCAGGGACAGAGGTGTAGGGGATTGACCTGCCCTCTGGGTCTGCAGCTGTGGGCACACACCACCTGTGAGCTTACAGAATGCCTAACCCACATTTTAGGTGAGGAAGTAGGACAACGTCCAAGGAATTCACTGGTCTTCCCACATGGCCCACTGCCCAGAAGCAGCTGGCCTCACAGAATGGCGGCACCATCTGCTGTAGGCTCAGGAACCAGCTGGTGGACTGGACCTGGGGCCAACATGGGGTCCCATCTCCTGCATAACCAAAAGGCACATGTCCAGAGACCCACCAGTGGAAACAGGAGTGGCTTCCCTTATTGTTCAAGAATGTGATACGGGAAGAAGTTTTGCTTCCCATCCCCGTGATCTTGGGCTGCCTGGTTTGGAGTGCAGTGGACCAAGAGAGAATCGCTTCCTCTAGGAAACATGCTCTGGCTTCCTCAGACTTGGCAGCTGAGACTGCCCTCTGGCCATTCTGGGCTCTTCATGCCACTGAGCCAACAAGCAGAGGAGACGCCGTGGTCAGAGTGCTCGGTCCTAATTACCAAGGGGACATTGAGCGGCTGCCACTCAGTGGGAGCCAGGAGGAAGCTTGCAGCCCAAGGGAGTGACTGGGGCATCTCTTAGTACCGTATTGTCCGATAGTCCTGATCGATGGAAAACTGAGCAACCCAATAAATGCAAGGCCACCAGGGACTCGTAGTCTACAGGTGTCAAGGTTTGGGTCACCCTACCAGGTGGGAAACGAAGTGGGAAGGAAGCTCCGATTGCCGACTTTGGCCATTTGACCAGCAACTGAAGCAATTACTGTAGCAGCTATGCCTTCTATAAATTAAAGAAAATAGCGGTAAATAACACTACTAATTTCTGGATGGTTGTGTCTGAGCCTTTTAACAATAAGAGAAGTCATCTAAATGTATGTAGAATATATAGGTAGAAAGCAAATTTGGTTCCTTTGCATATTAAAAAATTAGAAATAAACTGTAAAGTTTAGAGCAAACATGTTGGAAAAAATTTAATAGCTTTGAGACATAATGAGCTCTTTACCTACTCCAGTAAGTAAAGAGGCAAAGGACATGAGCATAGAATTCTTAGAAGGCCATATGCAAATGCCTAAAAATTATGGGAAAAATGAGGAAAATCTTTAGTAATTAAAGAAATAATTTAAAGTAATAATGTTCAAGCCAATCACATTATCAGATTTGGGGTGTTTTCTTAATAAGAAGATTCACTGCTGCTCAAAAAGGTAGGGTGAAATAGGCACCTACATCCTTGGCAAGTGGAAATCAGCATTACTTATTTGGAAATTAACATGGTACTTTGTACCAAGAGTCATAAAAAGAATGCACTCTTTGATGCAGTAAATCTTCTTTTGGGAAGTAATAAAAAAAGAATCCTAAACACAGAAAAATCATTTTGTATGAAGATGTTCATTTTAAAAAACCTTAATAATAGTGAAAAAGTCCAAACAACCCTCATTAGCAACGATAGAAGACTCATTGGCAAACGTTGGCTTTAGCTACACAATGAGATATCGTGTAACCATCACTAGTGCATTTGTACTAACATGGAAAATGTCATGTTACAGCGTTAAAGCAAAAAGAACCGGAGACAAAATTTTACAAACAACTCAGTAAAAAAAAAAAAAAAAAAGAAGAAAAAATAATCTAACGTAGTCAGTATAATTGAGAAATTATGTTACCTCTTTTTTCCTTGATTCTGCTTTCCAAATCACTGAAATGTCTATAATAAGCATAGTCAAATTTTATAATAGGAAAACTTGTATTTAAAAATAAAATATAATATAAAGGGGGGCGCATGTGGCTCAAATGGTTCGGCGTCCATCTCCCATATGGAGGGACCTGGGT
This sequence comes from Tolypeutes matacus, assembly GCA_026826555.1. NCBI lineage: Eukaryota > Metazoa > Chordata > Mammalia > Cingulata > Chlamyphoridae > Tolypeutes > Tolypeutes matacus. The sequence goes on from JAKSZT010054037.1 coordinate 1,537,102, forward strand.
TCGATCCCCGGGACCTCCCGGTAAAAAAAATATCTATATCTATATATATATATATTATATAAAAATAAGAAATTAAACGTTCCCCTGCCTTGCCCATCAGTGAGTCAGTGAGAAAGAAGTTTAACTTTGGAGGGGCCCGGGGCCCCGCCCCCGAGCTGGCTGTGCTGAGCTGTAGCCTCAGCCCTTCCCTGAAGTTAAACACAGCTCTGAGCTATGGCCTGGGCTGGCTGTAATCTCTTAGATTTCGGCAGCCTCCTTGGGCAATGGCGCCCGTTCCCACCCACTGAGTCCTCCTCGCCCCACCCCACAACTCTAAAGGCTCACTCAGTACAGTCCAGCGAGGTGCAGACCTGCCCTTGAAGGGGACTGGACATACCTGCCCCCCTAAACGGAGCATCAGCCACCCTCTGGGCTCTGCCTGCCCCCAGGCCCTGCTCCAGCTCTCACCACCCTCCAGTTCAGAGAACAGGGCTAAGGCATGGCCGCTTCCAAAAACTAACATTAAGCCCTTTCCTCGGCCTCCAGTGAACTTACAAACTAGGAGTGGGAGGTGGGAAATGGTACCCTGTTCCTCGATTCCCAGCCATGACTTTGCCGTCACTTACGCCTCCAGCCCTCGGCTCGGCACCGCCTGGGCTGGAACCAGGTGCTGTCCCTCCCAGTGGGTGAGTGTGAAATCCTCCCCTGCTGACCGTGAGCACTGGTGGGTCCAGCCCAAAGACCCGTGCTACCGCGATCCCCCGTGGCCCCTCCTGCCATCCACCACCCTCCCGGCTCGAACCCTGGAATATGGTCCTGGGTCAGCAAGCCAGGTCTACCCAAGACATGGGCATGTGGGTATAGGTTTTATTTCTGGTTTGAGGATTTCCTAGCTGACTTGGACTGATGGGGAATAGTCTCCCTCCTACTGAGAAAAGGAGAAGGAGAACTATAGCTCAATTCCTGTGAGCAGAACTTCCCAAGTACGGCAGTTAGCTGGTCCTGACCCTGTTCCGAGGCCGGCTCCCCTCATAGTATCTTCTAATCCCGGAGATAAAGACACGGTGGAAAGCAGGCCAATCGATTTAATGACCAGCCAAAATCGACCCCAGGAAGACTTTCACTTACTGGATGAAGGTCCAGGATTTGATAATTCCTAAAGACCCTCATTACACTTTATTTCTATTTCTATACCTTTTCATATTTCCTCGCCTTTATTTACTTCCTCTACATATAGCTGCCAAGGGCTGGGCTCTGGAACGCAAGCAAGTCTGACTGCGCTGCCTGTCCGCTGGGTCACGGAGTATGTGGGTTATGCCTCTTTGTTCACATCCTGCCCCTTCGTCATGTCCTTTTCTGGGTCTTTGCATCCGTCCGTCCCTGCTGTGCAGTATCTTCTGGGGGGGCAGAGGCCTTGACAAAGGCGTTGGGGAGTCAGCCTCCTTTCTGTGTTGTTTGTCAGGGGTGTTCCAGCCTGTGTGTGTGAGCTCCATACCTCCTGGAGTCAAAACTCAGAACGTTTACACCTCTTTTATCACCAGAGTTGTGCTGGACGTTTACGCAAAACATCAGACAAAAATACCACCCCCCCACCAGGATCCTGTTTTCTTTCCCTAACCCTAAAATTTAGCCAAGGCAGGTGATGAAAGACCCTGGGAAGGGTGGGCTGAGGCTAAGGGAAATTCCAGACAATTACTCACTGGTGGGTTGGGCCGGGAATCCAGGTTTCCTGACCGCTCCTACCCTGCTCAGCGCTCGCTCGTTCTCCAAGATGGCGCTGCTTCACTTCCCAGGACCCCTCACCACCCTGAAAGCAAGCAGACGCTTCCTAAAAACATGCAGCCTAATTTCTGAAGTGCCAATCACACCCCCAGGACCCCCAAGGCATCATCATTTAAAATAAGAGCCTATTCACGCTACTCGGTTTTCCTTCTCCACAGTGCCACTAGTAATGCATTCCTAATAACTTAAAATAAATGACTTTATTTTTAAAAGCACAAATTAGAAGAGATCCAGATTCTCTTCATAACATTATTCTCCCTCCCCTGCATTCTCACGTGTTCTCTTCAATGGGAGAGAAAGTGGGGCTGTGGGCTGAACAGGCTCAGAATTGCACATGGTCCAAGCTCCCAGGAGAAATGCATTCTGCACTCACACGGGAGAGCATGGCCTGAGGTCCACTCGTTAGTCTCCTAACGGTCTGCTTTCTAAAGGGGACATCATTGTTCTCAAGTTTTAATGGAAGTTTCCAAATGTTGCTTTTTCATTTTTTTCACGAGGAGATGATGACGAAAGATTTTTTTAAAAATTAAATTAAAAGAGAAAGTTAGTTCTGAGACCCAGACCTCAGAAAATGTAGGTCTCCATGGAGCTGCCCCTCCGTGTTCTGCACTGAGCTGGTGTGAAGGAGAGGTTGAGCGTGGCTCAGGAGAAAACTGTGGCACGGAAATTTCACATGGCTTTCAAAAAATTGTTCTGCATTTAAAATTTGCAAAGGTATTATTCTGTGCCAAACAACAGAGCGTCAAAATACATGAAACAAAACTGATAGAGCTGAAAGGACAAATAGACGAATCCACAATTAGAGATGGGACTTCAAGACCTTCCTCTCGGCAACTGATAGGAAATTAGCAAGGATGAGGAAGATCAACCAACAAGATCTAACTGACGATTACAGGGCGTTCTACCCAACAATAGCAGAATACACATTTTTTTCCAGTGCCCATGGAATGTTCACCAAAATAGACCATAAACTGGGCCGTAAAACAAACCTCAGCAAATTTAAAAGTATTGAAATCATAGTGTATTCTTTAACCATAGTGGAAGCAGATGAGAAATCAATAACAGAAAACAGGAAAATCTCTAAACATGTGGAAATTAAACAACAAGTATAAATATTCAAAAAGGAAGCCTCAAAAAATTAAAAAATACATAGAACTGAATGAAAATGAAAACACAGCATATGAAAATCTGTGGGACTAATGCAGTGCTGAAAGGGAAAATTTATAGTTCT
>JAKSZT010054037.1:1540103-1619851 GCA_026826555.1 Tolypeutes matacus
AAATCTGTGGGACTAATGCAGTGCTGAAAGGGAAAATTTATAGTTCTAACATATATTAAGAACAGTAGGAAAGATCTCAAATTAATAACCTAAGTTCCTCCCTCAAAAAGGTAGGAAAAGAAAAGCCAAATAACTCTAAAGCAAGCAGAAGGAAGGAAGGAAATAAAAAAGAGCAGAAATCAGTGAAATTGAAAATCGGAAAACAGACACAAATCAATGAAATAAGAAGCTGGTTCTTTGGAAAAATCAGTAAAATTGACAAATCTATAACAAGACTGACAAAAATTGAAAGAGAAAAGACACAAATTACTAATATCTGGAATGAAATGGGGATTATCACTATAGACCCTGAAGCCATGTGGTTGATTGAATCATGTACCCCAACAAAAGCCGTGGTCTTCATCGCCATCTGCATTCCCGTACGTGTGGACCGTTTCTAAACAGGACCATTTGAAGATGCACTATCAGCTAAGCTGTGGGCTCATTTGCAAACAGACGCTTCTAAGAGCCCATGTACGTGAGGCTCAACTGCATCAGGGTGGACCTTAATCCATATTCCTGGAGGCCATATAAAAAGCCAGACATCTGAGAAAGATGGAGGGAGACCAGGGACACCACCTTGAGATGGGAGGCAGAGGCCAGCCCAGGAACCCCAAGGACTGGACCAGCCAGCCCCAGGATGCTGGACTCCAGGAGAAACCATGGCCTACTGAGACTGTGATATGGGATTTCTAGCCTCCAAAACCAGGAGTCAATAAATGCTTGTTTTTTTTTAGGTCAACCCATTGTGGGATGTTTGTCATAGCAGCCTGACAAAATAAGACAACATCAAAAGGACAACAAGGCAATACAACTTTATATTTATAAATTTGACAACTTAGAAGAAATAGATTAATTCCTTGAAAAGCTCTCAAACCTCAAATAAGATAAAATAGACAATCTGAATAGTCCTATAACCATTAAAAAATGAATTTGTATTTAAAAGCTCCCAAAAAAGAAATTTAGGGCCGGTTGGTTTTACTGGAGAATTCTATTAAACATTTAAAGAAGAATTAATGCCAACTTTACACAATCTCCTCTAGAAAACAGAAGAAGAATGTTTTAGTTTCCCAGCTGCTAGAACAATTATACCACGATGGATTGGCTCAGATAATGGGAATTTATTGGCTCACAGTTCTGAGGCTTAGAGCAGTCTAAAATTGAGGCATCAGCAGGGAGATGCTTTCTCCCCAATGACTGTGGCGTTCTGGGGCTGGCTGCCAGTGATTCTTGGTCCTTGGCTTTTCTGTCGCATGGCAATGCACGTGGAAGTGTCTTCTCTTTCTTTTGGGTTCTGTTGACTTCCAGCTTCTGTCTGCTCCCCGTGGCTTCTCTTTTTTGTGTGTCCAGTTTCCTTTGCTCAAAAGGATGTAAGCCATGTTGGATCAAGGCCCACCCTCATTCCGTTTGGCCTCTCCTTAACTAAGAACATCCTCAGAAATCTTGTTTACAGATGAGTTCATACCCACAGGACCTGAACATGCCTTTTGTGGGGAACACAATTCAATCCCCAACATTGAGGGAACACTTCCCAACTTGTTTTACGAGACCATTATTATCTTGATACCTAAACCGAACAAAGATAAAGGAAACTCCAGACCAATACCGCTCTTGAACTTAGATCCAAAGTTCCTTATCAAAATATTAGGTAACCAAATCCAACAAGGTATAGAAAGAATATGATCAAGGGGCCTTATTCCAGGAATGCAAGGCTGGTTCAGCTTTATAAAATGATCAGTGTAATCCACCACATCAACAAGCTAAGAGGAACACTCAGTAAAACTCAATAGTAAAAGAGAAATCCAATCAAAAAGCAGGCAAATGACATGAAGAGACATTTCACCAAAAGGGATAGACAGTTGGCAAATCAGCACATGAAAAATGTCCAATATCATTAGCCATCAGGGAAATGCAAATTGAAAGCATATTGAGCTGTCACCACACACCTATCCCAGGGGCTAAAATAAAAAAGTGACACCACCAGGTGCTGGTGAGGGTGTGGAGAAATGGGATCACTCATGCGTTGGTGATGGCAATGTAAAATGGTGCAGCAGCTCTGGAAAACAGGGGGCAGCTTCTTCAAAAGCCAACTACCTTACTGTCACATGACCCAGGTATTACCCTCCTGGGCATTTATCTGAGAGGAAGGAAAACTTACATTCACCCAAAAACCTGTCTACAAATGCTCATAACAGCTTCGTTCGTAATAGCCTAAAACTGAAAACAGCCCAGATGCCCTTCGTGAGTCAATGGATCAACTGACGTGGTCCAGCCCCACCACGAAATTCTACTCAGCAGTAAAAGGGCACGAGCTATCAATGCACACGACAAGCTGCATGAATCTCCAGGGAATTATGCAGTGAGAAAAAAGTCAATTCCAAAAGGCCACATACTGTATGATTCTAGTTACATAACATTTAAAAAATGACAACATTTTAGAAATGGAGGACCAGCCGAGCGCTGGGGCCGGGGCGGGGTGTAGGGGAGGGCCGGTGCGTGTGTTAGTGTGATGATAAAAGGCGACACGGAGATGGTAAGATGATGGAGCAGGTCAGTGGCCTCGCGCTGGCAGTGCACACTGACCCACATGTGACAACACTGCGCAGAACTGAACACTCTCACACACGAGCACAAACAGGAGCAGGGAGTCTGTGTGAGGCCGGGAATTGTACCCAAAGTCAAGAACCTGGTTGTGATAGTGTACAATAGTTTTGCAGAATGTTATCATTGGGGAAAATTGAGCAAAGCGTGCAAGGATTCTCTGTGCATTATTTCTTGTGTGAAAAGAAATGAAATAAAGTTACCATGGCTGCATTTCAGACGGAGTCAGGAGGCTCCTCTCAGGCAGCTCTCAGCTGGATATCACACTGCCAAAGTGTGCAGCGCCACAAGCAGCCAGTGTTTCTCAAAACCCTAGGACATCTGCACACCACAAGCAAACCACAAGATCAAGAAATCAGTAAACGACTTACCCTGAAGACATTCGGAGGGCCCTGAAGATGTTTCAATCATAAACAACTTATGTAATCGTCTTTTTTTTTTTTTCTTTAAAAAAACTTTGCTTGGAAGCCCCAAGAAGGGGCACCATTTAGGTTGCTATCTGCATCTGTGCTCCCCGAATTGCAATTCTAAGACCCCAAATAAACACTTTTGTTGCCTTGCAGCTCAGTCTATTATATCTCAGGCAATACTCAAAACTGCCTGTGAATCTATAATTATCTTGATAAAAATATCGATCTTAAAAAGTCTTATTCCAATAAGAAATTTTCTGGAATCATAGTCCTTGCAACTACACAAGCCACAATACCTTGAAAAAAATTACTTGTTACTGTTGTTTTCCTCCCTAAGACCTTTCCTGAGAGCATGAGAATGAGCCCAGGAGGAGGTTAAACTAAATCCTCAACCTTCAGCAGCTGCCCCAGTCCCTGCTTTGTCGTGACTGTGCCGGAAGATAAGAGTAAAGGCGACTGGCTGGCTCCCCACCACTTACAGGACTCTCGGGGGACTCCTTGCCTGAGCCTTAGGGAAGCCCAGGGGACCTGGACTTAGCTGAAGGAGGCAGCCCCAGTAAGACAAAGAGCTGCCTGCTTCGGGTGGAGATGGGTGCACTCTAGACTCCAGGCCACAGCGCCCAGCCCCCCAGGCCAGCCCGTTTCCTGTGGCTTTGTGAGGAAGGGGCTCTGGTCTGCCCTGAGGGAGGCCTCTAATGTAGCAGCCCAGGAGGAAGGTGCTGTGAAGAGCCAAAGTCGAAGGTGAGAAGGCGGTGGGTCTGGATAGAGCGCCCCTCTGCTCAGTTTCCCGTGGCTGGGAAGGTGGGAGTGGTCGCCCTCCCTGGAGGCCCCAGCTGGCGGGCAGGCTGGGAGGGGGCTCTCTGAGGGGGTCCCTCTGTTCCTAGGGACCACCCTGGGTCCTGGTGTCCCCACCGTGCAGTTTTCATACTGTGTTGGAGCCATTAATATCACAAGGACATCTCCCGCTCAAGATCCCTGCCTGGCAATCCCGGCTCTGCTGGACCCCTCCCAGGGTCGGGTGAGGGACGGTCACTTGGCAGGTGCAGGGGCTGCAGCTCCCCGTGGAGAAAGGTGTCAGGAAGCGCCCAAAGCACCTGCGGAAGGGGCGGCACACCTCTGCCCCTGCAGCCTTCCCTTCACCGCCCTGCTCCTCACTAAGGACAAGAGGCATAGCGGAAGCTTCTAGATTGCACCTTGGATGAAAAAGGACAAGTAAAGAAAATGTCAAATACCCTGACAGAGAAAATGTGTCTTAAGAGTCCAGCTCCTCAACCCCGAAAGTATGACACCAGCTCTCAGTGGACAGATTCCAAGAGGAATCTGGAATTTTTCATTCTTTCAAAATGAAAAATGAAATCACCTCCATTTTGTAATTTCTCACGCCTTAGTGATGTTACTTTGACCATTTTCCTGTGAACTAAACTTTGAGTCTTTTTTTTTGGTGAGAAAAATGGTGATGTAGCAGGGTTCAATTTTCACACACTGAGCGGTGGTTTTTGTATTTGTCAGTGAAGACATGAGTATCATGCTAAATTCTACATTTAGGCTGATTTTCACCTATTTCCAAGTGAAATATGTGCTGTTTTGTGAAAGAACAGCATCGGCCCGAGTCCACTGGTGGCTTGTTTATTGTCCAGCCATCTTCTTTCATTTCATCAGTGTTCACAGCATCTTCTGGGTCCCCGGGACACACAGGAAGGTGGCACCCAACTCCATCCTCAAGGAGCTCTCAGCGGAGGAGTGGAGACAGGGTCAGAAACAAATGCTTCCCTTGCCATAGAAGTGCCACCACATGTGTGCACACACACACAAAAACTAACACGCACACACACACATGCCATGGGAGCCCCATACAAAGACTAACTTCTCTATGAATTTCAGAAAAAAAAAAATCGTACTATTTGGGCAACTAAGAGATGAACAAACTGGAACTCAGCACATCTCAAGAAGCTCTCCAGCGCATGACAAGCTCTGCCTGAAGACCCCGTTCAGGGAGGGAGAACACCGCGTCGAAGCTGCCAAGATGGGAGCAAGCTTCGTGGGGAAAAAGGTGCCCAAAGAGTAACTTCTAAATTTGCCTCAATTGGTTGATTTGAAGCCAATGTTTCATATTTATGCAGCAGGAATTTATCTTTTCAATCGTCGCTGTATTTCCACATTACCCATGTATTCCTCTGGCTTTCCAGCCGCTGGAGGCAGGTGCTCTGGAATTCACCTCTGCCTGGCATGCAGTCACCAGCCTCACTTCTTCAAACCCATGTTGCAGCCAGAGCCTTTGGGCTTTGTGTTGCATTCATGAATCTGACTTTGAGACCCACAAAATCACACCCACCTCTCAACTTCTTCAACTACCAGGGGGCTGCCAGGCCGGTCTATGAGGCACAGGACGACACTGGGGTTTACAAACATCTGTAGATACGGTATGGTCTTCGCCATGCCAGGCAGTTGATCCATGTAAATAATGAAGGAAATAGACTTCAGCCTCAGTCCAGAAACCCTCCCGTGACAGTTCTTATGGCCAAATGTATTGTTCAAATTGACCAATTTTTAACACTCTTTTCTCCAAGCTTTCAATAATTTGTTTTCTATAATTATTCTAAAAATGTTAAAAATAAAGCCATATCAAATATTAAAGCATTGAAAGTGAGAGAAAGCAGCAGTTTCCCATGGCCTGTCCTGGACATCTGGGTGGAGGCACGGGCTCTGCTTGTAGCTAACTCAGGACCCACGTGGGCCATTCCACAGATGCTTCTTCAGGTTCCAGACGGCCAGGGCAGGCCAGCTGCTTCGTCTGTGGCCTTATCTCTGTAGTTGTTTCTCTAGAAGTGGCTGCAGGTTAGGACTGCTCCAGCCGCAGCTTTCTCTCCTGGATCCCACTCTGACACAGCTATATGAGGTAGCTACTAAGCTGTGAAAAAGAAAAGAGTCAAATCGCAAATAGCTCTACCCCATCAGCCTACAAATGTCTCCGTGCAAACCAAATATTTCCTAGAGGTGGGAGCAGTTGATCACAACTTTGAATCATTAATGTGCCTCCAGATGGGTTAAAAGTGGGGAACCAAAGTCCTTTTAGACTCCAATGCCAAAGCGTTTGGCTCCCCATTTTGCTTTTTATTCCTGCTGGTATGATGTGCCTGCTCGGAATCCTAGCTACCCTGCTGGCCGCCTGGGAGCTCTTGGGAAAGGCAGGTAACTTCTCCACACCCCAGATTCCACATCTGCAGAAAGGGGACAGTAGCACCCCCAGCTCATGAGGTTGTTATAAAGTTCAAACAACCAAACATATGAGACATGGCGCAGAATGGACCAGGCACACGGTAATGTTGATTAATTGCCAGCTATTATTATTACACAAGACCTTTTGAAGGAAGATTGTGAGTCATCAGTGACTTCCTAGCAAAACCCCACAGCAACTCAAGAAGGATGAAACCACGATCCACCTGAAATACATCTGTTGACCCCACACGAAATCCAGTCCAGTTGGCTTAGTTGAGATGACGCTTAGGGAATCTTTTATCTTTTCATAACTTGGATCTGAGATACATGAGTAACAAGTACTTCCAGAGAGAGCTGGGCATGTCATTTTCTGACATATACAGAGATCTGTGTGATGACTCTGATACAGTGAAATTCAGACACAAGGGGCTGAACCTGAGCACAACTGCTCAGTGCCATTGTGCCTTTAGCACCCCTCCCCTGCTTCCCCCCCTCCCCTCCCCATCCCAGAGGCAAGTCGTCCTCACCTGGCTCCCAGGAGCCACTCCCTTCCTTGGGCACGTGATCCACCTCTACTCTGTCCTGTAAGCTTACTCACCTTGCCACTGTTGCCTCAAGGCAACTGATTCATATTCTGACGAATTAATTTGTGATAAAGCATGAATAGGCAATGATAACAAGTAACCCCTCCTGGGTTATGTGCGTCTTATGTGGCTACAGAAGGCAGGAGGTTACACTGCGGGGTGGGGGGGGTGTCTCTAATCCTGCAGGTGCATTGGTGCACGGTAGGTGAACAGACCAGTACCTCGAGGTGGGAAAGCCTTTATGTGCCCTCACTCTATTTGCCTTCAGGACACACAGGGTGGGGTTTAGATGGCCCTGTCCTGCTCCCGTACTTTGTCTTTTCTTACTTGGCATTGAGTCTTGTGACATAATATGAGGTTCTTCTGATCTGCTGAGGAACCTATTCTGACAGAAAAATGCAAAATCAATATAGAGAAGAGATCAAAGTAATTAAGCCTCTGGAATTAAGCATATGATTCCAGTTTACACAAGTTATCAGTATTAATTCAAACAAGCTCCAGCTAATGAGTGGGTTAAGGGGATATTCATTCTTTGGAGGCAAGGGACAATAATACATCAGGCACAACAACAACAACAACAAATAATAATAATATATCGAGCACCAAATGCTACAAAGAAATAACACAAGCATTAAAATGAAGAATAGATTTAGTGCCCCACGTGCAAAAAGAGGTACTAGAAGTAGAAAATGCTGGTTCAGTTCTGGTTCCTGGGATAGAAACAGCTAACTCTACAGTGACACTTCCCTGTTATTCTGGGTGGGTGCTTCCTCAAGGGGCTGTCCATTCCTTTCCAGGTGAGATTTGTCTGTCTGATCAGTAATTTTGAACAATCCCTGTAGGATAGAAGCAAATGGACAAATGGGAAAATGTAGCCCTTGGGAGGCATTCCTGCTTTTGTTCTTCGGGAAGTCAGAAAGGAACGTCAAGGCCATGTTAGTCCAACAGCGCAGGGGTTGGTTAGAGGTTCTAGAAGCCATTGTTCCAGGGATAAAGGAACGGAAAGATGTTCCTTCCTTAGGCTCTGCTGGGAGTACCAGGAAGCCAAGCCCTGGAGGCATTTGCTCAGGTCCACAGTCTCCACACAAGCTTCCGTGAAAGGGCAGGGCTGATTCCCTCACAGGAGCTCAAGATGGTGGCCTGTCCACTCCCTCTTCAGGTTCTCAGGTCTCTCTAAAAACGGAAACGTAGGTGTTACCTTTTTAAGCTCTTCTAGTCAATTCTAGTCTGGGTAAAGCCCCCGGCTGTTCTTGATGGATCACTCAGGGCATTGAGGGCGCAAGGCTGAACTCTGGTCCAGGAGGATGAAGCTCTGAGCAGATCCCTGACAAACGTGAAAAAATTCCCCCCACAGGAGCTCCTCCATCCAGAAACACCTCTGTGGCTTTGATCACCGATCTGGGATTTTTCCAGTATTCACATGAACTTCCCGGCACGCTGCTAGAAGGTTCCCCAGAGTGAGCATGGGATCCTCGTGCCCCATCTGCCTCCACCCCACGTGAGGGGCTGGGTGTTGGCCCCTTTCACTTGCATCCTTTAGGGTGTCAAACCAGCCTCCATGGCTGCTACGGGCACCTGGGACCCTCTGCCGCTGGTCAAGACTGCCGGGAAGGACCTGCCCCCAGCGGCCCCGCGAGGCCCTGGGCTCCCAGGCACAGCTCTAAGAATGGGAACCATTATGTAGCTTCTGTTTAAAGGCAAAAATTCAACGAGAGAAAAAGAGAAACTAGCGTCTGAGCATAATAAGAGTTTGATGTCCTATTTTAGCCAACTGTTTCAAATTAAAGAAATTATTGTTTTTTTTAAAGTCTCTGAAACAGGTCTAAGGAGTGACATGGGGCTCAGTGTCTGAGATCAAGCCAGTAAATTCTGACTGAGTGCCCACGGGGGAGGAAGGCGCTGGCTAGCGAGGTCCCGCCGTGCCCGGGGCCTCCCCTCCTGCACCCTTTCACATCCTGGCCTCCAAGGTGGCGTCCCACGGGCCCTGGACTCGGCTGTGACACACCCTGGCATCCAGCAATTCCTGTCCAGGTGTGTTCAGAACTCCCCCTGACCCCAGTCCAGCCAAGCCCATCACTGACCTGCCTCCCCCAAAGCACAGAGCTGGCCTGGCTTCCCCTGATGGGAGACTTTGCATCCCATCCCTGGTTCCCAGCAAGGTCCAAACTCCTTCATGGGCATCCTGGGTCCCTCACCCAGCTCTGTCTCCACCTCATCTGCCATCACACTGCCACCCACCCTAACCCCACCCATGATACGCTCAACCCACCCCATTCCCCCAGAGGGGCTCTTCCTCGACTGCCCCTGCGTCCTCTCCCTGCTCGGTGAGACCTCATGCGTCCTCACGGCCCAGTGAACGGCGCCTTCCTCCATGTGCCCCTCTGTGCTGACAGGGAGCCCTGGGAACCAGCCCCACTCACACCTGTTTAGGGGACCCCCTGAGGCGGTACTCCCCAAGCACGTGACACGGGGAGGAAACTGGGCCGGCCACTCCTGCATCACTCCCTGGTCCTGTACGGTGGGCTCCAGTGGTCCTTAAAGGGCTGCCCAGAGGTTGGATGGGCAGGGCAGGGGCACCCACCTCCATCTGCTCGTGGATCCAGTCCAGAAAGGCGGTGATACGGGTGTAGACCCCTGGCTTGTTCACCTCGGCACAGCCGATTCCGAAGCTCGTAGCCCCCACTAGCTTCCACACCCTCCTGTCTTGACACACCAAGGGCCCCCCGCTGTCTCCCTAAATGGTGAGGAAAGAGAAAGGTCACGGAACAGGCTTTCCTCGTGGTGGTAGCAGAATCCCCCGACACGGCGTCACCACGATAGGCACGAGGATGGCTCTGCCCGTCTAGCATTTGGTCTAGGATTCCTGGTGGGGGGGATCCCTTGGCCCCTCTGGAAGAGTTTCCCTCCAGGTTGTCCCCCAACCCCCCCGCCCCCAGATCCTAGGCTTGCAGAGCTCGTGAAGGTCGAGGGCAGCTGGGGAGTGGGGGGCCACCCCCAGGGCATGGCCGGGGGCTATTGGAGCTCCCACCAAGTGCAGCTTCTGGAGGCCCAGATTCACAGGTTCCCACCTGCTCCCCCCACCTTGAACCCCTGCACACTCTGAGATTCGGTGCTGGGAAGGGAACCGCCTGTGAGGGCCTGTCCATCACGCAGTGCCCAAAGCAGGAGGCACATCCGATAAACTCAGGCCCAGCTGCCAGGAAAGAGGGCAATATCTTAAGCAAACTTCTTTCCCACGCCCTGTAAATTTGCTTTTCAGACACAGAAAAACACCTGTGGCCTGTCACCAGGCCGTGCCACCGTAGAAGAGGCGTCCATTTGCTCCTCGCTGCTGCGGCCCCAGGTCCCGGGTCCAGGAATGGGGGCCCTTACCTGGCAGCTGTCCACGCCCCCCTTCAGGTAGCCGGCACAGAGCATGGAGGGGGAGATGATGCCACCGTACACGTCCCTGTGGTTACAGATCTTGTTGGAAATTAAAGGAACGGCCGCGTGGTTGAGGACGGAGGAGGCATCTCCTATGTCAAAGGGAGGCGGGCGTGTGCAATGAGGGGGCAGCCGGCCTGCAGCTCAGGTCCCACCTCAGGGGCTTGGGCGCTGAGGGGGCATCCACCAGGCAGGGTGCAGTTGTGGAAAAGGCCACACCTCTCAGGTGGCACGAGGAGCATTGGTCTGCTGTGACTCCACCCAGCCCCAGAGCCTGGCTCTCCTCTGCGGGGTCAGGTGGGCTCTTGAGCAGGCCACTCTGCTTCAGGGCATGGATGATCATTTCTCCAAGGCAGGCCAAGTGGTGGAGGGTGTGGTGGCAGCGGTAGCTAGCATGCACCTCTCCAGGGACCAGGCCTGGGCCAAACGCTCAACCCACACCAGCCTATACCAGCCTGTTTAGACCTCATGTTCCAGAAGAGGAGACTGAGGGTCTCAGAGGTCGCACATAGCTACTAAATGAACCTGGGGTGGTTGGCAGAAAAATGGCCCCAAGGACATCCACATCCTAATCCCCAGAACCTGTGCACAAATGACCTTATGTGCAGATGGGATGAATTTAGGGATCTCAGATGGGGCACAACCCTGGATTATCCAGGTGGGTCTGGGGTAACCACAAGGATCTTGATAAGACTTAGGGAAGGAGACATGATGACAGAAGGGCAAGGAGTCAGAGTCAGAGAGAGATAGCAAGATGTCATGCTGCTGGCTTTGAAGATGTAGGAAGGACCACAAGCCAAGGAATGAGGGCGGCCTCTGGAAGCTGGAAAAGCAAGGAAAGAGAATTCTTCCCTGACGCCTCCAGAGAGGGACACAGCCCTGTCGACACCTTGACTTTAGCCCAGTGAGCCCCAGTTCAGACTTCTTGCCTCCAGAACGGTAAGATAATAGACGTCTGTTTTTTAAGCCACTCAATTTGTGCTAATTTGTTACACCAGTTCCAGGAAGTACATGGCGGTGGGCCAACTTGTGAAGAGCTCGATATCCTCTAAATTAACTACTTGTTTCCTTCACGTTCTCTAGCTCGAGGTAGAGGACGTTCTGTTTCCATCCTCTAGCATTTATCACCAGGTAGCAGGTAGCTCTGCTCCTCAAAACCCTTATCTTAAGGTGAGGCGACCATGAGCCATGCTGGTTTTTCTGCCTGGGCTTCCTGAATCCACCTTCAGGGCATGATCCTTTCAATAGGGACTGTCTGGCCAGGGCATCGGGTTGAGTAGGATACCTGCCCCTACTCATCCCACAGGGATTTTGTGGAGATGGCGAAATCATCCTTCTGAGGCGCTCCAGCATGGAGAAGGTCAAGGGAGGGGAGCATGCTCAGGGAAACCCAGACCTTCCATCTCCAGTGTGTGGGCCCAGGCAAGGAGCTCAGCATCCTGAGCCTCAGTTTCCTCACCCCCCAGGGGGACACAGTCCTACTGCCCTCCTAGGGGCTGCTATGAGGTCGGGACAGCAGAATGTTGAAACTTTCAGCTCGGTACCTGCGCAAGCTTGATAAATGTCAGAGAAGCAGGGTACGTGTGAAACAGCTCAAGGTGTTTGTGGGAGAAGCTGCCAACACAGATGGGGGTGGGGGGTTAGCAAGCCATGTGGATGAAACGCCATCACACTGGGGCAGGGGACCAATTGTGGGGGTTTTTTTGGTGGACAGGTTTAATCATTAGGAAGATGAGCCAATATGCATAGGCATCCAGAAGGTTCTTGGAGAAAGGAGCTCTTCTCCTGCCCCTCCTATCTGAGTCTAATGTAATCACAATCTCTCTGGAAGGTGGGTGGTCCTGAATAAGAGCTGATAAGAACTCAGCACAAGAAGAAGTGTAGATTGGTGACACTGCTCCCATCACAAACCACAGGGATGTGGGGGGCTGGTTCTGACAAACCTGGAAGCCCCCTGGACCAGCTGTGTTGGTGCAGAGCCAGGAATTGGCCAAGTGGGTGAGCTGGAAATTACAGAGAATATAAGCAACCCTGAGCCAGGCTGGGTCACCGCTGAGGGTGCTGGTTGTATCTGGGCCCCAAGAATCTGCAGACCCTTTGGATAGAGAAGGCCCCAGTGTCCTGGCGTTCAGGAGAGGGTGGGCGCAACGAATGGATCTCAGGCAGAAAGCACTGACCTTCCCAATAACAAAGAAAGCAAGTGATGGCAAACCTAAGAATAGTGATCATATTTGTGTACTTTCATTAGTATCTGTTATTGTTGACATTCCTATTTCCATGATTACTATAGCAATATGATCCTGTTTCTTTGCTTTTTCTCCTTGATCTTTGTAGGATGAAATAACACTTTTCCCAAAGTCCTATGAGGCAAAATGACCGACCACTCTTTGACTTCTCTCCACCAAGGCTCATCCACTTTCTCCTTTGTTTGACACTCCAGAGAGTGTCTGCAGTTTCACACTGTCCCAAGACAAAAGGAACCAGGGCTTATGAGCCACCATTTGCTCAGCTGGTTGCATGTTTCCCACAGCTGACATGTACTTCCCTGACCAGAACATCTAGACACATAAGGGAAGATTACATGAGGGCATTGGAGGGAAGTGTGTTGTGTGCAGGTCCCCACCCCGGCCCTCTTAGTTCTGGGCTTTCAGACCACTGACCTCCGTCCTCTGTGGCTCCCCATCCTGACGTCCAGCACACTTTTCCATCAGGAAAATTCTCTTCTGTGTTGGGCAGACAAACTGGTTGTATCATCTCTGTTTAAAGGGGAAACAATTACTCTCAACTCATTGGAAGCATTAGTCTGAGAAAACTATCTCACCTCTGTTATATCTCTAAGGAGCACAAACTAACTCCCCAAAAAGGGCAAGCCCTTGGTAACTTGAAAGCTACTCGTTCAGAGCAGGGATACCCCTATAATCCTTGAAACTTAAAACAGCCCTAGAAATGGTAACGTAAGTCTAGACCGGGGATCAGCAAACATTGCCTGTGAAGGGCCGAGCAGTAACTATTTTCAGCCTTGCAGGCCACATGGTCTCCATGGCAACCACTGAACTCTGCCACTGCTGAGCGAAAGCAGCCATAGACAATACATGAACAAATGGGTATTGCTGTGTTCCAATAAAACGTTACTTAAAAAAAAATAGGCAATGGGCCACATTTGGCCCATTTCTGGTCCAGACCAAGCATATGTTGCTTGACAGAACATTGAGATACGTTTAAAAATTGCCTAACATTTCAAGAACCAGGAAAATTACAACATGAATGAGAAAAGAGAATCAACTGATGCCAACACCAAGATGAATCAGGTGTTGGAACTATCCGAAAAGGATTATAAATCAGCCACCATAAAAATGCTTCAACAAGCAGTTGCGAATCATATTGAAACAAATGAAAAGAAACAGAACAACAGAGACGCCCAGACGTACCATTGAATGTGAGGGGCCCAGCCAGCTTCATGAGGGCGATGTCATTGCCCAGCCTCTTCGGCTTGTACTTGCTGTGGTAGATGATTTTTTCCACCAAATGAGAAGGGGCTGGACTGTCCAGCAGGGAAATTAGACCCACTTGGATGGTCCATGACTTGGGGAGGTATAGGCTGAAATGGGAGACCAAGAGGTGAAGCACAGGAGAAAACCAACCATTTAACCCTTGTTCTGGGTTGAATTGTATCCCCCCAAAACCCATGTTCAAGTCCTGTTTGGAAACAGGGTCTTTGAAGATGTGATTGGTTAAGATGGGGCCAAACTGGATTAGGTGGGCCCTCTTCCAATACGACTGGGGCCTTTATATGAAGAGGAAACTTAGACACAGACATGGAAAGAGAGGGTGGCCATGTAACAATGGAGAGGCTGAGTTATGCCACAAGTCAAGGAATGCCAAGGATTGCCGGCCACCACCAGAGGCCAGGAAAGCGGCATGGAACATTCTTCCCTACAGACTTCACGGGGAGCCCAGCTCTTCCAACACTTTGACCTTGGACTTCGAGCCTTCAGAACTGTGAGACAATAAATTGTTATTTTAAGACAAGAAGACTGTGGCACTTCATTACAGCAGCCCTAGGAAACGAAGACAACCCCACTGGCCTCAGGTACCCAGACAGCCAGTGCCCAAGGAGACGGCAGGAGAGGTCCTCAGGCAGGAGTCAGACCCACTGCCCACTAATGCGACATCTGACTGCAGCTCCCATTTCCTGCAGGTGCACCACACGCACTTCTTAGGCCTCACTCAGCACTGCCGGGGGCTTCTCAGCATTTAAGAACTGAGCACAACTCTGCTTAATGCAAAGGTTCCATTAGGACGCATTCTCCATCAAACAGCAACCAAAACAGAAGAAAATAAAAATTACACGGGAAGTGGCTATGGCTCAATCAGTAGGGCTCCCGTTTACCATATGGGAGGCCTCGGGTTCGGTTCCCGGGGCCTCCTGGTGAAGGCAAGCCCGCCCGCACGGCGTGGTTAGCTGACCCAGCGAGCACAAGCAGCAAGGGGGGGATAAATGAATAAATAAATAAAATCTTTAAAAAACAAACAAACAAAAAAAAAATTACAGGGTGATTAACCAGTGTTTTTCACTATTTTTTAAATATTAGAGTAGTTGTGGGTTTACAGAAAAATCATGCAAAAAATAGATATCCTGTATAGCCCCTCACACACACAGTTGTCCCTATTAGTAACACTTTTCATTAGTGTGGTTTCTCTGTTACAATCGAAGAAGGAATATTATTATCATTGCACTATTAACTATAGTCCATTCTTTACATTAGGGTTCCCTGTGTTCTACAGTTCTATGGTGCTTTTTAATTCTTTATTCTAGTAACATATATATAACCAAAAATGTCTGCTTTTATTGATATTTAAATATATAATCCAGGGATGCTAATTTCGTACACAATGTTGTGTGCTGCCATCACCACCATCCATGACCAAAATTTTTCCATCACCCCAAACAGAAATTCTGCAACAATTAAAAATTAATTTCCCATTCCATATCCCACTACGACCCCTAGTAACCTGTATTCTAGTTTATGACTCTATGAATTTGCTTGTTCTAATTATTTCATACCAGTGAGATCATACAGTATTTGTCCTTTTGTGTCTGGCTTATGTTACTCAACATATTGCCTTCAAGTCTCATCCATGTTGTCGTATTTATCAAAACTTCATTCCTTTATATGGCTGAATAATATCCCATTGTACGTATAAACCACATTTTGCTTATCCATTCATCAGTTGATGGACACCTGTGTTGCTTCCATCTTCTGGCAATTGTGAATAATGCCACTATGAACATCGGGATGCAAATATATGTTCAAGTCCCTGCTTTCAATTCTTTGGTATATATAACTAGAAGTGGGATGGCTTATGGTAGCTCCACGTTTAATTTCTGAGGAACCACCAAACTGGTTTCCATAGTGGCTGCACAATTTTACATTCCCTCCAAGGAACAAGTGCTTCTATTTCTCTACATCCTCCCCAAAACTTCTTTTCTTTTTTTTAAATAGTAGCCATTCCAGTGGGTGTAAAATGGCATCTCATTGTGGTTTTGATGCTAAAGATGTGAGGATCTTTTCATGTGCCTATTGGCCATTTGTATATCTTCTTTAGAGAAATGTCTACTCAAGCCTTTGGCCCATTTTTTAATTGAGTTGTTTGCATTGTTGTTGTTAAGTTGTAGTATATTTTTAAAATATTCTGGATATTAAACCCTTATCAGAGAGTTCTGGGAAGATGGCATTGGAGTAGCTCAGGCAAGATGCAGCTTACATACAAAATAGGGGAGAAAGCATAGAAGGCGTCTGAGGGAGCTCTTTGGGGACCTGCACACCAGGAGAGTGCCACACACATTGTCCAGGAGGGACTGGGGATACGAGTTGGCCCCCGAGCTGGGAACGCTGTCTATCACCCAGCCTCAAGGTGAACAGGCTTGGTAAAACCTACAGCTGAGCCACCAGAGAGGGGAAAGGACATATTCCTCCCTGGGTGCAGCAGAGGGCTGAGTGTGGTTTCTCCTCAGGGAGTTTAACCAGCATAACCTGGTTTTGGATCACTGGCTCAGAAGATCCAGTTAATGGAAATTCATCCCTGTGGGAAGGTTTGCCGAAGACCGCCATCTACTGGCCAGCCAGGAAATTGAAGGAAGGCAGGCCTTTCTCTTCGGTTTCTTTCCCAGGCAACTTGGATCTGATCAGAGACCCATTAGTGGCTCCCTGCCCTTGTGTTGATAACTTAAACAGGGAAATCTTAAAGTTTTAGAAGAAATTGAACCAAAAATCAAAGAAGAACTGTGAACGAAAACCACTAAGCAAGAGAGAGAAATTGATCAACAGAGTAAATTCACCAACAAAATCAGATGCCTAAATATCAACAAAAAATAACAAGCCATACCGTAAAATAGGAAGATATGGCTCAGCCAGAGGAACAAACTAAGAATCCAGATGAAACACAGGGTTTAAGACAACTAATCAATTATGTTCACAAAAATCTCCTTAATCAATTTAAGAGGTTGAAGAGAATAAAGAGATAAAGGCTATTAAGATGACACTGTGTAACCATAAAAAATAATTTGAAAGCCTTAAAAGAAAAGTAACAGAGCTTATGGGAATGAAAAACACACTGGATGAGATTAAAAATACATTAGAGTACTGACAAATGTCACAATGATGGTTTTATTTTTTAGATTATTACTGTAGGTAGGTTAGTCCTTATGACAAGTGAGTCATTTTTTAAAGTATGCATTTTTAATGAGTGGATTTTACAGATACATCATAATAAATTGTACTGATACAATTTTAAAAATAGGGGATGATGTGGAGAGGGAGGGGAATACATGGGAATCCCTCATATTTTCGATATAACTTATCTGTATCTAAAACCTCTTCAAAAATAAAGTTTATTATATTAAAAAATTTTAAAAATACATTAGAGGCATATTATAGCAGATTTGAATTGGATGAGGACAGAAATAGTTGAATTAGAAGACAGAGCATCTGAACTTTAAAAGGCAGAAGAAAAGAAAGAGAAAAGAATGGGAAAAATTGAACAAGGTCTTAGGGAATTGAATGATAGCATGAAATGCACAAACATATGGGTTACAGGTGTTTAAGAAGGAGAAGAGAATGGAAAGGAGGCAGAAAGAATATTTGAGGAAATTATGACCCAAAATTTTCCAACCCTTATGGAAGACATGAATATCAATATTCAAGAAAGACAACGTATCCCAAACAGAATAAATCCAAATAGATCTACTCTGAGACATTTACTATTCAGAATGTCGAATGCAAGAGATAAGAGATAAAGAGAGGATTCTGAGAACAATAAGAGAAAAGCAATATATCATTTACAAGGAAGCCTCAATAAGACTTAGTGCCAATCTTTCATCAGAAACCACAGAGGAGAGAGAGAAGTGGTATGATGTATTTAAGGTACTGAAAGAGAAAAGCTGCCAGCCAAGAATTCTTTATCAGGCAAAACTATCCTTCAAAAATGAAGGTGAGTATAAAGTCTTCACAGACAAACAAAAACTTGGAGTTTGTCACCAAGAGACCAGATCTACAAGAGATACTAAAGTGTGTGTTACAGGCTGAAAGGAAAAGACAAGGGTGGGAGACTTGGAGATGAATAAAGAAATGAAGATTATAAGTAAGAGTGACTGAAAGGGTTAAAGGACAGTCAATAGTAAAATATGACAATGAAAGCCAAGGGATAAAATGGACAAAGTAAGTAATGTCTTTAAGGTAACAACAATGAACATGAATGGGTTGAACTCTCCAAACAAAAGACATAGACAGAATGAATATAAAATATGAGTCATCTATTTATTGTCTACAAGAGACTCAACTTAGATGCAAGAACACAATCAGCACAGGACAAGGTAAATATCATCAAAATTATTAAACTGTATCATCTAAATTGTAAAAAAAAAAAAAAAAAAGAACACAATCAGGCTGATAAATTTGATGGTTGGCTTTTCCATTTCTACAAAACAAAAGCTGTTGGAACTTTTATTTGGCTTGCATTAATCTGTAAATCACTTTGGGTAGATTTGATATCTTAACAACATTTAGTCTTCCAATCCATGAACACAAAATATCCTTCCATTTATTTAGGTCTTCTTTTACTTCTTTTGGCAATGTTTTGTGGTTTTTCCATGTACAAGCCCTTTGCATCCTTCATTAAATTTATTCCTACATATGTGATTCTTTTAGTTGCTTTTGTAAATGGAATTTTTTCTTGAGTCCCTATTGAATTCCTCTTGAATGGATTGATCATTACCAGGGTATAGAAACACTACAGATTTTTGAGTGTGGATCTTGTACCCTGCAATCTTGCTGAATTTGTTCATTAGCTCTAGTGGTTTTGTTGTAGATTTATCACGATTCTCTGTGTATAAGATTGGGTGGCTTGAAGCTGTATGTACCCCATAGAAAACTGAAGTACCTAATCAAAAGAAGGTCCCACTGATTGTGTCTGAAAGGGGTAGTATGTGGAAGCAAATGTCAATTGAAAGGAAACCAGAGAATAATCTAAGGAATGTATAACAGTGATTTCGGTGGTGGATGAAGATTGTGGTTAATAGTTATAAGAATGCTCTTCTTTCACAAAGTGCTAAGAATATGGTGATACAAGAGAAAATTACAACTAATGTGACTTAGGGATGATAGTTAACAGTAATATTGTAATACTTTGCAGCAATGGCAAGAAGATATTTTTTCAGTACTATAGGGCAAAAATAGGGGGTTTAAGGGGGTCTGGGAGTTTTCCTTTTGGAGTAATGAACACATTCTAAAGATGACTGAGGTGATGACAGCACAACTCTGTGATGAAAATGAGAGGCACTGAGTGTAAACTTTGAATGGATTGTACAAAGCATGGGACTGTATGACACAGGGAATCCAGTGGTGGAAGATGGACTGTGGTTAACAGGACAAATAGGAGAATTATAACAAATATATAACACTAATACAGTGAGCGGGTTGAGGGGAAAATACACCAAGTATAAGATACAGGCTATAGTTAGTAGTAATATTTTGACCATACTCTGTCATAGTTTGTAACAATGTTTCACAACAATGCAAGGTGGTGGTGGTAGAGAGAGGTATGGGAGCCCTGTATGATGATATGCATGTTTCTTTTGTAAATTCACAAACTTTACTATACATCTATTGTTTATGCATGTTCATGTATGAATAATATACTGCAATAAAATTAAAAAAAAAAGAAAGGTCCCACCTACAATAGGTTTACACCCACAGGAAGGGATTAACTCTCAGAACATCATCTTCTCTATGCCCTTTATCATGTTGAGGTAGTTTGCTTCTATTCCTAGTTTTCTAAGTGTGTTTAAAGAAGATGTGCCAAATTTTGTCAAATGCCTTTTCTGCAATTGAGATGATCATGCTATTTTTTTCCTTCATTCTACTAATGTGGTGTATTATATTCATTGATTTCTTTATTTTGAATCACCCTTGCTTACCTGGGGTAATTTCCAATTGATCCGGGTGTATAATTCTTTTAATGTGCTGCTGGATTCGTTTTTCTAGTATTTTGTTGGATTTTTTTTCATAACGGATATGGTCTGTAATTTTCTTTTCTTGTAGTATCTTTGCCTGGCTTTGGTATTAGGGTGATGTTGTCCTCATAGAATGAGTCAGGCAGTGTTACCTCCTCTTCGGTTTTCTGAAAGACTTTTTGAGCAGGATTGACGTTAATTCTTCTCGAAATGTTTGGTAAAATTCACTAGTGATGACATCTGGTCCTGGGCTTTTCTTTATTGGGAAGTTTTGATTCATTCTCTTTACTTGTTATTGGTATGCTATCTATCATTTATTCTGGAGCCAATGTAGATAGTTTGTGGGTTTCTAGGAAATTGACAATTTCATACAGATTATGTAATATGTTGGTGTGCAGTTCTTCATATTATCCTCTTATATTCCTTTTTCTTACTGTAAGGTCAGTAGTAATATCCTCCTTTCCTTTCTTATTCTAGTTATGTGTATCCTCTCTTTTTCCTTTGTCAGTCTAGCTAAAGGTTTGTCAATTTTATTGATCTTTCCAAAGAACCATTTATTGGTTTCATTAATTCTTTTTTTTCTCTTTAACACAAATATTTATTTGTTCTAGTTATACAGTAAATTGGGTTGAAAATTTGGGGATAGCTTTGTATTAACCATTTCCCAGTACACAAACATACTCTCTCATTTACGGAAGGGCATTGCTCTTTGGCATCCATTAGTGTTTTGCCCAGATATTGGATAAAATAATTCTATTGTTTTTTATTCAGAAATATTCACATATCTCTGCTCTATTCTTTATTATTTCCTCCCTTCTGCTCACTTTGGACTTTAGTGTGCTCTTCTTTTTTTTGTTCCTTTAGTTGTGAATCTAGGTCTCTGATTCGGGTTCTTTCTTCTTTGTGTGTGTGTGTGTGTGTGTGTGTGTGTGAGCATTCCCTCTCCACTAGGCTGTAAGATCCAGGAGGACAGGCATGTGTCTAATGGTTTATCAGTATATTTCCAGCACTTGGCAGAGGGCCCGGAAATATTAAATGAGTCAATTATTTGTCTTCAAAAGTCAGGTTTTATGACACTTCCTTGTGCTAGAAATGAGAAATTATTCTAAATGTAATTATTAACCATGCGTGGAAAGCATACTATTTTCTCTGTGACTTTTGGTACAATATCTGGAGAAGCTGATGTACAGACTCTTGAGAAAAATTCACATACATATGAACATATGAAAATTTAATGTTGTTCATTAAGATTTTGATCCTTGGATATCACCCCTTTGTTCTACAGTGGTTCACTGATCATGAATTAAGAACACTTTCTCTGTGCCTTCTTCCCATCAAAATCTATCATGTGGAGTAATTTCCATATTTTAACAATTGTGATTAATGAGTAAGCATATCTTTGCTTCATTCATTTCAGAAATAATTAGGTTGTTCTTGAAGTCTAGATTTTTCAAGAAGTGAACTGCTAGAAAAAGAGTGAGAATTTGAAGGTATGAGGATTGAGTGAGGTTACAAACTAGGAATCTTTCTTCTTTTTAATGTAAGCATTTAAAGCTATAAATTTCCCTCTCTGCCTTTGCCACATCCCATAAGTTTTGATTTTTTTATTTCATTTTCAATTCAGCTCAAGATATTTCCTAATTTCCCTTGCAATTTCTTCTTTGACTCACTGGTGGATGAAGAGTGTATTGTTTAATTTCCACACGTTTGTGTCTTTTCAAGTTTGCCTACTTTTATTGATACCTAACTTCATTCTTATGTGATCAGTGATGATACATTGTATGATTTCAATATTTTTTAATTTATTGAGACCTGTATCACCTAATATATGGTCTATCCTGGGGAATTATCCATGTGCACTAGAGAAGAATGTGTGCCCTGCTGTTGGGTGAAGCGCTCCATATTTGTCTGTCAGGACTTGTTGGTTTATGGTGGCCTTCAAGCCTTCTATTTCCTTATCGACCTTCATCTAGATGTTTGTGGTAGCTTGGAGCTACGTTCCTCAGAAAAGATGTCTTAAACTTAATCTCTTCCTGTGGATATGGACCCATGGTAAATAAGCTCTTTTCAAGACCTTATTTCAGATCAAGGTGTGGCCCAAATGAATCAGGTTGGGCTTGAATCCAGATGACTGGAGTCCTTTATAAGCGGAGTGAAAGTCAGAGAGAGAAAATCCACAGAGAGAGCAGCCAGAAGCTGGAAGTCAATGGAACCCAGAAGAGAAGGGAGAGGCCAGGAGAGAAAGGAGAGGCCGCCATGTGCATTGCCAGCTGACAGAGGAGCCAAGGTCCAAGGATCACTAGCAACTAGTCCCAAAACCCCAGTCTTTAGGAAGAAAGATGATGTCTTGATTTGGACTTCTAGTCCCCAAACCATGAGCCAATAAATTCCCATAGTTTAGGCCAACCCATTTCTTGGTATTTGCTTTAGAAATGAGGAAATTAAACAATATTCTATCCATTTTTTGAAAGTGGTTCACTGAAGGCTCTTACCATTAATGTAGAACCACCAATTTCTCCCTTCAAATCTGTCAATATTTGCTTCATATATCTGAGTGCATATATATTTATACTTATTATGTCTTCTTGTTTATCAGTATATAGTAAACTTCTTTGAAACTTGTAACAGTTTTTTTTTACTTAAAGTCTATTTTATCTAATATTAGTATAGATACCCAAGCTCTCCTTGGGTTACTATTTTCATGGTATGTTTTTCCAGCCTTTCATTTTCAACCTATTTGTGTCTTTGAATTTGAGGAGAGTCTCTTGTAAACATCACATAGTTGGGTCATGCTTTTTTATCAATTCTGAAAATCTCTGCCTTTTGACTAGAAAGTTTAATCCATTTATATTTAAAATAATTGGTCTTTGTGAGGCATACTTTTTTGACCCTTAATGCTTCCATTAATGCACACTTTCAAATTTATTTGATTTTTTTTGTATTGTGCCATTAGAGTCCCTTCTCATCTCTTTCTGTGTATATTTTTCAGATATTTTCTTTGTCATTACCATGGATCTCCCTCTAGAATAGGGTCAGAGACCCACAATTGGAGCACAGGCTGGCTCCAAACCATGCCAGAGAGGGGTGAGGAAGGGGCCAGCAAGGACCATGAGCTCCTCCTACTGTTTTAAAGTGGGGTTTTCTTGTCTTGGCACTTATCCAGTTACTGCAAACCTTTAACTGTATTTTGAGGAAGACAGCACTGCAAGTTTTTCCTGCTCGTCCAAAGATTCTATGGGGGAACAGCATGCTGGAGCATCTTCCTCCACCATCTTGGTTGACACAAAGCCTAACCATTGAAGTTTCTTTGTTTGTTTGTTTTTGTTTTTTTCAGGGGAGAGCACAAACGCAGTCCCCCACTACCACAAACTATGCAGTCGCATTTCCCACATTTGGGGAAATCGCAGGGGTCAGCACATCCGGAGTGCAATGGATCAGCCTCACCCTGGGAAAACCACCTTTGTGGTCACGGTATCTCCCCTGCCAGGTAAGTACACCATTGAAGTTTGAAGTCCTTTCTGTGATTTTCTTGTACTCTAAGCTCCCAAGCGAGACAGCTCTAAAGAAACTCAATGCCACCGCCCCTCCCCCCAACACATACACTCTTTTGCCCCCACCCCACCCTGCCAGTCACCTGACTGTATCTTTGTCTACTGTAATTAGCTACACAGGAAGACTGAGGCCCTTCTACTTGGTGGTTGGCCTCCAGCAAGAGAGCTTCCTTCCTCCTCTTTCTACCTTTTCTGTAAGAGCTGCAGGTCTAAAAACCTTGAATGAGCTCAAGGTCGCCAGTCACACCCAGCCCACGGCGCTGGCCCAGATGCATGGGGAAGGGGAGGTGGGCTCCCCCCGGTCATGGGATCTGTGATGATTTGGTCTGCTTTCCTGCTTTCTGGACCTGCTTTCCGCCCTACCCTGACCTGCACCACGAGGTCGGACACTCACTCGTAAACGCAGTGCGCAGCCGTGACGACCCACAGGGGCGTGATGACAGAGCCCCCACACAGGTGGTAGCCCTGGAACTGGAGGCTGACCTGCCAGGGCCACTGCGTGAGGGACGACTCGTTTCCTCCAACGATGCGGGACACGTAGCCCATTCTCTGGCCGCAGGCTGCAGAGGGAGAGCGAGGGGCGTGGGCCCATCTGGAACACTTTTCTGGGGGAAAGTGGGGTCCCCACAACAGTCCTGCTCCTCTGTCCCCCAGCCTGGCAGCCGCCCTCCAAAACTACCAGCCTAGGATGAGTAGTAAGCAGAGGAGACAGAGTGAGCGGGGCGGGGGGCAGGACAGGGAAAGGTTCCAGAGAGGGACAGCATCACAGGACTCGGGGAGAGATGCCTGATGGACCGGCAAGGTGTGGGGGGGTGTGGGGGGGATGCTGGGAGGAGAGCACCGCAGAGTGGAGAGCCTCCCTGGTGGCCACAGCACGAAAAGGCCACAGGAGCCTCAGGCCACTGTGGGTGCTGGAGTGCATCTCCCGGACTTCTCTGGACCCAACCCCTGCCCAACGCGAATCCTCTCCGCTGCCAGGAGCGAGGGGCTACCTGCCCCAGGGCTTGGGGTACTGAGCAGTGTACAGAGTTTTCCAGAGCAGGAAGGGCAAGTGAAGACTCCAGAGAGGCAGGACTTTGTGGACTTGCTCCTGCCTGCTGCTAAGAGTCACCCACTGCTGCCTCCCACCCCCCGACAGGTGAGACCCACTGAGACCCTAGTTCAGGTAGGAGCACACAGAGTTCCCAGTCAGCCCTGGAGGATGGAAATCAGAGAAGTCTGTGGAGGGTAAGAGGGGAAAGTGGGGAGAGCCAGAGCTTGCTTCCACCAGATTCTCCATGTTTTGGAAACTCTTACCTATGCACTTCAAGGAGACCACATGACCCGAAGCACATTGCTCCCTAAAGTGGGGGGAAAAAAAGAAGAAGAAGGCTTAATGATAAATATCCTAGGCCTGTGAACTTAACTTTTTTTTTTACTGACTTTTGGGATAAAAGAAAATAAAGTTTACTGTGCTCTTGATAATAGACAGCAATTTTAGCCGTTTTTTAAAAGTGAACCATAGCCATGGGAGCACACAATTGATTTAAGGCACTCGAGTCACAGTAAAGTATTGTTTACGCGATAGGCTGCTTAGTATTTCCAAGTTTTTTAGAACTAATAATAAAAGATGCATGGCGCACATACTGTCGATTTTACGCTGATGTTGTCCTGTCCTGGCCCCTGGGGCCTGTGGGAAACTCCTGGCCCGGCGTCCTGCCAGCTGGCCTTCACAGGGCTCTGAGAGGAAACGGCACCCATTCCCCACCGCGTGATGGGGGCTGGGGCACGTGCTCTTTTTTATAAGGAAGGGAATGGGACTCCCAACCTCTAACACTTGGTCTGGCTTTAAAGCCCGTGTCTTGTCATGCAAGAGGAAGCTAGTGTCACCAGACCGAGGTTTGGGGACCCCAGAGGTGGACTGTCCCCTGTGGATTGGCAGATTGTTAATTACATGATGGACAGACTGAAAAGCCTGTTGTTTCCAGAGCAGAGGACACATCTGGGGTCCGGCCCAAAGTATCAGGAAGAGTCTGGAACTGAGATTCAGGACACCCAGTCTCACCTGGGGCAAAGCAGGTGACCCCTCGGGCACATTATTTGTCATCTGGGGTACCTCTTTTTACCTTTCTCACTTACTGGTAGGAGAAACTATGAAACAAATCATGGCCATTAAAGTACTTTGTAGGTGTTGCAATTCCGCTGAGGTTCCAGGCCCAGCTGGCACGTGGACAGCCCAAAGACTCGAGTCTTGTGGCGAACACCTGCTCTACAGCTCGTTGGATTCACCCAGGACAAGTAACAAGGAGATGATGGACAACGGTTTTCCCAAGGAACAGAGAGAGTTTGCAACTGCAAGCAAGATATTCCCATCTACCTTCCCCATGGGATATAAGCCCCCTCTCAATTAGAGGTGGAGTGGACATCACCATCCCAGACTCCTCAGGATTGGGGGCAGAGCTATGGACTAGAGTAGACTTACTGGGATTCTACTATAGACTTATTGTGATTCTAGCAATGGAAGAAATTACAGCATTGATGTGGAGGCAGTGGCCACTGGAGGCTCTAGGGGCAGGGGGAGGGAAGGACAGGTGTAATACAGGGGCTTTTTCAGGACTTGGGAATCGTCCTGAGTGACATTACAATGACAGATATAGGTCATTTTATATCATCATATAACATGAAGAACTGTGTAGGAGAGAGTGTGGTCTACAATGTGAACTATGGTCCATGCTTAGTGGCAAAGCCCCAGGATGTGTTTATCAATTGCTATGAATGTGCCTCACTAATGAAGGATGTTGTTTATGTAGGAGGAGGTGGGAGGTGTGGGGACCGGGGCATATGGGAATATTTTTTGTGTAACATTTATGTAATCTAAGTATCTTTTAAAAAATAAAAAAATAATAATAAATAAAGTACTTTGTAAACAAAGAAGGATGAGTTTCTTTCTTTCCTTCCCCTCTTCCTTCCTCCCTCCTTCCTCTCCTGCCTCTCGAGTCCCCGTGGAGCTGAGCATAGCTTCATGGATGCAGTGGGTGACCTGACAGCAGGGCCGAGCCCCAGCAGCACCCCGTGGGCTTACCTCACATACACGGAATGGTGCAGCGCCGTCACCTTGTCGTCCGGCAAGAGGTGGTTGATGGAGGCAAAGTCCCCCTGGAACTGCTCTTCAAGCAAGTCCACTCTGAGCTCGTCTGAGCGCACGTAGCTGCAGGCACATTGGAAACATAGGCCATTGTGTGTATTCACCCTAGGCTGGGAGCCAGCCTGCCAGCAGGTCACAGCGTCACAGGGACAGCTGAGCCTGTCAACCGCAGTCGTTATGCTCTATCAAGTCGCTGCTAACTCTGAGTTTGAGACCCTGAACCTCTGCTCCTGGAGGAAACATTTGGTGAGTTTCCTGCAAGCCTCTGTTCACAGCATTTCCTTCAACCAGTCAATACCTAACCCTGTTTCATGTGTGTTTCTGTTATAAACGTCTCATTGAACATACATCACTGATTCGTTACAATTGAACTCACAGCCAGCAGCACCTTAACTCCCACCTGATCGAAGCTTATCCAACACACACAGTTTCTCTGTGAGGCATGCCACAGCCTTCTTGTGCTCAGGAACGCTAGACAGCACTTTAGCACTACACTTGGGGGGCCATTTTGAACAGCAAAATCACCAAGAAAAGCACAAAAATGCAAAAAAAAAGACCACAAGGTTCTAAAAATACCACACAAAGGACGTGTTTTTAGAGTTTGAGAGCTGACAGAAGGTTTCACCTTGCTTGACCTCAGCTGGGAACACACAGGCCAGGTGACTCAAATTTTTCACTGTTTTGTGCATGACCATAGATGAGGAAGAAAGTGATATGAGAACTGACTTTGTGTGTACAAGCAAACGTTAGTGAGGAGATGCGTTCTCAAGTACAGACTCAGTGAATAATGAAGGCTGACTCTATTGTATTGGGGAATGTAATGTAGTCCCTGAACTGCCAATGGCTCCTTTTGCCCGTAGAATAAAGTCCATGCACTTTAGCATCCCAGACCTTGTGCAGTCTATGCCAGTCATGTCCCATGGCTCCAGCCTCCAAGAGAGAAGGCTATTTCCTGGCCAAAGTAGTTGGGAGTCCCATCCCGACCTTGTCATCTGGACTGGCCTGGAGCAAGCCCCAGAGGGAGCTGGGCACAGATCTATGGGGGCGTTATTAGGTGGGCACCAAAGTGGGAATGCTGTACTCCCCGGTAGCCATGGGTTGGGGAGGAAGAGGCCCCCCCCCCAGTCTGCCCAGAGCTGGCTTGGGTTCCCATGGGCAGAGAGAGGCTCAGGTGGTACCAGGACAAGTAAATGTTTAAAGTGTCAGAGAGCAGGCCACCTGGAGAACAATGGTAAAGGAGGGCAATTTTTTAAAAATCACGTATCGACAAAACGGAAGGTAGTGAACAAATAGCCATTTTTCCTTTTCTCCGTGGAAAGAACAAAACATAAAGCAGTTGGCTTGCTTTCCTCACTAACCCAGCGGCTTATCAAAGAGGGTGACTTCAGATTATTATACATGCTTTGGGGAGCACGTATGTGGACTGCAAAGTAAAGTCAACGTTGAGTTTTGAGGGAAATGCAATCAGGGTAGTGGCAGTGCCCTGCCCGCCCCCCCCCCACCCGCCCAGGCCTCCGGCCACTCCCAGGCATTGCTCAACTGGCTGATAGAACAGGTCCTGGCGTGAAAGAGCCGACTGTTAAGGCAACGGACAGATCCTGATGCAGGTGGGCAGGGGGGTTGGGGGAGAGGGGGTCCTGAAATGCAAAGAGACCTTGAAGTCTGGAACTGGAACCCACAGACTGGCCAAGGCTCAAACAGCACAACAGCAGCTGCCACCACCAGCTCTTACGGGGCGCTCCTACACGCCAGCCTCACTCCCACACTCTCTAAGCTCACTTACAGCTCACAACCCTTTAAAGCAGGTGCAATTGTTGTCTCTGCTTTCTAAGGGAGGAAACTGAGGCACATGTTATCGAACTTCTCCAAGTGTGCACCGAGATTTGAACCCAGGCCCTCTGGCTTCACGGTCCATCTTTTCCTTAGTCACAGATATCTGACACAAGATAACAATAGAGCAGAGACAACTCAAGAAGGATTTTAAAGAAGTAGGAAGAATAAACAAATAAAAAAGAATACAGAAGTAAATCTTAGGATAGGGAAGAAAAGGACATGTTTATAGCAAGGAAAAGAAGCAATGTTTAGGTAACAGGCTGGAAAGATTGCAGTCCCCAGACTTCCTCTCGGAGGGAACATTTTAGGGTAGGTAAGAATATTTTACCTAATGGCTTGGGGTGGAAGCAGGGCCTGGGGGCTGCCCAGCTATGAGTTAGTCCTTAACTCCTGCCCAGGAAGGGCATGATCCATGGTTCTGTTGTGGGGGAGGGGAAGGGGTTGAGCTGCACAGTTTTGCAAAATGAGAGAGGTCTTGGGAGCCAGGACAGTGGGGGGGGGGGGGCTTCCAGGAAGGGGAAGGAGGGAGAAGGGAAGGAAAGCCAGAGGAAGAGACGCAGCAGGGAGCAGAAACTCCGGAGCCGCCAGCTGATTGCAGGGGTAGTGTATGTGCTTGGCGTGAACTTCCTCTTCCTTGCTTTGGGGGAGGAAATTCTACGTTACCCAGGAAGGCATTTGTGTGAGCGAGTTTTGCTCTCGGCATTAAACGTGAGTGGCAGCTGATTTTCTAATCCAATTGACAAGGGTTGGGAATGAAGCAGACCTCGCGGATCTAGGATATTTTGGATTTCACTGGTTTTGGGGAAAGGAAGATGAAAACAGGATGCACCACATTTGAAGAGCGAGACTCCAGGGAGGCTTCTGAGCAGAGGCTTTTTAAGGAAAAGCTCTTGGAACTTGCTCAGTTCCTGGGTCTCAAGGAGCCTGCCTGCTTTCAGCTCTGAGAGCCGAGAGCAGTGGGGAAGAAGGCGAAGCTGTGGGCACCCGGGGAAGTAAGGTCATTATAGGGAGTCCAGAGGAGGGGGTCGGGCCGAGGAGGAGGCCTGCACGGGGCAAGAAGGAGTTTCCCCAATGCCACAAGCCATGGAGACAACATCAAACCCTGAGCAGCAAAAACTCCCTCGCATTTCTTCTACATGTTGCTAAACAACTGTTTTGAATGACTGTTTTCATTACATTGCTGATTTTTAAATATCGGTTCTTTGGGGCTCACTGGGAAAAGTGCGTGGAGAAGGATATGGCCTCCAAGAACCAACTGGGGTACTGCTCCGGAAGCTACTAAGCTGTGGAGCGAGGCGCTGGCGGGTTATTTCTCAGCTCCGGGGCCCTCTGTTGAGCGTTTGCATCGAGTCCTGCCTTCCTGGACACCCCCAAACATTCCGCCTCCTGCAAGACCCGGAGCAAGTGGCGTCACCTGTCTGGACCTTGGTTTCCCCACCTGTAAAATGAAGGTGATAACCGATCTCAGGGTAGTTGCGGATCGAGTGTGATAACGGGTTCGAGCCCCTGCTAAGGGCCCAGCTGAACGGTAGCTGCCTCGCTTCGGTTACGACTCTTGCTGATTTTACACGGGGGCTGGAAACGCTCCTTCAGTTACCTGGGAAAGCCTAGCTGGGCGCAGGCAACCTTTGCGTAGTGAGCTTTCCAGTCGTCGGAGCACACGGTCCTCCAAGAAGCATCCGTAAACACCTGCAGCACGGCCTTCTTCCCACTCACCCGCACTGGCCAGCAAACAGGAAGAAAAGGCCATGAGTGGCCGGAGGAGCCCTGAGGTCCTGGGCCGAGATCCATCACCCTTTGGCTTCACACATTCACACGGGGCTGCCCCTTGAGCTACATTCATTTCATGAATTATTGCTGCCCCAGCATCCCCCAAGGGCCAGCTCACACCCTCCACCACGGCAAATCTGACCTGCTCCCCGCCCACAGTGGGCTCCCCCTTGCAGACCCCCGTGGCCTCCTGAGGCCTCCTCTTGAGCTGGTGTAGATCTCCAGCTGGACATTTGCTCCATGTAGCTGCCCTCCCCGATGGGCCAGCCCAGGGGGTCCCAGAGCAAATGCCTGTTGACTCCCAGCCGAGGATCCTCGTGACCATGCTGGTAGCCATTTCTCAGATAAGAGGGGCCGGGGGTGGGGTGCAGCTGGCATGCCTACTTCTGCTGGGCCAAGACCCGACATTACCACATCGGAACTCATCCTCCCCTTCTTTGCAGTCGGAGACCCCGTCACATCGAGCTGCCAGTTCAATGCACTTGAAGGATGATCGGCACCTGTACTTTCCGGAGCAGTCGAAGTGGACTGAGGGGTAGAGGGGAAAAGATGGGAGTTTGAATGGCTCTTTCAATGTGTGGCTCAACAACTGTCCGTGTCAGGGAAAGCCGTCCCCCACCTGCCATGCGGCCCAAGCTGGCCCATGAATAATGGAGGGTGTATTGAAATTGCACTCCTCTCAACCCAGTTTCTGTTCTGAACTCCAGGGGTGGGCCGCTGGGCCCCATTTTGTCTCACTGAGTGACTGGCCTGGAAGCCACTACCCTAGTTGAATTTAGACTCCAGACGGCTCAAGGTCAAGAGCGAACCTGCAGGAGCGTGGGCTGACCAGCTGAGCACGGCGCCCTGGCAGAGGCTGCTGGGCCGCCTAACCCGCCTACTGTTTTCTTACTCTGGCGAGAACTCAGGAGTGAACTGTGGACCACGCCACTGAGCAAGTGGCAAAGTAAACTGCCCTGTGAGCCAGTGATTCAAAAGAGAAAATGAGAAATTGTTGTCTATTAGAGATTCTCCAAATGACCCACTTTCCCTCAAGCTGCATGTACCTTATTTTTAAAATAGCTGGAGTGTTTAGCATTGCATGAATGGGCCTCTTTGTCCCCTGCACGGGGGCCCACACCCCCCTTCCTGCCTGTGGGATTCTATTTCATCAGCTGCCTTTGGACGTTTCTAACCGGGCAGGTTCCTTGGTGACAAAGGCCTGAGCGTGGCCAAAAGCCCCCCGCCAGGCCCCAAACTGGTTTTACATTCACGCTGGCAAATGACACTCGAGGTCAGCACAACTGAAAGGACGCTGGCCTCCAGGAATTAAGGCTGAGTGGTGGCAAAATGCCGCGGTGAGGGGAAGTTCATGAAGGCTGAAAAGCTTCGAGGGAGTATCTGAGAGCCTACTAAGTAGAGAAGTCTACTCACAGCCCAGACCAATGGCCAGTGCTAATATCAGGGCAATTATCCCAACGATGATGATGGGAAAGAACTTCAACGGCAGCAGCGACAAGATCTGCGCAGCAACTGCATCTGCATCTGAGAACCAAAGAGAGAGGGGAGAGCAGAAAGCCACAGGGCACCAACCTCGATAAAGGAAACCTAAGATGCAGCTGCACACTCACCCTCCCTCTGTACAGAGGTTGGCCCCCAGAAAACAGTGCCTTAACTAGAGAAAGGGCAGCCTACTGAGGGGCACCCTCTCTCCTAGGGAAAGTCAGCTCCACCCTCTTCAACTCGGACCCAGGTCTGTCCCTCCTGGCTTAGGGGGTGGCAAGAAGAGTCCTGGCTCCCAAGGGTGACAGGTAAACCCTGGATGGGGTACTTTCAGGCAGAGGGGGAGCTGGGATCTCTGAGAGGGGTCACAAGAAAGAACTGCTGGGAGACAGTTCTCCATAGTTCTCTGCCCCCATGCCTTGTCTTTCTTCCAGCCCATCTCTTCAAGGACGCAAGTAAAGCCTTAGAGGATATCCATGATGGCTCCCTCCAGAGCAAGGGGCAGCTTGTGCACTGTCCAGTTTAACCAGTACAGTGCCTCCCTCCAGGGCAAACATTATGCAGGCTGGCTGCAGCCCATCATAAAAGATCAGCATTTCCTTTGCTCTGGGTTCTTCAGCTGCGCTGCAAGCCCACTGCATGTGCAATGTACATCGAGGCCACTTTGCATCACCTCCGTGGTACTTGGGAGGCAAAAAGAACTAAGGTGAAGATAAAAGCTCATGCTGCCTGCTAGGCTGTGAGCAGTTAAGTCTATTGTCTCTGACCCAGGAGTCTCGTGTCTTCTGCCAGCATCCATGCAATTAGGATGAAAATCTCAGCCCCTTCACAGTTCAAGCCCAAAGAAGCAGGAGAACTTGGTGGAAAAGAAGATGTAAAGAGCATTAAGATACGCAAAAGTATAAACATCTCTGGGCAACCAGAAGAATTTCCACTGACTCCCTTTATTCTCAGCGATCACAGGGCATTTCACAAAAATTATCTCATGAGTCCTGGTGATACATCTATGCTATAGTTGCCACATTAAAAATTAGGAAGCTTGGGATCCAGAAAAGGGAGAAAAGCCTTCCAAGTCATACGATTACTCAGGACTTTTTCTTCTAGTCTTGGAGATAATGAGTTGACAGGTCAAACACAGAAGACCTTAAAGGCCTTTCATTGCCTGTTTTTAGGACCCACAACTGGTATTAAGGAGAATGATATAAAACAGTTGATATCATTCAGGGATGCCTAAAAAAAAGGAATTTGAAAACAAAAGTGATAAAATGAGGTAGAATGGGAGGAAAGGGAGAAAAGAGTAAGCAGAAGGAAAAGGCAAGAGGGGCAAGAGAAGAAGAGAAGTGAGATACGGAAGCACAGGCAATGCACTTCATGAACATGGCAAACAACATGACACGACAGGACAGGCCAAGTGGGTTGTTCATAGCTACATTCTCAGACTTAGGACAGTGCCAAGGACTCAGTCATCTCCATAAATAGTTGTTGAATGAATGAATGAATGGATGACATCACAACGACAAAGGTGGCTTTAAGGCAGGGTCAAAGACCAATTGCTTTTAGGACAACACAGTCGTGGTGTTGAGCTAGCAAAGCAGTCTTCTCTCCCCCACCCTCGCCACCCCCTCCCCAGAAGTCCACACCAAATTAATCATTCTCTTCTACTGAGATGCCCACCTCCATGTTACACTTGAAAATCATCAGGAATCCCAAGAATGACCTCTCATCATTCCAGTGATTGTATCTAGAGTTTTAGGAAATGAGCCCAGATTGTAGAATGAAAGATTGTGAGTTAGTGTTACATCAGTTCACATTTGCGTCTTTTTCACTACTCTGCCAGGAGGCTCTGGGGTGATACCAGCTTCCTCCTCTGTTCTGCTGAGGGCATACCTGGAGTAAAAAGCAAAATGCATTCTCCTCTCCAAAGAAGAAGTGCAAATGATAAATAAACACAATAAGTAGAAAAAACCTTCAACCTCTCTGGAACTGAAAAAAATGCAAATTAGACATAACAACTACAAATCAATTTTACAATGACTCTTCATAATGCTCTTACCTACTGCTGTCCAAAATGAAAGGAAATGGACCCCATTTACAGTTGGTAACAGTATAAGTTAGATAACTTTTTCAAAGCTATATTAGAAATATGTATCAAAAAACTCAAAACTGGAAGTAATTTTTTATCTAGTAATTCCATTTGCAGGAATTTGTCCTAAATGTCATCATAGATGTAAACAAATGTCTACCTACAGGGACACAGAGCAGAGCTATTTATAATACAGGTGCACTGGAAAGCGCTTACGTGCCCAAGAAAAGAACTGGTGAGCGAATGAATGGCATATCCGTTCAGTGGATAGGTACAGAGGTACTTAGCATGGATAGAAAAGGAATCAGCAAACGTTCCGCAAAGGATCAGAGATGTGTTCAGTTCTGTGGGCCACGTGGTTTCTGCTGTGGCTGCTCAGCTTTGCCACCGTGGTGTGACAGTGGCCATGGGAACATTTGCTCGAATACGCATGCCTGTGCTCCGATGAAACTCTCCAAAAGCAGGTGGCAAGCCAGTTTTGGTCCGTGGACCACAGTTTGCCAACTTCTGAAGAATATTCAATGCCATGGAAAGATGAACATGATAGGTTAAGTGAAAAAGAAACAGATTTTCAAAATAGTATAATTGGTCTCTCTCTCTTGCCAAAAGGAAATAGAGATAGGAAGGAAGGCAAGAAATCCAATAATAAAGTATTACTAGGATTATCTCTAAGTAATGGTGCAACTGCAGGTCATTTTTAAAAGCTTTTCAATCAACTGTATTTTCTTAATTTCTATATGAACAATACATTGCTGCATTCTTTTCTACTTCTAGAAATTCAACTGTAAAGAAATAATTAGAAAATAAGAAATCGTATAGAATGGAATACTATTTAGCTGTAAGAAGACATGAAATTAGGATGCATATGACAACATGGATGAACCTTGAGGACATCATGTTGAGTGAAATAAGCCAGACACAAAAGGACAAATACTGTATGGTCTCACTAATAAGAACTAAATATGATGAGTAAACTCACAGAGGGAAACTCTAGATACAGGTTACTAGGAGATGGAATGTGGGGTGGGGATGGGAGCTGATGTTTAATGGATGTAGAATTTTTAATAAGGTTAATTTAATAAAGTGTGGAAATGAATACAGTTGAGAATGAGTATAACTAACACTACTGATTTAGAAATGTGATTGTGGCTGAAAGGGGTAGTCTGTGGACATAAATGTCAATTGAAAGGAAGCTAGAGAATAATCTAGGGACTGTATAACAATGATCTCAGTGGTGAATGAAGATTATAGTTAATAGTATAAATGTGAGAATGTTCTTTTACAAAGTGCTAAGAATATAGTGAAACACGGGAAAATTACAACTAATGTAAATTATGGACAATACCTAATAGCAATATTGTAATATTTTGCAGCAATGGCAAGAAGATATTATATCAATTCTAAGGGACAACAATAGGGGATTACAAGGGGGTATGGGGTTTTCCCTTTTGGAGTAATGAAAACGTTCTAAAATTGACTGGGGTGATGACAGCACAACTCTGTGATGAAAACGAGAGCCACTGAGTGAACACTTTGAATGGACTGTACAAAGCATGGGGCTGTGTAACACAGGGAACCCAGGGGTGGAAGATGGACTGTGGTTAACCGGACAGATATGAGAACATTCTCTCGTGAATGATAACAAATGTGTAATACTAATACAGGGTGTTAACCAGGTGGGGGGGGGATACACCAAACGTAAGATATGGGCGATAGTAGTAACACTTTGACGATGCTCTTTCACGGTTTGTAACAAAAGCTTCACAACAATGCAAGCTGTTGATGGTGGGGTGATGTATGGGAGCCCTGTGTGATGATACGCGTGTTTGTTTTTTAAGTTCACAACTTTTACTACCCACATTGTTTATGTATGTGCATGTATCTATGATACACGTCAATTAAATTTTATTAAAAAAGAGTATGTCTAGAACTGTTCGCATTCACGTTATTGACATTATAAATTATTCGAAACGATTGTATGTGGCAGGACGGCCAGATGGCTTTGTAAATGGTGTAAGTACTTGACGGAAGGCTGTGAAAAAAGCTAGTTATGAAGCCCACACAGCCTGTGGGTAAATGCCTCGCTCAAGCTGCACCACGCACAAGGACAGGAAGAAAACCGAGACAAATAAAAACCAGGGAAATTTTGAAGGTCAAGTGATTGCAGCATATTTTTTTCTTTCATTTATACTTATGCTAATATTTGAGCTGCATTTTAAACATGCTTCTTTTTCACTTACTAAAATGCCCGCTTCCTCCCGCCCACGGTCTCCACTCTCCCACATCAATTGCCCAGATGGCTTAAAGGCCATCACATTAGGGTAGCACCCCCCTCCCACAGCCCCCGTGATGGCCCCGTCTCCAGCCCAGGGACCAGAATTCCTGGCTGGCTGGCAGGCTCCTGCCAAAAAGAGCCCAGCTGCGCAGGCTCTAGGGCGCCATGGCGACTTACTTACAAGGCCCGCTTCCTGCTGGATTTTATTCCAGGCATCTAATACCTTCGGTGACATCCAGCTCATTTTAAATTTCTGGCTACTGGGGGCAATTGTGGAGGCTCAATTTCTGAAGACCTACAAACAGATGGAAAAACGCCAGTTTCCAGGGCCCTGACAGTGCTTCACCACCTGAGTGAAACGACCCCTCTCGAACGCCCCTTCTCTCTGGGATTCTGTAAGTCTCAGGAAATGCCCGAGTCCTGCTTGTGGGACTGGGAACACCTGGGGGGCTGCGAGACATCAGAGGGCACCACCTGCTCCCACCTACCTGGCGCAACGGGGCTGATTTTCAAATCTTCAAGTCCAAACAGCGATCGGAAGGAGAAGGGGGTTTCGGCTGCAGGTGGTTCATTTTCCCCCATCGTGACTATCTCAGGACCTCTGAGATTCGGCTCCACCTCCACATCCACCTCCTTAGCCACAGAAGAACAAAGACCATTTTCTTCCCTGTGATAGTTTTACCATCAAATGCATCTTTATCGTATTCTAAACCTTTGAAATTTGACCAGCCACATAAAGCACATTCAGTATCAATTGATCAAATGTTTGTTTGTCTAGCGAGGACGCATTTTTCTGAGCTGCAGCAGATTACAGAGCTTTCCGAGTTGGCAAGGTCCTGCTATGAACTTAATTCCACTAAAATAACGACTTTTCCATTGTTTGCTCAGCCAACCTTCCAATCAGTTTGATAGCACGCCTTTAGAGATATGCCATTGTACCGTTTAGAAGCTGCAGGGTTATTTTTAAGAAGATAAATGATTTTCGAAGCGCTTTCCATCTCTTTTGTGATTGTTCACCGTCTGTCCCACACACACCCGATTTTTTGCATGCGTGTGTGGTACGCCTGCCACAGCACGAGAAGGTTTTATACTCACACAGTGTCCGCTCCCCAAGAATGCCCACAGCACCAGGGAAGAGGCACGCTCGGCCCCGCAAACACTGCCCTTCTGGCTGGCACCGGGATGGCCTCATTCAGGATGAAGGTCTCCGGTCCCCTCCTTACGTAGGGAAGCGAGACGCAGCCAGGGACCGGCGCCTCTCGCCACTGCAGCAGTGAGGCTCTGTTCCCCGTGAGAGAATTCCACCTAATGGCCGCCCAAGAGGCCAGGGGCCTTTCATGGGTATTCCCTGCGGCTCGGAGAGGGGCGGAGGCAGCATTCTGCCCGCCAAATTCCAGTGCACCCTCCCGGGTGCCGGGCGAGGCCTGGGTTCTCTAGGAACTAAGTGCTAAAACCCACAGGCTCCTGGCTAGATAAAAGAGATACTTGGGTCATCCGCTTTCATGTCCTCTCTGGTCACACTGGGCGAATCGTTTGAACGTCAAAAAGGAAACATCAAGCCGTTTAAAAACAACTCTGCCCTCATGCCGCCTGACATGGCCATAGTAAAAGCTAAGCAAGAGCCAGATGCTAAACATGTTCGTCTCATTTCCACGGTGAGGGCTTTGAGGAATGTCTCAGGCAATAAATCCTCCTTCAGCCCTTTATGGCTTTGGTTCTTGTGGCTACTTGCTGCTTGCTCAGCATGTGGCAAATGCTGTAGTTTAACTTTATAAAGATTCAGAATAAATGGTGAAAAAGGCTTTCTGAAACATCCAGCCTGAGCCGGACAGTCCCCTCCGCCAAGGGCCCTGGTGCAGGTTGCCGTCGAGAGGTCGAGGAGCCGGCATTAAACACTGCGTTCTCTCCCCACCCCCACCATACTCACCGTTCCTGGAGCTGCCATCGTTAAAAGCAGAAATAATTTCCTTTTTCATCATAAAAATAAGAGCGATGGTAAGCAGGCCGCCAACAGGTGAGTCCAACAGGGAACTGTTTCACCAAGTCACTCAGCCTTGTCGGCTCAATCGTTGGTGCTAATAGCCTCGCAGCGGGAATATGTGTAACCCAAGCTGGCGGGAGCTA
This sequence comes from Tolypeutes matacus, assembly GCA_026826555.1. Lineage (NCBI taxonomy): Eukaryota > Metazoa > Chordata > Mammalia > Cingulata > Chlamyphoridae > Tolypeutes > Tolypeutes matacus. The sequence goes on from JAKSZT010054037.1 coordinate 1,578,130, forward strand.
TCACGTAGCAGCTGGTGGAATGGCTGCCCAGCGCGTGGAAGGGAAAGGTGGCTTCCCTTTCATTAGTAAGTAAGACAAGCAAACCTTCCCAGAAACTCCCCATCACAGAATCATTGGGACACAGGTCCTCCTTTTAGTTTAAAAAACACGATAGGCCTGGCCAAGCAGCTGCAAGAGGGGCAGTTCTGTCCCTTCTCCGGGCTGAGCCCCCATGTGGAGACCTGCAGCCACCCTGCTCGGACAGGGGACCCAGAGTGGTCATTGTGGCCGGGGTGTTCTAAAAGACTCGGCAGTCCTTTCTGCAGGAGCCTCCACACACAATTCCATGGAGGATGTGTTTCAGGAGAGAACTGATCCCTGTGCTGTGTCTTAGGAAGGCACACGTGGAAAGGAGCCTGGTGGGGAAGCGTGCATGCATGTCCTCAGCAGACGTTCACGGAGCTCGGCCATGTGCTGGGCATCTGGACACAGCGAAGCTCCGGGCTCGCATACGGGCCTCGGGTGGTGACAGTGCAATGAGGAGTCACACAGGTGAGCCGTAGAGAGCGACAGGGGACGGGGTGAAGGGCAGCCCTAGGAGAACGGCACACCTTGGCGAGGACCTCGTTGATGGGGTCGGGGAGGCTTATGCGGGAAAGGTGGGGGTTGCTCTGAGCAGAGAGTCCCTAAAGACCCAGAGGAGAGAGGCAAGCTGGGCGTCCAAGGAACCTGAGAAGGCCCAGGTGGCTGGAAAGCTGTGAAAGAGGGAGAGAGAGAGGTGGAGGCCAGGTAGGAGAGGCCGCTGGGATGGGTGGAAGGTGTGGGGGCCACCATGAGAATGTGGGATGATTTCAGTGGGATGGGAAGCTATGGAGGGCCTGAGAAGGAAAGAGCGTGGGCCACACGGGGTATGGAGTAGGGGGGCAAGGGAGGACACCCAGAGACAGAGGGAAGCTGCTGCAAAACCTGGGCCATGGGGTTGGGTCTTGGACCGGGTGCAGGTGGTCAGGTGGGGAGAACTGGCTGGATAGGGGACTGAGGGTGAAGGAAAAGTTGTCAGGATTTGCTGATGGGAGCAGCCAGAGATACCTGTTCAGGGAAGAGTCATTTAATTCCATAGTGTTTCCCTACCTCCCAGTACCTGCCCACACACCTGGCAATATCTTCACAGTTAATGCCACTTAGGAAAGCCAGGGCACCATTTGCACTCAAAGACGGCAAGGGGAAATTGAGAGCCTACTTCTTTGCTTTGCCATGTGTCTCCAGGTGCTGGAATACACTGGTGATAGACACGTCTAAGGGTTCGTCTCAGTCACGAGCCCCACCGGTGCCCAGCACAGGATGAGGTATGGGTTCATGATAACTGAAGAGACATGCAGGTAACCAGAAGAAACCATGAGGTCACCGCAACACTCCTTTTAACTCTTGGTCAAAGGTCCAGCCAGTTTGCCAGGGGCAGTCAGGAGAGGACACAGAGTGTGGCTGGACTTCCACAGCTAGAGCGTGGTGTCACAGGAAGCTGACCTACAAAGCGATTCCACCCAACTCAGAATAAATTTTAAGGGAAGAGAGAAAGGTGTTTAGAGCTGGCATCTGATGCTTGTGAAGCCAGGGCCCCGAGCAGTCTTGGGGAGGGGTCTGCAGACCAGCAGCCCACTCTGAGAGCTTTCTAAGGGGCTCTGAGAAGCTCGGGTATCCGTTTGCACACAGCTTGGGTTACAGCACGTTCTGAGCCTCCAGGAGGCCACTGTTAGTGAGTGAAGGGGGATGCACGAGGATTTGTCAATCAGGAAGGCTTTTCTCCATTGGGCTTGGAAGATAATTTTTCAAGTTACGAAAAAGGGATCAAGCTAGACAGGACAATTGTCAGCTTACACAAATAGGACATTTTTTCCTTCAAGATGAGTAGAAGTTTTTTATTTTGTAAAATGTTGTAAACATAAACATGACTGCTGAAAAAGAGCGTATTTCTTATGAGAGAAAAACATATTTTAGTAGAGGCTATATTTCAGAACCAAAATCTTTTCTTTTTCCCCTCTGGGTAACAGGCTTTGTCTATTTTCTGACTTTCAAATTCAATATGAATCTTGTGATTAAGAAATTATTTTATTGTTTGAATCCCTCAAACAAAAAGAATATTATAAAAAATATAATAAACTTAGGGCAAACATCTATTTAAAAGTGGAGTATTGAAACCTTTTTCTCTGAGATGGAGAACAATACAAGGAAGCTCCCTGTTACCACATCTATTCCACATTTATTTGAGGTCTTAGCCAGTGTAATAAGCAGAAAAGAAAGTAAAAGAGAGGAGAGGAGGGGTAGGGAAGGGAGGGGAGGTGAAGAGAGGGGAGAAGAAGAAAGAGAAAGAGAGAGCTTAAGGAAGAAAAGTCATAAGGACTGATAAGGGGAAAATAAAACTCTCATTATTCCCATACAAAATTATTTTAGTACATGAAGTATCTTAAAAATGCTAAAGAAAAATTATTATAATTAATAAGTCAAGCAAGACTCTTGGATGTAATATCATTATAAAATATTAACTCAATGTTATTTTTATTTACCAGCAACAAAGAGTTTGAACATGAAATTTTCAAAAGATATAATTTACAATGGCATCAAAAAAATTATCAAATGCCTGAAAATAATCTAATAAATACTGTAAGACCTCTAACCAGAAAATTATGAAACAGAATTGAAAGAATAAAAAAGGAGACCTGACAACTCTTTGCCAGGAATTTTGACAAATTAGATAAAATGGATCAGCTCTTTGAAAAAATAAATTTTTCATTTTAAAAACAATTTATTGGAGTATGTCATTCATACAGGAACACACATAAACAATAAGTATATAATAAAAGTTGTGAACTTACAAAACAAACATGCCTGACATCCCCTACATACCCCACCACAAATGAAAAGTCATTTTAAAAACATATACCAGAAGAAATCTCCAAGATCTATTAAAGAAATTAAATCCGTAATTAAAACCTTCTCAACAAAGGAAATTCTAGGCCCAGATGACTTCACCAAGGAGCCTTTTCAACCATTTAAGGAAGAAATTATACCAATCTTACAAAAACTCAGGAACCGGGAAAGAGGACCTAGTTCCCAACTCATTTTACGAGGCCGGAATACCCCGGGTCCTCACAGGGGCAGCCATCCTGGCTGGAGTGGACGAGGGCTCCCGGGATAGGGGATTTTAGTGCCAACCCTGGGAGATTCCCAAGAAAATCTGGGCCAGTTGATCACCCTGATGATCCCAAAGCCTGACAAGGACATACAAGAAAGGAAAATAGCAGACCAAGCGATGTTACAAACATTGGTGCAAATTTCTAAACAAAGTATTAACAAGCTGAATCCAGCGATATATGAAAAGGACAGTACTTTATAGCCAAGGTGATTTATCCAAGGAAAACAATGTTGATTCAGCATTCAGAAATTAGTATGATTTACCCCACTCACTGAATAAAGAAAAGTAATATGATCACCTCAATAAATGCGGATAAAGCATTTGATAGAACCAATCTCCATTAGTGAGTTTTTAAGACCCCTCAGCAACCTAAGCATAAAAAGTGATTTATTTAACCTAATAAAGGATCTCTACCCCCAAAGTCACTTCTATTCAACATGCTACTGGAGATCTTAGATCAAGTATGCCAAGAAGAGGAAACAACGTTTATGTAAAGATTAGAAAGGAAGAGGGAAAACTGTCATTATTTGAAGATGACATAATTGTGTGCCTAAAAAATCCAAAACAATCTATAAAATATTAGAAGTAAGTTAATTTAGCAAGATCATTGGATATGAGGTCGATATATTTAAAAATCAGTTATATTTCTATACATGGACAATAACCAATTGGAAATGAAATTATTTGAAAATATCATTTACAATAGCATCAAAACATACACTTAGGAATAAATTTAATGGCAAGTACAAGACCCTGAAAACTATAAAACATTACTAAGAGAAAAATTTTAAGTTCAAAACAAATAAATATATTCATGGAGTGGAAAGCTTAATAGAGTTAAAATGACAATTCTCCCCAAATTGATCTATATATTCAACATAATCCCAAACAAATTCCTAGCAGGCTTTGGTGGGTAGAAATTGACCTACTGCTGCTTCTTGTCCTTAGCGCCCCTTCCATTTCTTTTTTTTAATGGATTTTAGTGAGGTTAAATTTATATACAATAGAATGCACCCATTCTAAGTGTTCAGTTCAGTCAGGCTTGAAAAAATATATACAGCTACCTAATCACCACCAAACAAGAAGAGGGACCATTTCCATCACCCCAAAGCTTTGGACGAGCACTGACTGGTTTCAGTCACTATAGGTTAGTTTATATATATATTTCATTTAAATACACTGCTGCATGTTGTGCATGAATCAGCAGTGTTCCCATCTAAGTATTGTTCCCCTGATTGAATTTACCAGAATTCACCAGTTGATGGACATTCAGATGTTTCCAGTTTGGGACTGTTATGAATCAGTGTCTCACAAGCACCCACATTTTCATGTCTCTGTTAAATAGCTGAATGCACCTGCTAGGTAAAATGGTAAACGCTGTTTAACTTTATAAGAAACTACCCGACGTTTTCCAAAGTTGGACAATTTTGCTCCCACCAACAATGTATGAGAATTCCAATTACTCCATAGCCTTGTCAAAACCTGGTACTGTTAGTCTTTTCCGTTTTAGCTCTTCTAGTGAGTACTTTGTGGTATCACACTGGGGTTTTAATTTACATTTCCGTGATGACTAATGATGTGGAGCATCGTTTTGTTCCCTCCTTGGCCACTCACGTGTCTTTCTTTGTCAATTGTCCATGCAGGTCTTTTGCCTGTTTTGAAACTGGGCTGTTTTTCTTCTTATATTCTGGATATAAGTCCTTTGTCAGGTAAACGGATGGTTACTATTTTTTCCCAGTCTGTGGCATGCCTTTTTATTTTCCTTATTGTGTCTTTTAAAGAGCAAAAGTTTTAAATTTTGATGAAGTTCAGTTTAACAATATTTTCTTTTGCAGTTCAAGCTTCTTATGTCATAAGAAAGCTTCTCAAGCTCCAACAAATCAAAGGTTTTTCTCCTAGATTTTCTTTTAGACGTTTTATAGTTTTAGCTTTTACTTTTAGATCTATCATACATTTTGAGCTTATTTTACATATGATGCGAGGTAAGGGTTGAGGTTTACTTTTTTCCACATCGATACGCAATTTTCCCAGCACCGTTTGTTGAAAGATACTTTCACCCACTGAATTACATTGAAAATCAGTTGATCATATATATATGCGGTTATTTTTCACTCTCCAATACCATATTATGGCAACCTGATTTTCAGATTTACATGAAAAACCTTGAAGGTTTGACAGTATAGTAACTAAGGCATTGTATTGTGGACACAAAAATGGACAAATCGAATATAGGCACGCGATAGCATCCAGAGACAGACTGCTACATATATAGCAAAGCCCTAAAAGACCAAAGGTCTTGTCAATGGTTAAAGTATAGGAAAATAAATGAAACTCTACACCCTCCTGACACCACACACAGAATTCATTCAAAGGGATCATAGAGCTAAATATGAATGGTAAATGTAATAAAGCTCGTAGAAGGAAGCAGAGAAGCCTAACTTCACCAACACTGAAGCAACAGCAGTTTCTTGAACAGGATACAGAAAGCTCTACTATAAAAGAAAAGACTGCTAACTTAAATTTCATTCAAGTTAAGAACTTTTGTTTCATCCAAAGACATTATTAAGAGAATAAAAAGGCAAACCACAGCCTGGAAAAAGATATCACCAATAAATGCATGCAATAAAAGACTCAACTCCAGAGTTCCCAAAAATGGACAAGGAGAAGCAAACAACCCAATGGAAAAAAAGGAAGAAGACTGGAGCAGGCACCTGCCCAAAGAGGATATTCAAGCGGCCAAATAAATGTGTGAAATGGAGCTCAATATCAGAGGAACACAAATCAAAATCACAGAGAGATGCCACCATACACCCAGCAGAGTGGCGAGAATTAAAAAGGCTGACCACCACCCAGTGTGGACAGGAATGTGGAACAACTGGAACTCTTGCCCAGTGCCGGCAAGTGGGTACACCAGTACAACTGCTTTGCAAAACTCCTTGGCAGTTTCTACTAAAGCATGCATGTGCCCTACAGCCCAGCAATTGTGCTCCTAGATAGACAGAGAATGCAGGTCCTGGGCGCTAAAAGACACCCAAAAGAATGCTCACGGCCTTGGCAATGCTAGAAGCAAACTGACTAGAAAACACCCAGGTGGACACCACCAGAGAAATGGACAAGAAGTAAGTGATGGGCAGCTCATCCAGTGCAGTACACCAGCAATCACAGTGAGCCGACGTGGCTTCGACAGTGTGGGGGAGTTCTGCAAACATGCTTTTGGGCCAAAGAGATCAGACATGAAAGAGTGCATACTGACTATATGGTTCTATGGATAAAAGGCTTAAAAAGAGGCACCATCGATGTACAAGGAGCCACCGCGCTCGTCTCTGCAGGGGAGATAGGAGATAACCAGGAGGCTAGGCAGGGGGGAGCAGGGTGCTTCCCAGGCAGGACCCCAAGCTCAGCACTTTGACATTGGGGGCCAGACCATTCTTTGCTGTCCTGGGCACTGCAGGATGGTCAGCAGTGTCCCTGGCCTCTACCTACTGGATGCCAGGAGCACTCCCCACCCCCACGTGGCATTTAAAAAATGTCTCCAGACATGGCCACTGTCCCCGGGGGAGACTTTTATTGCTTGTCCTGGGGATAGTTAGCTGTGAAATGAAAATTCATTGAGCTATTCAAGTAGGATGTGCCAGCTTTTCTGTACCCATATTACACTTTAATTTTAAAGTTTCCAAAATCAAAGAAGAACGACTAAAAGAAGGTAAAAGTCTTAAAGCCAGCAGGGACAATAGACGAAGCGTAGGGCAGCGTCCTTTTTACAGATAAGGAGACGAAGACCCAGTCGGACTCACTGGAGGCCCCTGCCCTCCTGCCCTTCCCTCACGGCTCTCCCACAGACGCTCCCCAAACGCCCCCCGAGTCAGCATACACGCCGACCCCGAGCAGCGGCTCGGCTGGACTTGGGGAAACTGAAGCCCCACAGCATCCCACAGAGCGAGCTCTGACAACCCATAGCGCGTGCAAACAGGATATTAGCTTTTGTCAGAAACATCAAAAGAGGCTTGAGGTTTTTCTTCGCAGCCTCCTTCTCCCCCCTCCCGGGCTTTATCTGCTCGCTTCAGTCTGCAAGGCAAAGCTCTTGAGCGGCGGCAGGAAGAGATGGCAGCGGGGGAGACGCAGCTCTACGCCAAGGTCTCCACCAAGCTCAAGGGCCGCAGCGCGTCCTCGGGCCTGGAGGCCCTGCTGGCGCTGGGCTTCCCGGCGCACACGGCGTGAGTACTGCCCCGGCCAGCCGGGGCCCCTGGGCCTGTGCCCCCCGGGACCCCAAAGCCGGACTCTGCGGCCCCAGGCCCAGGCCCGGGTGCGGCCTGGCCTCAAAGCGCAGGTGGCTGAGTGCCCACTTCCTGCCGCGATGGCACGCCTGGCCACGCGGAATAGAGACTCGAAACTGAGCCCTTTCCCAGCTTTCCGTGCGTGAGCTGAGCTCTGCCTGCTGACTGGGGGACCCTGACATTTTGTTATGGTGGCTGCCCCCCAAGTCTCGGGGCTTGCCCGAGCCTGGGCCCGGCTGTAACCCCTTTGTGTGCAGCTCAGGGCGTCGGAGCAGGACTCTCTGGGCCTGCGGCCGGCTGCGAGGACCTTCGGCAAGGCTGGGTTTCCAACCCGCGTGGGGAAAACCTTCGTCCTCGGCAAGATGTTTTGAATGTCCAGGAATAAGGCAAAAGGATGGCTAAGCCCTGGGAACACCTCCTCGTGCAAGGAGAAGGTCCTCAGGCAGTCACTCCTCTCAGAGAGGGGACCCCAGCCCAGACCAGGAGCCGCGACGGGCCGGGCCTGGGCGACCGAGCTCATCCTACACCAGGGTCCTAGAGCTGCTTCTTGCCAGAAGCTTGCTCAATGGAAAGCAGAACAGAAATGGACTGCAGGCAGCCTGGGATTTGGGAGGGGGCAAACTTTCCCGGAACTTCGTAACAAACCCAGGCCACACCAGAGGAGTTCGCTCCAGACTCAGGCTCCTCTCCTCTCTCTAGCCAAGCAGGACTTGGCCCTCGTTGTTGTGTTCGTAGTAAGCCAGGGGTTTGCCCACTGGCGACAGGAATCCGCCGAGCCGGGCACGCCCTGGGCAGCTCACCTCGTGCTCGCAGCCCGGCTGCAGCCAAGGACACGCGGCTCAGAGAGGGACCGGAACCCGCCCCTGGGGCCTCCAAGGCCCACCTCTCTCCACTGCCGTTAGCTGCCGGCGCCACAGTCTGGGCTCAGACTCAGAATTCTGTCTGGTTCCAAGCTGAAGCAGATGCTGGGGGGAGGGAGAGGTGTTCTGAATTTCTCCGTTACCTGGAGAACCAAGGCCGGGGCCTCTCCGCGAGCCACGCACCCGCTGGTGTCCCCCCAAGGAGGCCTCACCAGCCCCGCTATTCCTGAATGAATGACCCTAACCACAGGCCATTCTGTTCGATTTGGTGTCTGTGTTCCTGTCTGTAGGCCCCGGGTTTCAGCGATGAGTCAGCCCCAGGGACCCTCCACCTAGAGGGAGACAGATGGGTGCAAGTGAGCTGTGAGGCGACCGTGATGAAACGTGGGGGTGGGGTGGGAGACGAAGGAGGGCTGCAAATCCCCTCTGCTGGGGAGGATTCCCAGGGCAGATGCTTGCTCTCAGCCCCAGAGGACCCTTGCGATTTCCCCGTGGGGTTGGGCTCCTTTGGGGCTGGGATGTGCCTTCGAGTCCGGGATCCACAAGCAGCTCTGTGCTGGGGGGAGAGGGATGGAAGGGCAGGAGCAGGCAGAGGCCAGCTGGCAGGGCCCCTAACTCTGGGCAAAAGCCTGATGGAGGGAGCCTGCAAGGAGAGTGGGCAGGGAGTGATATGGGCTGGCATTTCCAAGGGCCGTGGAGGCGGCCACAGGGAGGAAGGTGTTGCGGCCAGCCGGAAATAACCCAAACGGCACTCTTGGGAGCACGGATGAACAAAGTTTTATTATGCGTGGGCCCGAGGAGAGTTCACTCTCCAAATTCTGAGCCCTGTTTTCGGATTTTCATAAGTTTATATAGGTACACTAAGCGGGCAAATTCCTGAGCAAGCGGGCAGGCTGGGTTAAAAGGCAGAGAAGCAAGGTTAGCTTATCTTCCTAAAAGCAGAAGGCCATTCGGGAGGAAAAGAGTCATCTGTATAGAGTTGTAAATTTCAGTTCAAAGGGGCAGCCTGGGTGCTGATCTTCCTGACCTGGATTTCTTGGAGAAAAGGGGAGGAAGGAGGAGAGTTTATTTTCCTAAAGCTGTGGGTTTCTGCTGAGGGCGGGGTTGGGGTCCCCGCGCTTCCCTCATCAAAGGGACCTGGGCACACATGCTCCAGCTGCCGGGGCCTAGCATCCAGGCCTGGAGGGAGCACAGCCCGAAGGCCGGAGGACCGCAGCCTGCTTCTCACGCCCCCTCCACACGGGAACGCCTGGCTCTGCCCACTTTTATGCTCCTTCTTTCCTACAGGCTCAAAGCATTGGCAGCAACTGGGAGGAGGACAGCGGAAGAGGCGTCTGAGTGGTGAGTGGGCCGGCGTTGCCGAGCCGAGGGGCCCTGCTCTCCGGGGAGGACTGGGAAGCAGCAGGTGCCCTCTGGGTGGGACCTGGGCCACCATGGAAGTTAAAAATCGCCTCCACGCCTATCAGCTGGCACCTGGGGGAAGAGAGCAAAGGAAGGGCCCTTGTGTAAAAAGGAAAGAAAGGGACTTGGAACAAGCTTTCTTCAGATCGTAATCTGATTTTGACTCTCAAAGAAGAAAACCGTTCATGTGATTTGTTGAATAAACAGGGAAGCGCCATTTTTGCTGACATGGAATAGAGATTTCCACTCTTTCTGGCTACCCCTGAGGGAAGGAATATTTCCTGGTGGTAGTGAATCCCTGCTTTAAGGGGCGCTCTGGTTGTGGGGAGCCGGCTGTGTGGGTCAGGCCGCTTACTGCCTCTGGCCTCGGGCTTCTCCTCTGGGCCTCGAGGAGTACTCCTTGTTCTCCAAAGCCCAGTCCAGTCTGAAGGTACCATGGCACCCTCAGTAGGAGACCCCCTCAACTCCAGCCGTGGGGCCCCCACAGGGAAACCGAAACAGTAAAAAACAAGGAAAACAGGTCTCGCAAGGCCGAATTGCCCTCCCCAAAGCAGGATGGCAGAGCTCTGTGATTTTCCAGAATGTTCTCAATGGACCCTCCATCCTCTCCCTCAAAATGCTAGGCCAAAGGGAAATGCCCCCAATGCCCTGGTCATCCAACTCGAAAGTCAGTTGCCAGATTTGAACTGAAAGCCGAGCCCACCAAGGTAAGGAGCTTGGCTGGCAGCTCCCGCCCACCGCTCAGCCGAGAAACCCTCCAGGGACAGGGGCAGCCAGGGCGACCGAGCAGGCCAGGAGGGGGCCGGGATCACCAGTAATCAGGGAAGGGCCCGGAAAGGACCATTAAGATCAAAACAGACAGCTGCCAGTGCTGTTGGCGTGAGGGCAGGCCGCCCGCGCCTTGGCTAGCAGCACGTGCCAGGCAATTGGGGATGCCAATCAATTAATTAAGTAAAAGGGGGTGTCAATTAATCAATTAATTAAACGTGTGGCCAACCACATAGCAGTGGGTGTATTCCCTGGAGAAACATGAAGGGCCCAGAAAAGTCAGGTGTTACTAAAAAAGAAAAACAATTTAAATGCCCCTTAATATATATATTGCCTTCTTGGAGAAATCTCTTCCAGAACCTGCTCATCTGTTATGTTTGTATCATTTCTCCCCTGTGCAAGGTGTGTGGATCCTAGGATCTCCTTTCACCATCATCCTGGGGATGCCCCCTGCCTCTCTTATGTGTGCAATCTGTCGTCCTGAAACTCATACCTTACTCTTTGTTGGTTATGAGCTGACTTTAGCAGATTATATCATCCAGCACCTTTCAGAGAAAGAGGACATGAGAGGAAAATAATTTAAGACATTTGCATGTCTGAAAATGCTTTATTCTATCATCATCTTCGATTAACAGTTTAACTGGATATCGAATACTAGGCTAAAAACTATTTTCCCATTGCTTCTATCTTCAAGTATTGCTGTTGAGAAGCCTGAAGCTTTTTGATTCCTAAACTTTAGATGTGATTTTTGTTATTTCACTCTGGAAGCCAGAAGAAACTTCTCTTGGTGGTTCTCCTTTGGTGAGCCCTATTGATATGCAAATACATGTCTTTCTGCTCTAGAACATTGTCCTGAATTATTTTAGAGATAATTTTTCCCTTCATTTTCTAAATTTTCATTTTCTGCAATTCTCATTATGTGGGTATTGGCTACCTTGGACTGGTCCTCCAATTTTCTTTTTTTTTTTTTCTTTCATGTTTTCATCTGTCTTTTTACTCTCCTTTCTGGAAGATTTCCTTAATTTTATCTTCCAACTTTTCTATTTTGTTTTTTTCTGCTAATGTGTTTGTAATTTCCAAGAGCCCTTTTTGGTCCTTTGGATGTTCCTTTTTGATAACAGGCTGTTTTGTCTCATTTTGGTTTTGTCTGTTTAGTGGTTGAGATAGCTTCTCTTATCTTTCTGAGGATAACCATTTTAAGTCTTCTTCCCCTTGTCTAGTCTTTATATTCCCAGTTCCTTCTTTTTCTCTGTAATTCTTATTTTGCAGGCTCCCACATTTGCCTGATAATCCTCAGCTGTCCACTCATATTTATGAGTAGGGGGTCTGCGAGAGTCTGTTGTTGACCTCAAACTTCACTGCGGGCCCATGTGAGTGGGCTGTCCTTAGATGGTCACCTTGGGGTGGCCAAGTTTCTAGTGAAGATTCTTCTAGCCTCGTGCCTGGAAGGAGAAGGCCTTGCGGTTCATGTCCCAAGAGCTGTGTGGACGAAAGGGGCTGGTTCAGACACCCTGTTTACCCTCTGCAGGAAAGTAGTCCTCCAGGCTCCTGCCAGCTGTGCAGAGTGGGGAGGGGGTCTGGGAACCTGACACCCCTAGCTACTGTCAGCCATCCTTTGCACATCTGCTTTCTGTCTGCTAAGCTGTGCTGTTGCTTCTCACTTTCTCCCAGTTTTTGTGGGTTTGGAGCTTTATTTTTAAAGTCCCTTGACTATTATTTTAGTGAGTTTCAGGAAGAAATGAAACTAGATGCACATGTTCAATATACTGTCTTTACCTGAAGACTTATCTTGCTTATAAAAATAGCTTTACTTCATATGTATGTATCAGTAGACCATATGTTGGTTAGAGTTGCTTCCTTTTTGAGCTGTATGAAGAATTTTGTCAAGCAGTCCTCTGCAACTTCCTTTTTAAACCAGCATTTTGTTGCTAAGTTTCATATTGTTGCATAGACCTGTACTTCATTTTCACGGCTCTGTGCTTTTCCATCATGTGACTATGTCCCCATTTATTTATCCATTTTCCTGATGCTATCACCGGGTTGTTTCCTGTTTTTTCTATTACAAAAAACATGGGATGAACCTTCTTGCATATGGTTCCAGGCACACACATGGGAGATCTCTCGAGGCTTCACATCTAGGAGGGAAAAACTGTGTTTAGGGTTTACAACTTTACAAGTCAATGCCAAAATGTTTGCCCGAGTGGTTGTATACTGCATTCCAAACTTATTATTTTATCACAAGCACTTCCCTAAGCCATTACAAATTCTTCAAAACCATAATTTCTAATGAATACATGATACATAGATTTGCTATCATTTATTTAGGTTTTTCCTTTTTTTCCTGTTATGAACAACACTGTGATAAATATTTTATATATGCACTTTGGTCTATACTTGTTGCTCTTTACTTGGGGTAAATTTCTGGAAGTAGAATTATTAGTTAAAAGGGTAAGGATACATATTGGCAAATTGCTTTATAGAAAGTTTGTACCACTTCATCCTTAAGTCTCGCTGCACTTCTGACACAACCAAGACTAACTTTTATTCTTTTAAAAAAAATCTTTGTTAATTTCACAGATAGAAAAAATGGCATTTTGTGATTGTGTCAGTTTCTGTTTTTGTTATTAGTGAGAATGAATGTATATTTTGGCGGTTCTGTATCAGTTTTCCTTGTAATTTGAATAACTTTCTGAATCCAAAGAAAACATAATCATCACATAAATTTTGTCTAGTTTCTGTGGTTGGTTTTTCTATTTGAAGTATGAAATTAAAAGGAAAATGTGATTTTCCCCCCATAAAATTTTTCAACACCAAAGTGATGCTTGAACTACAAAGACCATTTGAAGACCAGATTCTAAGTTCTAATGTCCTCTTTCTCTCATTTCCTTTGCATTTGGGCTTTGGAATGAGACTGACCTGGGGAGTGAGCCTGGGTGGGCACTGGCCAGCTTTGTGGCCTAAGCAAGGCCTCCCTTCCCCACCCAAGAGAGGGCAGTGCATCGCCTTCTGGAAGATGGTGGCCCGTGTACGGGGCTCAGCAAGGCCCGTTACTCGGAGTCACTGTCGTTGCTGCGTGTCCCAGTGCCAGGTGAAAGTGGCCTGTTCTTGGTTGCAGGCTGCGCTGTCATGGCAACGACCCTTCTCTGGATGACCCCATCCCTCAGGAATATGCTCTTTTCCTCTGTCCCACGGGATCTCTGCTGGACAATCTCCAGGAGTTCTGGAGAGAGAGCAAGCGTCAGTGTGCGAAGAACAGAGCTCATGAGATCTTCCCTCACGTGACACTTTGTGACTTCTTCACGGTGAGTCGACTCCGCCTGTCGTTAACGCTAACACCACAGCTGGTGGTGTTTTCCTGTGATAATAACAATAGGACCAAACTAAGGGGCAGCCTCGTGGTTTATTTTTATCGCATGGTTCAGAACTGTAGTATTAGGTAGCCCTGTTGTTTGGTTTGTCTTGTCAACTCCTATTCATCCTTCAGGACCCAACTCATTTATCCCCTACTTTTTTCAGTCTTCCTCAGTCCCCTGGGCAGAAGGAGCTGCTGCCCTTTGTACTCTCACCATCTTTTTGTTATGCTCTAGTGGCACTCACCATGGTGTATTGCCACGTATCTGCCACAGCTCTGTGCCCCTCACTAGGTTGAGTCCCTCAGGGGAAGGAGGAGGCTTCACTCATCTTTGTACCCCCAGAGACAAGCACAGTGCCTCAGACAGAAGAGTGCTTCATAGATGCAGAAATGTGTGGTGAACAAGCTCGGGAATGGGTGATTATTGCGCAGTCACAGATGAGGGACATTCCCTGCCTAAGGAGCCAGTTCTCTGATTGAGAGAATGGCCAAATGAGAGGCTTTAGAGGGGCCCTGGGAAGGAGGGGAGACTGGGCAGTTACTGGTAAGATTCAAAGGAGGTGTGGGGACGAGGGAAGGAGTGGCAGACAGCCACTTCCTCTGTGACTCCCCAGCATAGAAACCTGGAGAAGGACACACCCAGCTTTCCTCCGCCTTGTGCCACCCATTTCAAGGGATTCCACTAGGGTCCAAGGACCCCCGTTCCAACTGCAAGTCAAGGCTCCGCAGCACTGACGAGAAAGGAGGAGAGCAAACTGCTGCAGGGAGGTTTCCTAATGTAGCCCAGGAGAAGCAGCACGCTAAGCCATCTGGTTAGCTTGCCGGATGCTGGGCCCTCAGTGCCAAACCAGGAAAGTCCCCGGCAACCTGGGATGACTTGGGCACCTCACTCAACACTTGTGGGCCTCTGAGACCGTCAGGCTCCTTTCTGGCTTGTCCTGGGAACGCACCAAGAAGAAGAAAGGCGGCCAAAGCAGGATGACGAGAGGGAAGCCCAGAAATCACACTTGCTCAGTCATGGCACTGAGAGCGCAGGCACTGGCCCGCGCTCCTGTCGCTAACCCCTTGGGGCACGCGCACACATGCACACATTCACATGCATGCACATGTACACACTCACCCACTCGTGCACACACACACGTGTGCACACACACTTACATGCTTGTGCACACTCACATGCACACGTACACTCGTGTGTGCATGTATATACTCGTGCATGCACACACACATATGCACACTCTCATGCATGCTCGCAGACACATTCACCTCATGCATGTGCACGTGCTCTCACACACGTGCACTCACACCCATGCATGCATGCACATGTGCACACCCACATGCACTCACACAAGCACACACGTGCAACATGGCCCCTGCCTCCCTCCTCTGGTGGTAACGCCCCACCCCCTTGCTGCCCCAGCTCTGTTGTGATTAGCTGAGGCCCCTTTCAGAGCCTGGAGTGTAGCAGAGGCACTGCGGAGCTAAAAAGGTAACACGGGCAAGGAGGCACTTGGGGAACTGGTCTAGGAGGGAGATGGAAATGGACAGTAAGTGCTCGAATGTGATTTTGCACTTCAGAGCATAAAACACCATGGGAAATGCAGCGTGAGCGGGACTGCTGCCAGAGAAGGCATTTGGCCAGTTTCCCACTGTGGCCATGGCATCTAGGTCTCCACCAAGGCACACGGTGGCCACGCAGACTCGGGATGGTCTCCAAGGCCAGGAAGCGCCCTGGGCGTGGTGTGCAGCCAGGGGGCCCATAGGCTGGAGGCGCTCTGTCTGGCTGGAGGTCCAGAGCATGAGTGGCGGTGGCGAGACAAGAATGGCAGGTGCACAGGGCCAGCTCCTCAGGCCTCGGAGTCAGGCTCTTCCAGATGGAATTCCCCAGGGTGCCCACTGCTTCCGGGCGGGGAATAGCAGAAAAAGGCCACCATGAGGGAGCGCAGGGGAACAGAGCTCCGAGTGGTGACTCAGAGAGGGCGGGGGGTGGGGAGAGGGGGTGGGAGCTGGGAAAGAGTCTGGATGGGCTCAGTCCACCAAGAATTTGGAGAATTTGGGAAAACACCTCTGAAGGATGAAAGGAGAAAGTCGTGGCAACGGGGAGCCTTCAGACAGCTCTGTGGTCTGAGAACTGTGGAAGGATGAGGTGGGGGGTCTGGGGGTCAGAGCCACAGCCTGCAGCTCTGCTCTGAGGAATCTCTGCAGACTGCTTGGGGGCACCCCCACGGCTGTGCCAGAGTCTACTGGAAACCTCCAGAAGCTTAATGATGAAATCCTGAGCCAAGCAATGATTCTGGTGCTGGGTGTTGAATCGTGTCCCCTACAAGGATGTACTGGGGTCTGAAGCCCAGGTCCCATGGCCTTGTTTGGAAACAGGATCTTTGGAGATGTGGTTCATTAAGACGAGGCCAGGCTGGATCAGGAATGGGCCTAAGCTGATACCACTGTGTCCTCCTAAAGGAGGAGATTGGACTCAGAGGAGGCACAGGAGAAAAGATGGCCACGTGGTGACAGGCAGAGAAGGCATGCTAAGGATTGCCAGCGGCCGCTGGGAGCTGGAAGAGCTGGGGAGCAGATTCTTCCCTACAGGTTTCGGAGGGGGCACAGCCCTGCTGATCCCTTGATTTGGGCTTCTGGCCTCCAGAATACATTTCTGTTGTTTTAGGGCACCAGGCTCTTCGTACTTCATTACAGCAGCTATGGGATGCTGACCCCTAGGCATGGAGGAGAGGGCATGTGCGGAATGTGCTGCTGGGGTTGTGTCAGCATCCCTTCAAGGGAGGGCGGAGGTCAAGTGACAGGGGCTGCCCAATTTTACCTGAATTACCTAAGTGACTCATCAAACCCATGGGACAAAACCATAACCCCAAATATCCAGGGACTAGAGAAATGATGTTGTCATGTTTTGAACTTTAAAGAGTTTCACTTAATGATTGCCTTATGATTTTTATTAATTACTTTAATATATGGTTTTCTAACAAGAGATGGGAAAACACACTTTCTGTGTCTTTTCCACTAGTGTGAAGACCAGAAGGTGGAATGTTTGTACGAGGCTCTAAAGAGAGCCGGTGACAAGGTCCTGAGCTCCTTCCCCTCTGCCATCCCCCTGGTCCTCCATTCCTCCATCAGCTACCTCGGCTTCTTCATTAACGACAGCCCTGCAGACACCATCCGGGAATTCGCTGTGACATTCGCCACAGAAGCTTCTGTCTTGGCAGGTAGGCAGCCCCTGCCCATTGAGGCCCCAGGAACCAGTTCTTAAGGGGATGCAGCCGTTCTTAAGGGGGTGCACCAGTTCATAAGGGGGTGCTTTGTCTCACGGGGCTATGCACACCCCACCTTCAAAGCAGTGGGTTGAGTCCACAGAGCAGAGAGGACAGGCTGCTTTTCAAAGCATGGATGGTGGCATTAAATGTGAAATGTCCCACCAGCTGGCTGCTGGGCTGGCTTCACACTTTGTAGCCCGTTTCCTTAACAAGGTACAATTTAACTATAGGCTATGTAATGAGTCAGTCAATCCTTCAATCATGTATGCAAACAGAAAGAGTCTGAGAACCAGCAGTGGTCTTTCCTTTAAGTGGCACTAACCTTCCTTGCATTGATGTGGTTTTTCAAAACGCCCAGCTCTCATCCAGCAGCCTGGGAAACCATCACAGATGGGTCTCCCAAGCGCAAAGCACGCATGTTTGTGTGGATTCGTTACCAGCCAGGGCACACACGGGGGCATCAGGGCATTCCCCAGCCCACATCTGACGTGGGCATCTCTCATTGAGAGGGCAGCATGTGTGTGAAACACAAGTCCTAAATTGGTTTGTTTTCTTTCTTTCTTTTTTTTAAGTGTGTGTATGCTCTTCCCTTCTTGAGTTCTTGGAGGAGAGACTATCTAGATTCACTTTGTGAATCAGCAAAATGCCCTTTCCTCCATGCTCCAAGCTCCAGCCCTGGTCTGGAGATGGAGATGGCAGATGAGGTTTAGTGGAAAGAATTCTGGGCTTGCCATGGGAAGATCTGGGTTGGAATTTTTCCTTCATCTCTGATTAGAGGTTTGACCTTAATCGAGTCATTGTAACTTCCTGGGTCTTTTTTCTTTAACTGCAAAGTGAGTAGGGCTCTTGGTCTT
This sequence comes from Tolypeutes matacus, assembly GCA_026826555.1. Classification (NCBI taxonomy): domain Eukaryota; kingdom Metazoa; phylum Chordata; class Mammalia; order Cingulata; family Chlamyphoridae; genus Tolypeutes; species Tolypeutes matacus. The sequence continues at coordinate 1,596,074 of JAKSZT010054037.1, forward strand.
TGATACCGAAACATTGCAGCCAGTTTCCATGAAGTATCCCCCCCTAGTTCTGGTACACAGAAGGCGCTCAATAATTTGCCAACTCTGAAACCTGCAGAGGCTGCGCCGCCTGCTAGGAAGGCTTCCCCTGCCTGGCTCAGGTGTCTGCTCTGCCCACGCGCTCAGGTGGGTTATGAACCATGGAGCCCGGTCCAGGAACCCAGGCATTTGGGTTCCCCTTTGCATCCGGATGCCTCCATGAGTCATATCCGACAGATAACTCTAGTTGCTACCTCTCTTTGTGGATTAGTCTCCTTTAGGTATATATGAGTTTAAATGATGACTATTACATCCTCTCCTCTAAAAGAATAATGGGATTCTTGATACAAGGATACAGTGTATCAGCCACTTGCCTTGAGGCTCAGCATCTCACTTTCCCCTGCTGCTCCTGGGCACATCACTGGCCCCATTTTACAGATGGGAAACTGAGGCTGGGAAGGCTAAAATGGCCTGCCCATGGTCACTTGAGGAGCCACTTCCCTGCTGACTGGCCCTGCTTCTCAAGAGCCAGCTATGATCTCACGTCCGTCCCTGACCCTGGGGCGGCTCTGCCCTGCCCTTCGGTGGCCTGTGCCCTTGGCCTGACCTTGAGCATCCTGTCCCGTAAGGCGCCCTGACCGTGCTAGCCCTCTCCAGAGACCCATCCCCGTGGCATGAGCTACGGACAGAAGCAGAGCCCAGGGCCCCTTTAGAGGCTGGGTGTGACTTGGTCTGTTCTGCTGAGACCAGCCACCGGTCTCTCCCAGCCTCGCTGACTCATGTGCCGAGGCCGTCCCTCCCCCACTGCTAAATACTGTAAGAAAAGGAATTTCCCCACCGCCTACACACTCTTTGGCTTTAGCTTTCTCACCCCCCAGCAGCTCAGGGCTTGCTTAGGGACCTCAATGGCCAGTTTGCTCCTAAAGACTCAAGAGTCAGATGGAAGAAGTCTGTGAGGCCTCCAGCTGCTGGGCTCCCAGCAGGCCCTGGACCCATCCTTGGTCCTTTCTAGAAGAGGAGAGCCTGGGTGCGTGTTTCCTAGAATAAGAGAGGTGACAGGCTACTAACATTTACCAAGCAAGTCCTTGAGACCTACGTTAGCAGGCTAATGTCCCAGAGCAGGCAGCTGTCGTCACCCTCGTGTCACTGTGGTGGAAACTGAGCCTCATTCAGGCCAAGACGCTAAAATGGGCAGAATGAGATTGGATGCCAAGTCTACCCGATACCAAAGCCTGTGCTGTTTCCATTAAAATGCTGCCTCCCCAAGACAGAAACTGCTCTGTGGCCGGCTGAAATCAGATCCCGGCTGCTTCGGTGACACCAGCAGTCCGGCTCCCCAACTGGGGGACGAGCAAGAGCTGGACAGAGAAGAGGGGGCAGGCAACGGGGCCTGGGGGTGGACCTCTGGGCACTTCCTGTGTGACCAAAGAACTGAGTGTTGACGATGCCCCGCATTTTACAGACTTCAGCGGATTATCTTCCCGAGACTCTAAAATGGAACAAAAAGCCACTGACCTTGGCATCAGGCCTTCCCACAGCCCAGGGACTGATGGAGATGCAGGAAGGGAAGGAAGTGTTTTCACTTTGGGCATCTCAAACATTTGCTTGGGCAAATTACTTGCAAACTGGTGGGCCCCCAAAACCCTAAACCCACACCTCTGCATGCTCCTCTTTCCCACTTCCTGGGAAAATGTGCAAGGGTGTAACCATCTCCTCTTATGTCCCCAAGTAGAGGGCCAGGCCCTCGGCCATGTCCAGGCAGGAAGGAATGAGGGGAGGCAGAAGATGCGGGGGGCCACCTCTGCTTGACCTGGGGTGGGGGCGGGCAGGGCTGGTGGTCAGGGGCCCTGACATCACCCGCGTCGTGCCCATCTTCACAGACTGCACCGTGAAGCCTTGCACCAAGCAGCTGCACCTGACTCTGGCCCACAAGTTCTACCCCCACCACCAGAGGACACTGGAGCAGCTGGCCAGAGCCATCCACCCGGACCCCAGCTGCCAGTGGACAGCCGCCCTCTACTCCCGAGACATGCGGTTCGTGCACTACCAGGCAAGTTAACTAGGGGCACTGGGCTGCAGGCACTGGACTTGTCCTCCTTCTCTAGAGCCATTGGCCTTCTCGTGCAACTGGTGCAAATCTTTCACATACAAGTTGCAGGTGTATAGATGTGAGAACAAAATGGAAACACTTCTGATATGAAAAAAAAGCACTGCAAAGATTGACAAATGCACTGTTTTGCTTATTGGTTTGTTGTAAACAATGATTTGGGTGAAGGCTCGTGCCAAGACTTCCCCAAGAACTGATTGCTCCAGAAAGAAAGCATGCGGATTCCTTTCTGATCCAAGAAATGCATATGAAATGAATCCGCCTTGTTCCTTATTGTAGGAGAAGTTAGAAATAACCTCATGGGAGGAAGATGGCTGTGAAAGTCTGGTTACACTTTAACATAGAAATATATATACCAAAATGTATTTCTCAATCTACTGAAAGAACACGTGCCGTATATATCATTTTATTCTACGGTATACGTTCTTAGGCTGAGGCTGCAGTGATGTCTTGGAGGCGAAAAACGCATCAGGGGAGCCTGAAAGCCAGAGGCAAAATGTACATGGGCCTCCGTGTAAACAAAGCTGTCATTTCCCCATACAGTCCTGGCTTGAGAAATGAAACCTCTTTCCTGTTTCCCAGACCTTGAAGGCCCTATTCCAGTATAAACCCCAGAACGTGGACGAGCTGATGCTAAGTCCCGGTGAATACGTCTTCGTGGACCCAACTCAGCAGGAGGAAGCCAGCGAAGGCTGGGTGATTGGGATTTCACAGCAGACGGGCTGCCGAGGCTTCTTGCCTGAGAACTACACAGAGAGGGTCAGCGAGTCTGACACCTGGGTGAAACACAGGTGAGTGCCGCCTCTGGGAGCGGCCCCTGCAGCTCTCTCAGCGCTGCTGTCTGAGACGATCCAATTGAAAACAGTGGTAGAGGTATGTGTATGCTTCTAGAACATTCTATCGTTGGTAAGAACTGCATTCTCCTTGGTGGCAAAACTGCCCCTCTATGTGTATAGTAAATATCTTGATTGATTTGTGGATTTCTGCTGATATGCTCAAAAGATAAATCATTCCATTGTATTACTTTTCTTTTCTTTTCTTTTTCTTTTTTTAATGTGGTACATTCATTACAACTGACTAACACATTTTGGAGCATTGCCCTCGGCATGAATTACAGTTTACATTGTAGTTTACACTCTCTCCTGCAAAATTTTGTAAGTTATGGCAAGATATGTAATGTCCTGTACCTGTTTGGTACTTTTCTGAGATGCTAATCCAAAACAATGGCAAAGCACTACTTCCTTACTATGAAACAATGAATTAGGATTGGAGGACCCAAGCTTGGGCTTATTTATTCCTCTGATCACTGTAAAGTCCTGAGACGTGCCACTGGTTTTCTACTACTGTGTAATAAATTACCCTAACTTAACAGCTAAACCAGAAGGTGTATTTCACAGTTTAATGGGTCAAGGTCCAAACATGATTTAGCTGGACCCTCTGCTCGGAGTCCCACCAGCCGTAACCAAGGTGTCCCCTCTGGTCTCATCTCACCCAAACCCTGGGGTCCTCTGCCCAGCTCACAGGGTTATTGGCAGAACCCATCTCCCTCCTGGGCAGCTTGCTGCTTCGTGGGCAGCCTGACGACCCCTTCGTCCCACTGTCTTCAGCATCATCTGGAGAGGCTGAGGATTTTCAAGCTCATCAGGGCATATCTCTTTTTTAACAGTTCTTCCCTCAATGCATCTGTCTCCTCTTGTGTTTTACTATAAGGAACAAGAAGAAATCAGGCGATACTTTTATCACTTTGCTTGGACGTTTATTTCTATAACCAATTTCACTGCTTAGAAGTTCTGCTTTCCACAGACAATTTCAGAGAGCTTTTTGCCACCACATAGGGATCCCCTTCCTCCAACTTCCTATCTCATGTGTCTCACTCCCCTCTGAGCACCTTTCACCTCTATATTTCTACCAACAGTCTGTTCAAGGTGATTTAGGCTTTCTTTATCATAATTCTCAAACTTCTTCTAGCCCCTGCCCCCTGACTGATTCCAAAGCTGCTTCCACATTTTAGTTGTTTGTTATAGCAGCATCTCACTGCTGATACCAAATTCAGTACCAGTAACATTTCACTAGAGAAGCAGAGCCAGTAATTTTTATATATACACATACATTTTAAAATAAAGATATGGCTTTACTGTAAGAAATTGCCTTTTGCAATTGTTGGAGCTAAGAATGAGCAGGGAGTCAGGAAGGGACGATCACAGAAGGTCAGGAATGCACTGGCAGGAGCCAAAGCTTACTGTCCATAGGTGATAAACAGGAAGGACAGTCCAGGGAGACAGGAGGGTGATTGCAGACACAGGTGTTATTGTTGTCCCTGAGCTCAGAGATGGCCTAAGCTCCCTTTTAGGGTCTTCCTACTAAGTAAGTCAGGTCCAGCCAGGATAATCTCCCTTTTGTTTAGCTTAAGGCCAACTGCTTAGGGACTTTAATCACATCTGAAAAATTTCTTCACAGCAGCATCTGGACTAGCATTTGATGGAATAACTGGGAGAAGGTGTGTGTATGCTATAAAATAACGGCTGCCTTCCCTCCCTCCCCCAGCTTTCATGAGACGATCAGCCCACCCTGATCAGACACATGCTAGAAAGGAAATTCTGGGGCAGCTGCTCAGTCTCGCCAACTTGACACACCACAAAGCTATGGCAAGGTATTACAAGAGCTCTATTGTGCTTTCACTCACTCCTCCAAGGCTTGGGAAAGTGGAGGGTAAAGTGCATAAGTGAGACCACCCATGGTCAGGAGAGGAGGGGGCCGCACCACTTCGTGTGAGTTCATGTTGGTGTAGGATCATGCAGGGGGTTCTGATAAGACAGATGGTTGGAACAACTGAGTAAGAGTGGGAGGAGCAGGGGAGAGGCACACAAACACTCCCTGTCGTGGTCTGGAGCTTCCTGGGGCCTTTGGAGGCATGTGTGATGGTGGAGAGGCTGGAATACATGACCCATCCCTTGCCTCCTGCCAGGATGCTTTAAAATTGCTTCATTATTTCACTCAGTTTCTTATATCTCTCCTAAAAACCTCCACAGCCCCCCTTGGGTGTTTTTCCTCCTACAAATGAACAGATCATTATGTTGAACACAGATGCATTAGTCACCTACTCAATCTACACATTTTCAGATCCATGCTGGACATTTGCTGTGGAAAACTATTTCCCAGCATTTCTACAGCCACAGAACATTTTCCTATACCACTTGCTGTGGAGGTTGGTATAGAAGGCAAAACCATGAAAGTCATGCTGTTTTATGTGGATAGTCCTTGAAAGCTACTTAAAAACTGTCAGAGAATTTTGAGCAAATTAAGAAACAATGCATTTTGAAGAGCTGAAGTAAATGATTGTTTATCTATCACTTTATCCCAAACCAAAAAATAAATAAATAGAAGAAGAAAAAGAAAAGAAAGATTTTTAACACCATGCTTAATAGAAGCTCTTAGGACAAATGACTGGGGTTTGCAAAAAATAGTTGTTAAACATTGGAAGTATTTTCTGAAAATATTTTTATGAAGAAATCAGGTGGTTATGGCTGGTTTCTTTGAGTGTTACATGCCTTTCTGATAATCTATGAATACCTTCAGGTTTCTTTTAACATTTGTGTCCCCGGGCTTCCCAACCAAACTTAACAACCCAACACACAGCAGATCCCAACAGCTCTGGGTTTCTGTGAACAGTGTGATACTCTACATTATCTTAACTTACAGCCATTTAACTTCTTGCCCTAATTAATTAACACTGGGAACCATAAAATGCAAATAGGGAAGGAAAATGCAGCAACACCCATGTGGTTTTTTTCCTGATGTGTTGATTTATAATCCATCCCCTTCTAAATGATTTTAAAGCAGCTTAAGAGATGCATAGTAGCTCTGAATGCTTGTGTCCCATTTGCCCTGTGCCAGGCTTTGTCCCATATGTTTACCTTTATTAGTTCATTTAATCCATGAGGCAGGCACTATTATTGTTCCATTTCACAGTTGATGAAACTGAGGCACAGAGAGAGAAAATAACTTGTCCAAGTTCCCCTCGTTAGGGAGTAGAGGAAGCAGGACTCAAAACTCCATCCTAATCCAGAGCTCATGCTTCTGACCATTATTTAAACTGCCAATAGAAGATACGATTAAGTTAAAAATAAGTCATTGAAATAAGTTATATTATCTATTATTTTATAATGTTTTTCTTTTTGAACCATGTAAATGTATTACTTATTCAAAAAAATATATTAATTATTTTAAATTAAAACAAGCCAAAGGGAGAATAAAGGTAGAGAAGTAAGACAAAGCTGGGCCTGGAGTTTAGGCACACGGTGCTGAGAGGTCCCAGTTTTGAGCCTCCCCATAGCTGGTGCAAGCCCAAATCCATGCACACCCCTTGTTCAGGGGGAGCAGTTTTGCTGGTGGAGACATGTTGCCGGGTCCACTGGCCACACCCAAGTCGCAAAGGCCCGTAGCTACAATCAATGCAACCCTCCTACTGGAGAGATGAGGAGAGTACCGCCCAGGTGGCAAAGACTTAAGGAACCACTTTTAGAACTCACTTCCTTAGAAACCAATCCAATAACTCATTTAAGAATTAGCAGGTGAGGAGACACGGGTCACACCTCAACTGACCATCTAAATTCCAGCAGCAACCCCTGCTGCTTCGCACGGCCTCACTCCCACCCCACTGGGGACAGAGGAGTCTCTCCGTCATCACAGAACCACACAACTGGCAAACTTGGGCCTTTTTACAACTGTGCAGTGAAGTCTTTAGTTCGTGGCTGATATTTACGGCTTCGTAATTCATACACGGGCCGCCTATCACCAGCATAATCATTCCAGCCTCCTTGCCTGACGTTTCTGGGGCTATTCTTTCTTGAGACGCATTTCCCTTGGGAAGTAATAAATATTAACAGGGAGTAAATGTAGCTCAAGTGGTTGAGTGCCTACTTCCCACGTACGAGGTCCAGGGTTCAATCCCCATTACTTCCTTAAAAAAAAAAATTTTTTTTAAGTGATATTTTAAAAAAATAAAAAATAAACAATCACAACAAAGGGAGAAAAAACAAGTCCTGGGCTTGACACTGTGGGATGTCTGATTGGCCCCATTTTTGAAGCTCCCCTCTTCTCTTTGGGGAGCAGTGAGACACCCTGAAAATTGTATATGTGATGTGGGATTTTGGGCCAGAATGACAGATAATGAGAGCTGCCAGACTCAGTTGTCCTAGCTAAGCCTTTTTACGCCTCCCAAAATGTACTCTGTTCAACAGCGCTTTTAAGTCAGAAAATGGTCTTTGAATGTCTTGGCGTACACTGATCACTGATGGGTCAGATGGCTAGGTCCCACGGCTAGCACACACCTGTGGGCACAGGCAGGCAGGTGCTCAAGTAAGTACCCCCTACAGGCCTGCACCCCCGCACTCCCACGTAGCGTGGGCAGCCCACGCAGCAAGAATGGCTGGCGTCACAATGCAAGAGAACAGATCTGCAAATTCCATGGTGAGGCATCTCCCGCCCTCTCTATGACGCAGAGCACACTTCCAGCTAAGACTCTGCGGATCGGACCCTTGCTAGTTGGCAGATAGAACACTGGCCTCCCATCACCAATATAACTGTGCCAGCCTTTCTGCCAGGTGCTTCTGGGACTCTTTAGATTTCCTCTGCAACAAAAACCCTGCAATAGCCGCCCATTCTGATAAAGAAAGCAATCAGATGGGATTTGGAGAGTGATTAGTTGGGGGGTGGGGGGCACACAGAAGGGGTGTATTCTGGAATCGAAATGCAGATTTCAATCCTCCTATGGCGGAATGCAGGGAGCATACTTTGAAACAAAGCGCAGAGGGCCCAGGAACATGGGCGCTTGAGGAGAGCCTTATCATCTGCTCGCCAAGATGGGATCTTCAACACCGAACACGTCAATCGCTTCTCATAAACCACAGAGCTCGTTGGCGGCAAGTAGCTCTGACGTAATCAAGATACGCTTCCCGTGTAATCCCACAAACTGCGGCTACGCCCTTTTTACAAACAAGGGAGAATTTCAACACGTGCATTTCCATGGTATAAATTAACCATCAAGCGATTCTCTTAAGTTAAAGAGAAAAACAGAAATACTAAAATGCTAAGCTCTTTCTTTTCTCCCACCACTGCCACTGCTGTTGTCATCTTGAATACATTTCATTTGAAAGACTAGCAAAAAAAATCCCATTTTCCCTCTGACTGTAAACTTCACAGATGTTGTTTATAGATAACAAAGCTTTGCTGCCTGCACAAGGAGCCACACGCGAGGTGCAGGAGGGGTAAACACACGTTTCCTGTGTTACATCAGAGTGTAGGGACTGTACCCTGTGACTTACAGTGCATTCATTGGAAAGGATATAAGTTCTTGGTCAACATATGATCATTGATCAATCAAAGTGTGTGTTTCATATCTGTTGGCTGCTGTCAGTCAGGATTCTCCAGAGAAACAAAACCTACAGGATATATAAAGAGATATCTGTATATATATATTATGATATTTATCTAGGGAATTGGCTCATGGAGTGTGGGGCTGGCAAGTCCAAAGCCTGTAGTGTGGGTGGCAGGCTGAAAAGTCCACCAAGAGTTGATGCTACCATCTTGAGTCCGAAATCCAGTGGGGACGCCAACAAGTTGGAAGTTCAGATAAGAGTAGGTGGTGTGGGAAAGACGTGCACAGCGACCGCGGCACCAACCTTCAATATCTGGTGGAGAAGATCATTTGGACGCAAGTCTGTGAGTCCAAGTACTGGAGAGAGGAGTGCTTTGGACTTACTGCTGAACTTGTAGTTGATAAAGCCATGGAGTTAAGATTTGTAGGTGGCGTCCATGGAGGCAACATAAAGCCAACTCCCTTTCTGTGCTTGACCTTGAAGATGTTGCAAATTCACCCCAAGAAGGAGATCATTGTAGAGTTTTCAAAAAATGAAGATTTCAAGTATGTGCACACGTGGGGCACTTTACAGGAGGCTGACAGGCACTGCAATCACTTGCTACGAGTACTTGGAACCTCTGTACAAGGACTATTGGAAAATCAAGAGCCAGAACCGAAACGGGGAGTTTGAACTGAGGTGTGTGGATGAATCTATTGACAAGATGCTGCAGAACAAGCGCATCTGTGCCATCGTTCTGTGCTGGCTGCAGAAACGCTACGTGCTAGAGGAAGCTGGCAGTGGAGCTTTGAGTTAGCGCCCTAGGAGAGGACGCGGGTGTCGTGGCGTCTAGTGAAGAAGAAGAGGAAGAAGACGAGAAGAGGTACCATCACCTGGTCACTGCCGGAGACGCCACCTCGCCTTGGACAGGCCCCGCCGTTCTCCCACGCTGTGCGACAGGAGGAGTGGAAGCTGGTCTCCCAAAAGGTGGAGTCCATCTCCCAAAAGAGCAGCCCTTTCCCTCGGCGAGAAAGGTGTAGGAGCAAGAGTCTAAGACATCACCGCAGCAGGTTCCAAGACGGACAGCACAGGTCTCGCTCCGAGTCCCAGGCCATCGCCGTGGTCACACACACGGGAGCCACCCAAAGTCCCCTGAAAGGTCTAAGAGAAGCCACAGAAGAGTCGGAGAGGGGGAGAGTAGTGGGTACGAGGGTAGCTGTCTCTGTGGAGGGATTAAGCTCTGCTCCCTAGCTTAATCCTTACCTGCCAGGTTTCCCCCTCCCTTTTTAATTTGTTTTTTAAATTAAAGAGGTGCTGAGTTTGCTAAAGATAACTCTTTTTGAAGAATAATCCACGTGTTTAGGAGATGACACTTCCTAAGGGCTGCTCTGGAGCACTTTTGTACACACAGCCTTAACTGTACTCAGATTAAATTTATAAGGACAGAAAGGATTTGGGTTGGGGGAGGATATGAATTAAAGAAGAGTATGTGGTCATCTTCCGACCCTTTCCTTTTTTAACTTGTTATTAAACCTGATACACCCCTCCCTCCCCCCCCCCCCCCAAAAAAGATGGTGTGGTCTTGAGGCAGAATTTCTTCTCCTTCCGGAAACCTCAGTACTTTGCTCTCAAGACCTGCAACTGATTGCTTGAGGCCCACCCACCTTCCCGAGGGTCACCTCCTGTGCTGGAGTCAAGCCCCTCTGCCCTCTACCAGATGCCGCCTCAGCGTCATCCAGGCCAGAGTCTGACCAAACAACTGGACGCTATAACACCGCCGTGGCGACTTATAAAATCAACTGTCGCCGAACCTGACGCTGAGAGAACATGAACAGAGCAAGTGTATTTGAAAGGGACCCCGCCAAAAAGGAGTTCACAGGACAGACAGGACAGGCAGCGACAAGGTGAAAAGAGAAGATACAACGTGCAGACAATTTGTGAAATGCATCGACTGGCCCAAAACCCCACCGGGCAGTGAAGGGGAAGGGCCCGTGGGCCGCAGTCCGTGTGCTGTGGGGAACTGGAGAAAGGGTGCCGCTTCCTGGCCCTGGACCTTTAGGAGGGTCTCGGGCAGGGACCTTTCGAGCTATTGTTGTTGGTTTTATGAGAATTTGGAAACTCAAGACCTTTGTAAGAGAACTACAGACATTTACAAATGGGCTGAATAAATAGAAACGTGCCACGGTCATGGTTAAGAAAAGCCAGTGGTGTGGATATATGGATTCTCCCCAGGGTAATTTTTAGATTTAATGAAATTCCAGGCAAAAGCCCACAGGAGTCATTTGTTAGAACTTCACTGGTTGAACGTAAAATTTATCTGGAAAAAGAGAAGAGTTGAGAGAAATTTTAAAAATAAAAATAATGAAAGGAGATACTTACCCTGCCAGATGTTAATGACATGCTATAAATCTTTATACGGTCCTGGCTTGAGGAAAACAGAAACAGATTCGGTAGGATGGAATAGATAAAAGAGGTGTGGCCCGGTGTATGGAGAAATGCATATCAAATAAATGACATTTTATAGCATCTCACATCAGACTCTGAAGTCAAGTCCTAATAGACTCAAGAATTAAACAGGAAAAAGAGGATCATTTAAAAACAGAAGGTAGTCTAAATAAATCTATCCCGATTTCTGTGTGGCTGAGAGCTTTGAACGCACAGAAGCAATGGAAGGGACTTTAAGATTTAACAGGTTTGTCTCTAATAACGATTATTAAGTGCTTAACATCTCAGATTTCTGTATGTTAAAAAATCATAAGAACATGACAATGCCAACAGCAAGGAGAGAAAACTGCCTTTCTCAAAATAACAAAGTATTAGGAAAGCCAACGTTCCGTCCACGGTGGTCTCTTGAGCCAAGGAACTTGTGCCCTCTCTTCCCTCGTCGGTCACCCCGACCGTGGCCCCAGCATCCCCAAGGCTCTGTGGCCTCGGGCGCCTCTGTGCCCGCGTGGTAACGCGTAGCTGGCTTTTCAGTTAACTGGCAGAGAGGGCATTACTGTGTTCTTCCTACATGAAGCGTTCACTCAAACACTGCTAAGAAAAGCAGCAAGACTGAGAGGGAAATGGCCAAAGGACAGGAAGAGGAGAGAAAATCCATTTGGCTAAGAAATACATGGAAGACAAAAGTTCCCACTCACTAGTAATAAAGGAAGTGCACAATAGAATGAGGTGCCGTTTTCACCTCTCAGGTCGGAAGAGGTTGTTTTATAAAACGTAGGAGCAGTGTTAAAACTGGTGAGCGTGTCTTTTTTTTATTTTTAGGGTAGGCAAGGGGGTAAAGAGTTTATTAAGAAACAAGAAAAGGAAAACAGTGCGCAGTCTGACACATAGACTGGGGGCGTGCTGCAGGGGAGACACACGTGTGGGGCCCCGGGTGAGGCCTTTTAAGACCTTCCCGCCTCCCCCTTCCTAATGTTGGGGAGGGGTCTCAGCTGTTTGCTGTTCTGGTTGGTGCCTTACCTTCCCCTCCCGTTAGCTCTCGGGACCAGGGAGGAGGCCTGCTCTTTGGAGGTATCTAGGACTTCCGCTTGACCCTGAAAAGAGGGTCTTAAATTAGGTGCACTCCTACAAAGCTGGTGACAGCGGACATTTCTAGAAAGCAATTTAGCAGTATGTACCAAGAACCTTAGAAATATCCCTACCCTCTGGTTACCCTATAGTTCTCCTTCCGGAACTCCATTCTAAGGAGCAAATCCCGTCTATATACAATGATATTCTTTGTCAGGTTCTTAAATTTGCTTTGAGAAATGGAAGCAGCCACATTTCTGTTAGGAAAATGATTATTGAAATTTATGATACAGGCACCTCTTTAATTTATACAACCATTAAAGTGTTCTCAAATCTTAACACTGGAAATTGGGACATAGAACTGGATATATACTAAGCATTGCAACTTAAGTGGACAAAGTGCACAAACACCGACCTCCACCCCACCAGGACCAACCAGCACTGGAAACTACCCCTTCCCCAGCCCTTCACGCACCCCCCTTAGACAAATTAAACTCCACGCCCCATCACTGCAATCCCTCCTTGAACATCCTCAGCCTCCTTCTCCCTCTTCTGCTTCCTTGACTCACCTGGCAATATCCTAACCCTCTTAAACCCAACTGTGCACCTGCCCACTGGAGCGTGCTGAAGGAAACCCCTCCCCCACCGCTGGCGTCCCTTGAAGGTCATGACTGATTCCTACCTCATTTCCCTAGTCTATCCAACCCCCCTGCATCTCCGCCCAAGCCTTCCACTCGGCCATCCTTCACACCCCTCCCGTCAGATGCCCTTGCTTGCTTTCACCACGACAGGTGAAAGAGTCAGAAGAAAGTGTCCACAAGCTCCCACCACCCACCTGCCAGCCTCTGCACCCACGTGCTTGTCTTCCTCCAGATCAGAGTCGGATAAGAGCTGGCCAGCCCCCCGGCGCGGGCCAGCCCCTGCCCCCTGGCCAGGTGCATCCCCTCCCTGCCTGCTTCCTCAAGGCAGCAGCACACTAGCATCATCAGCCATCCCCGACACCTCCTGGGCCACATGAGCCAGCAAACCGACTGCTGGTGTTTTCAAGACAAGGGCAAACAAAACCTCTCTCCCCGTTTCCACCTCCAGCTACCTCCCGCCCCATTTCTCAGCTCTCGTGATTACAAAACTTGCTGCCCCCAAGTGCTCTCCTCTCATTGTCCTGAAAGCCTCTCCGAGCAGGCCTTCACCCTTGCAAGGGCGCGGCTGGCGGGCACTCGGCCTCAGAGCTCAGGCTCAGCTGGCTTGACCCGCGGCCGCCAGCCGCTTGACTCGATGCCATGCCCGCTCCCTCTCCTTGGGCTCTGTTTCCACCTGGCTCCCAGGATTTCCACCAGGCTCCCAGGATTCCCACGGCCCTGAATTTCCCCCTCTGCTGCTGGTCCCTCCTCCTCTGCTGGCCTCTATGTGGGGTGCCCCGAGGACTTCTCTCGCTGGCTCCCATCCTTGACCATCTCTCCGGGTCTCCGAGCTTGAATCCCCTCGCTGTGCTGACTCTTCACCTCCAGCTGGGATTTCCTCCCTCAGCCAGGACTTGTTTGTCCAAAGCCAGCTCAGCGGCTCCATGTGGCATGTAGATTTCTAGCAGACGCCTGAGACTTGGGAGGCCCACCATTGAGCTCCAGATCTTTCTCCCTGAGCCCTGCTTCTTCCATGTTTTCCCATCTCATTAAAGGGCGGCTTCCTCTTGCCAGTTGCTTGGGCCTTGAGTTCTCCTGGACTCCTCACCAGGTGTGACTCTGCATCCCATCTCCTGGAAAACCCTGTCGGCTCTACATTCAAAGTATGGCCAGTGTTCATGCCCCCCTCTGCTAACCCCAGGCCACCTGTGTCACTGCAAGGGACTCCCTGCTCTGCTCTTAAAACCCTGTGGTCATGTCCCAACACAAAGCTAAAGTGAGTCTTTCAAGTGGGATAAAAGCTCCCCAATTTCCCCTTCTCCTCCAAGTACAAGTTAAAAGTCCTGCAAGGCCCTAATGCCCTCCAGGTCCCGTACCCCACCCTCACCTCCCTCCCTTTGTCTTCTGCTCTTCTCCACTTTGCTTGCTCTGTTCTGGCCACGCCGGCCTCTGGCTGCTCCCCAAAAGCCCCCGGAGGGCTCCTGCCTCCAGCCTTTCTACATGGCCGTTTCCTCCACCCAGCTGCCCTCTTGCCTGCCTGTGCACCACCTCCTTCTGGGCTTCTCCATCCATCGCCTGCCTCACCTGAGAGGCTCTCCCATACACCCTGCTCAGAACTGCAGCCTGACCCAGCCCAGCAGCCCCCGGTCACTCCTCCCTCGCTTTAGCTTTGTGTTGGGACTCGACCACAGGGTTTTAAGAGCAGAGCAGGGAGTCCATCACAGGTACTCCCCGCCTTCCACCAGGCTGTGCGACTTTCTTTTACGGAATGCATCCGTAAAAGGTCATTAGACGACAGATGGTGGTTAACTGGGCTAGAAATTTATGGATAATTTCTTTTTCATCTTTTTTCTTTTTACTTTTTTGCATTTTCCAAGTCTTTGAATAACAATTAGAGATGAAATGCCCGGAGTTCTCCAAATGGAACTAGAAACTGAAGGTGCTGAGACTACCTGAGAGCGAGCGCAGCACATTGCTAGAAAATATTGGGTGGGTGTGGAGGACTTTTCGTGCCCGTTACAGTCCAGAGACACACTACGGAGTCTCCATAAAGGCGAGCATTGGAACCATAGGACTACGATTTTTCTTAAGTGGCATTTTCAAGGAAGACCCTTCCCTTTATAAAAGGTTTTCCTTGGGGGAAACCTTGGCTTGTTCCAAGGAGGATTTATGCAACCGTCACCCTGTGTCTCCTTCAGGGTTTTCCTCTGGCCACACCCCCATTCCTTCTGGACACACCCGTCTTGCCCACCCGTCACTCCCAACTGCCCCAGCCTAGACAACTCCAGTTTCTGTGACCCCGCCCCCAGTGGTTCCCAAGATCCCACACCTGTGCCCACCCCATGGCACCTTCCCTGTCCACAGCACAGGAAGCAATTTCCTCCCTGCCGGCACCCCTTGGGAGCGATCTTTACCCACCACCCCACTGAAGGCATTTACCCCTTTCCTATATGTGTATTGTCTTTTTAATGTGTGTTTGCTGTTCAGTCATTCCTGCATCAGAACTGCCTGAGTTTGCCAGAGCTACTCTAGCAAGAACCACTCAGTGGCGCTTAAAGAACAGGACACTGTTGTCTCATGGTTCTGGAAGCAAGGGGTCCAAAACTAAGGTTTCACCTGGCCACACCTTCTGGAGCCTGCAGCCTTCTGGCGCTGGCAGCCAGGGTCCTTGGGGCCCCTTGGTCTGCTCTCTGCCTCTGTCACCTGGTGATCTGTCTCCTTGGTCTCCTCTTGTGGCTACTTTAACAGACGACACACAAGTTTCCTTTGCTCCTAAGAAATCCAGTCATACGGAGTGAGACTCTGCTCAATGCAGCCTGATCTGAATGGGATCTTCAAAGGCCCTACTCCCCAGGGAGTCCGCACCTCAGCTGATAGCACGTACAATGGGCGTGTCCACATGCACCGCCAAAGGTGCGTGCACACGTGGTCCACACCCCAACTAATGGCAGCACCGTCAAAGGCGGGTTCCCACGGGCCGGTCCTTAACTACCCGTAACCCCCTCAAAGGCGCGTTTACACATGGTTTCATACCACAGCAGGGATTAGGACATGAACGTATATTTTCGGGGCACATGGTTAAATCCTGGCAACCACCGGTGTCTTTCTCCCCCCACTTTGGATCCTGTAGGAGGTGAAGCTAGGAGGATGGGGGTTGAGATAGTAGAACAAACCCCGTCTGCTCAGGAGCCACTACCTGCCGCTCACCCTCCATACCTGGTGAGCATTGTGTCACTTCATCCTCCCAGAACCTGCGTCTGCTCAACTGTCACGCCCCCGTCAAGCCCACGCACCCCCAGAGGCAAACGGCGCCTTCCCACTGGCTTAGATGCCAGCGATCCAGCTGCTCCTCTGTCCACAGCATCCGTTTCCTCCCGCAGGACGTACACCTTCAGTCTAGCCATGGACCTGGACTCCAGAAAGGACGGTGAGGCCAGTGGCAGGCGAAACGGGGAATTCCATCCTTCCCAGATGCCAAGGAATGCCAGCAGCGTGCAGGCCTTACAGGTGGGGAACTCATGTATTTCTTTCTCTAACTGCCTTTTTCTTAAAGTAAACTAAGCAAAACACACTTCTACATTAACTGCATGGTGGACACAACTTCTTAGGTATGACGTTTGTCCTTTAGAAACACATTCTCTGTTCCCCTAGAAAGCAGCCTGGGGTGTGGCTCAGCCAGGGGGCCCTTCCCGCTGTGGTGAGATGTGGAGGCCACGTCGTGGCATAGGCAGCGGCGAGCCCCCTCCCCACAGGCGGCGAGTGCCAGTTCCCACTCCCCTGAAGGCCGTCAGCACGGCGCACTGCCCTGTGGAGGGTCTGGAAGGCCTTGCAGGTGTGTGGCACAGAACCGGGGGGCTCAGCAGGACAGAGGCAGTGACGCAAGGCAGGGCAGAGGCCCGGAAACCCAAGTTCTCACCCACTGCTCTCCTTAGCTGGCTGAGTGGCCCCGAGGAAGCCTGTGTCCCGGGGCCTCAGCTTCTTATCTCTCAAGTCTGGGCGGACGTGATAAGAAATTCTGCTCAGCAGCATCAGGACCAGAGTCTGGGGCAAGGTGGGGATGCCTCGAGCCCTGCCACCCGTGTGGGGGCAAACCGAGGAGGGACAGCCGCCAGGACAGGGATCCCCGCAACTGGCCCTCCTTCTCGAGACCAAAGGACACGGCATCCTTGGCTGGGACGCTGTTGGTGCCAGGATGGCCCTTTGGCACGAAGCTGTGAGCCCTCTCTGACCAGGCGGGGCCTGAAGCTGGTCCTTGGCCCATCGCCACTTCCGTGGAGCTGCCTCTCTGCTGAGTTGTTCCCAATGTGGCCACTCTGCGGCCCACTCTGTGCCCCTCGTGCTACGTGATGACCAGTCACCTCGGAGCACAGCCTGTGGCACAGGAGGGGTTATCCCCACCTCCTTCCCGTGTTGAGAAGCAAGGCCTGGGGCTTGTGGAGGCCCAGAAGTGTGGCTGGGACCCCACTGCCCTAGGGCCTCCCACCCTGGGCTGCGGCGAGGAGCACATGGGCGCTGGGTGCCCACCGCCAAGTGAGCGATCCTGTCTGGAGGGCAAGGCAATGGCAGCTCAGCCCATGCATCTGGTTCAGCGAAGGGTGGAATGTCCAACCCAAAGGTGACTGTGACTCGTTCCAGGGTCTCCCTGGGCCCACAGGTCACTCTGCTCCCAGAGGCTGCCTTGGGGCTCCAAAGAGGAGCTGAGCACAGGGTCCTGGAAGCCGACACTCGAGGGCAATGCTGAGTCCCATGTGCCAGGTGTGCAGACGGAGAGAAGAGCAGCCCGGGGCTGAGGGCCCCTGACGGGGGGCCAGAGGCCTGCTAGCCGCGGAGCAGCCGAGGAGCGGGAGGCCCTCCCAGACCCGCTGCCCAGGCCAGGAGACCCTGCAGAGGCCCTGCGGGGGTGGGGGGGGCGGCTGCTGAGAGCAGGCACCCACCAGGGCTCCCCCAGGGGCTCTACCCTTTCCAGACTGGGAAGGGGAGCACCTGGAGGAAAAGCCAGCTTGCAGCTTGGCCTGTGTCTAAATGAGCTGGTGCTTTAGCCAGATTAAACCCGACGTCTGCCCACCTGTGAACTGAGTCCACCTCACCTGGTCCAAGGTTTAGCCAAGCACCTGTAAGACTGAACAGTGGCCCCAAGATATCAGGTCCTAATCCCTGGATCCCATAAATGTAACCTTATAAGGAAAAAAAGTTTGCAGGCGTGGCTAAGTTAGAGTCTTGAGATGGGAGATGGTTCTGCATTGCCCAGGGGTGCCCTAAATCCGATCGGTGGCCTTATTAGGGGGAGGCAGGGGAAGACAAGGAGGATAGAAAAGGTGGAGGCGGCAGGGCCGCAGAGGCCGCGGTGGGCGCCCCAGCAGCCAGGCGGCAGGATCCTCCCCAGAACCGCTGGGGACAGGCCTGCCACCTCTTACCTGTGACCCAGGGAACCTGCCTGCAGGCTTCAGGTCCCCAGAACAAAGAGGAATCAACGTCGTGGCTTTAAGCCCCCCAGTTTGTGGCCCTCTGCGACAGCAGTGCAGGAAGGCACGGCAGCACCTTTGGTCTTGAGAATCAGCTGCCCGCCCTTGACTGGCAAGCCCCTGGGCTCAGTCCATTCCACTCCCCTGGAACTTTCTCTTGGTAGTACTAATGCTCCATGTTTCACAGTTCAAATGCTCTGAGCTCTTGCAGGAGCAAAAGATCCCGAACCCCGAATCTCAACCCGAAGCCTTGACAACCCTGAGGTGGTCCCTAGGGGGAATGGGGTTCCGAGTGAGCGTGTCTTGCAAGCTGGCAGGGAAAGGGAGAGGATATTTGAACTTTAATATCTATTCTCGGGCAAAGGAGCAAAACGAGCATCTCAGCATCCCTGTGGGCAAGGCCTGCGCAGTTGGCTTCCGACCCGGGAGATGCAGCTCGCCCTCGGGGCTCCATCCCAGCAGGCAGGGTCTGTGGTCCCGGGCAGCCAGCTGCAGTGCTCCAAGGAGACAGGCCGCCTCGGCCTCGCCTCACCAGCAGCCCTGGCTGACTATGTGCAGGGACCTCAAAGGTTCTAATTGATCACAAGTACTCCATCTTGTGCACCTATCAAAATGCAGCTGGATCCCCCAAAAAAGGTCCTGTGTGTTAAATAGGTGGAGAATCAGTGTGGACTTCACGAGGGGTTGGGGTGATTTGGCAGGAGCTGCTAAGCACTCACCACTCAGGACAGACCTGTGGGGCTGCCCCAGGAACAGCTGTGGGCCAGGTGAGATCAATCCCACCCTTCACCAGAACCCTTACTTACTGGGGTCCCCTCTGTCCCGGCCATTCCCAACCACTTCCCAAGGTGCAGAGACACTGGGCTCAAGCTCAGGCATCTGGGAGGAAACAGCTGGTTGGTGCCAGGGCCCTGAGGTTCAATCACTATTAGCAGAATGCAGATCCAAAAAGAGATTATCAGAAGCATGAGCTACTTTTAAAATGAGCCACTGCCTCCCCTGCGGTGCTTGCCCTTTCCTCTCTAGGATCTGGGGGGGACCCTGGGCTGGTTTAGGCTGCAGGCGAGCACATCTGGTCACCTCCCTGCCTTGCCCCACTCAATAGCAAAGACACACAAAAGATCATCTCTCTCTCATTTTAAGCCAGAAGCGCTGCCTCTGAAAGCTGTGTGGCCCGAGGTGGGGCAGGGTTCCAAGGAAGAGGCTCCACCTGAGAAAAGCAAGGGGGAATAAAAGGCAGACCCCCTGGTTGATGGCAGCCCACCCACCCTTCCCACCAAGGGACCTTGGCTCGAGGCATGGCCAAGCCCCAAAGGCCCTCCCGGCCCCCTCCCAGAGCAGGTGTCTTCTGTCCTGCCCTGTTCTCCACCACCTGTGACCTGCCTTCCACCTCTGTCCTTCCACCCCAGCAGGACTGGGGACCCCCAAGGGCTGGATCCCACATCTGTGGCTTTGCTCCCAGCATTGAGCATAGGGCCCCCACGCTGTGCTATCAGTAGGAAGGGGCCCCGCAATCTAGAATAGTCCCCAGGCAGCCCATCCTGGTGCCGCATGAGCCTTGCTGGGCCTGGGCAAGGTCAGGGAACAAGTGTGGGGTCCATGCCGGCTGCCAGGGCAGCCCTCCGGGGTCTCAGCCAGTTACTTCTGGCTCCCAGAGGGGTTTGTCCTCAACACAGCCATTGGCTCGGCCCTCAGCCCCCAGCATGTCACCCCCCAGTTCTTTGGGGGGCTCACCCCCAGCTCTCATGCACACTCCCTCCACCTTGGTCTCGGGGCCTGTGCACAGGGCTTCCCTCAGGTCCACCCGTCCCTCCCAGCATGGGGGGGTGGGCCAGCCCCAGCTCCCCTGAGGAGGGGCTTCCATGCTGCCGCACAGTAGGATCCCCTCCTAAAAGATGCCCTGTGTTTCAATTTCCTAGGCTGCTCAAAGCAATGCCGTGAAATGGGGTGGCTTAAACCGTGGACATTCACTCGTTTAGTTTGAGGCCGTGAGAATGTTCAAATCAAAGCATCGAAGATGGGCGATCCTGGGCTCCTCTGCCACACGGCGAGGCACGTGGCGGCACCTGCTGGTCTCTCCCTTCCCTTCTGGGTTTTGTTGCCTCCGGCTTCTTGCTTCTGTGCCTTTCTCCCTCTCTGCCTGAAATTCACTCTGCTTATCAAGGACTCCAGTAAGAGGACTAAGACCCACCCTGGGCCCCACCTTAACTGAAGCAGCTTCATCAAAATGTCCTACTTGTGCTTGGTTCCCACCCACAGGCGTGGGTTAGCTTTAAGAAGATGATTTTCGGGAGTACATACAGCTCCAAACCACCACATCCCACATCACCGCCTGATGTGTGCCCCTTGGATTGCTTCTCCCAAGTGCAGGCCTCCCCAAGACCAGGGGATGGACGTGTGCCCCCCCACCCCCCGCGTGATTGTGAGGCTCAGAGGCCAGCTGGGCACCTGTCCCGAGCCCAGGAGGGCCCAGAGTGATTTGCTGTTTCCATGGCTAGAAGCTGCGAGCCATTGTCAGCACCATTCTCTTGCTAAAAATAAGTACATAAGTAAAGTAAAGTGGAATCCTGCCTTCTCCAGCTCTCAGCCAGACTGACAAAGGTCAGCTATGAGAAGGCAGCAGTCTGGTAAAGGGTTTCTCCCCCCAGTGCTCGGAGCAGGGACCCGCCCTTCACGGACCAGCACAGGGACGGTCCTGGAAGGCTCCTCAGGAGAAGAAGCACGCCAGCAAAGAGGAGATGCTGGAAATGCACATAAATAATGCGCTAAGGAGTCCCTAAGAGGGGGTGAAGACGTGGAAAAAACAGAGAAGGAGCAAAGTGCTCTGAGGCGGGCTGTTTCTGCTTTGTTTCCTTCACGAGTTATTATAGTGCCCGGGAAATAAACAGTCAGAAGAAATGGAAGGGGTTCCTACCTCTGATGGCAGGGGTTCTTTTATTGGAATGGCTTTGGCAAGATGTGCTGTAGCTGCTGAGTAAAGAAGGAAGAGATTCAACGTCCAGGCGAGCTGTGGGATGACTGGGGAGCTGCTGTTTGAGGAAGTCCAGCATTCCGATGCTGAAGCCTGCCTGCCTCTTTCTCTCCCCCTCCCAGGCCACGATAATGAGGAAAAGCGTCCTGGTGGTGCGCCACGGCGAGAGAGTGGACCAGATCTTCGGGAAGTCGTGGCTCCAGCAGTGCTCCACCCCAGACGGTAGGTAGCGCCCAGGCAGCATCGAGGCACAGACACGAGATGGGTTAGTCTGACCCTCTTCGTGATTTTCCCAGCACGGCACCCTTCCCTTCGAATGTCTGTGTAGAGATGATAGAAGTGGGAGGTATTTACAGGCTACATCTTTCTCCCCAGGCATCACACATCTGCATTTGAGCGTGTCTGCTGTAGATAAGTCTCTTGCCCCAAATACTTTTGGGAAGTGGAGGGCTGGCTATAAATTATGACTCAGGCCAGCTGAGTGCCTGGGTCGTGCTGGGTACGGCGTTTGGTCAGTGGATGTGTCCCTGGCTTCAGAGCGGGGCTCCCTGGCCTGTGGGCTCTGACCCCCTCAGCTGCTGGCTTGTGCTGCATCTCTCAGTCTCCCGTCCCTCCAAGCTGATCTTAACTGTCCCTTGGGCTGTGCTGCCCAGTAGGTCGATATAGTCTCCTACATGTCTCTTTCTCACCCCACGTCGCCCTTCTGGATGCCAAGGTCCAGGACAGTGCTTGTAAGTACAAGTCCACAGGCCCACGTCTAAATGACGCACTTCCGCTCGTGGGTGGTTGTATTGGTCAGCCAAAGCGGTGCTGATGCAAAGTACCAGAACTCTGCTGGCTTTTATAAAGAGTATTTATTTGGGGTAGAAGCTTACAGTTACCAGGCCCTAAAAAGTCCAACTCAAGGTACCATGACGATGCACTTTCTCACCCAAAGCCATTTGCCACATGTTGATGCAAGGTGGAGGGTGACGTCTGCGTGGGCTCAGCCTTCCTCCTCCTCTTAAGGCTCCATGGTCCCAGCTTCTTCCAAGCTCAGCTGTAGGCCGGCACAGGGCTCGTCCCTCTCCCAGGGGCTTGTTTCTTTCTGGACTCAGCTGCTCTGGCCTCTCCACAAGGTCAGCTGTAACTATCAGGCTCATCTCTCTTCCCTGGGCCGTGTCTATGGAGCTCTCTCTCTTCCTGCATATCTGCTTCTGTGTGTTCACGTCCTTGTGAGAGTCTCTTCTATCAGCCCAAGGCGGCTGGGACTCGTCACTGAGTTACACTCTAATGACGTGGTTGAATCAAAGCCCTAATCTTAACATAATTTAATCAGATGTCTCAGCTGAATCTAATATAATCAAAAGGTATCATGCTTAGAGAAACAGACCAGTTTACAAACATAATCAATATCTCCTTTTTGGAATTCATAAATGAGAGCAAAGTGCCACAATCTCAAGCCAGGTCCAAGAACGTAGATTAGGTATTGAGCATAGTGTAAAATCCAATCCCAGTGGCTGAGCTAGCTGAGCCCCTCTGGGACCCCTCCAGGAGGCACACACCAGTCCCAGGTGCTGAGAGGTCAGTTCAGCGTCTCCATATCCAGGACGAGGTCAGGAGGCAACCGTGTAAGATGGAATACAAGGCAGGCTTCTCTACTCTGGTTATTTCCTGGGGAACAGGGTTGTTGAGGGAAGAGCTATGCATTTTTCGAGGACAGAGCAAGTGGCAAGGCCTGGCCTGGTGACTCTGTGGCCAAGCCCAGAGAGCCCCACTTTGCCCTCGTGGCCACCCACCTTCTGAGGGCCACCATGGAGGGACCACGGAACCATCAAGCATGGTCCAGAGGCGTGGCCTTGGGACAGCTGTGACAAATGCTGTGCAGTGCCGCCTCAGTGCTGCCCGGTGCCAGGCCGGCTCGGGGCTGCCTTGGTTGACTGGTTGCCCGGCATCTGTGCCCACCAGGGTATCACTGGACAGCGGCCACACGCCATCACTGGTTGATGCTGCTAGAACACTGGGGGCAGGCCGGGTTGAAGTGGTGCAGGGGAGGATGTGGCCTCGTGCTCGTGAGCCCTGCAGACACAGCGTGACCTTGCAAGACACTGCATGAGGTCATGTTGGACTTGGCTGTGTGTGTGCTTGTCTGAGGAGCAGCCTCCACCAGAGACACTTCCGGGTGGTCCTCGGTCACGTCGAACAGCACAGAGAGTCTTCACTTATAGGGGAGCAGGAGAACAGGCGCCCACTACTTCATCAAACCAAGCGGTTTTCTACTCCCCGATGGCCGGCCATCGGCTTCCGTGACACAGAAGCCTACGTCTCACTGCAGAGAAAGGCTGCCAGAAAGGACCTCCCCAGCATCTAGGAGCTCAGACACAAACGAAGCTTCCTGGGAACCAGTGACTGGGGAGAACTCAGTGGGCAGAGAACACCACTTTAAGGCACTGCTAAAAATCAGTGCCAAGTTGTTTTGAGAAACACATCTCAGAACTTTCTAGTTTTAAAGTTGTAAGACATTTCTGCCCCTTCTCCTCTATTTCACACAAGCAAAGAAGAAAAATGAGAAACAGGAAACTTTAATAAAGCGAGAGAGCTCTTTGAAATCCTGAACATTGACATGTGTATACAAAGAAAGACAGTCGAGGACAATGAGAATTCCCCAGTGTGAGGGCGGGCACCGAGCGACAGTGCTGTCGGCGGACGGTCTCAGCAGATGCAGAGGAACAGGTCTCAGCAGATGCAGAGGAAC
>JAKSZT010054037.1:1619861-1686846 GCA_026826555.1 Tolypeutes matacus
CTCAGCAGATGCAGAGGAACAGGTCTCAGCAGATGCAGAGGAACAGGGGCCGTTACCCCTGGCTTCTGTTTTATAATTATTTATTTATCTATTAGAGCAGTTGTAGGTTTACAGAAAGATTATGCAGAAAATAGAGTTCCCATATAACGCCCCCATTTTTAACATGTTTCCTTAGTGTGCTCCTGTTGTTACAACTGACGGAGAATGTCATTATAGTTGTACTCTTTACTCTAATCCACAGTCTCCATTAGGGTTTGCTGTTTGTGTTGTACGGGCCTGTGGTTGTTATGTTTTGTGGGTTTTTGTTTTTAATTTTTTATTCTAGTGACATATATACTATCTAAAATTTTCCTTTTTAACCACATTCAGATACATAATTCAGTGCTGTTAAAGACATTCAAAATGGTGGACTACCATTACCCCCATCCATTACCAAAACAGTTCCATCAAACAGAAACTCTGTACCGACTAAGAATTAATTCCCAGGGAGCGGATGCAGCTCAGTAGTTGAACACCTGCTTCCCATGTATGTATGAGGTCCTGGGCTCAATCGAGACCCTGTTTTCAGTTCT
Source organism: Tolypeutes matacus (assembly GCA_026826555.1). Taxonomy (NCBI): domain Eukaryota; kingdom Metazoa; phylum Chordata; class Mammalia; order Cingulata; family Chlamyphoridae; genus Tolypeutes; species Tolypeutes matacus. The sequence goes on from JAKSZT010054037.1 coordinate 1,620,434, forward strand.
TTTGGGTATATACCTGGAAGTGGGATTGCCAGGTCATATGGTAATTCTATACCGACTTTCTGAGGAACTGTCAAACTGCCTTCCACTGCAGCTGCACTGTTTCACACTCCTACCAACAAGGAACAAGTGAATAAGAATTTCTAAACCTCCTCTCCAACATTTGCCATTTTTCATTTTTTTAATAGCAGTCATTCTAGTGGGTGTGAAATGGTATCTCACTGTAGTTTTGATTTACATTTCCTTAATGGCTAATGATGCTGAGCATCTTTTCATGAGCTTTATATATATACATACATATGTATTTTTTAAGATTTATTTATTTATTTACTTTTATCCATCCCCCCGCTCCCGTTTTGCTGTTTCTGTGTCCATTCACTGGGCAATTCTCTGTGTCTGTTTCCTGCCCTCTCTTCTCATCCTTCTCCTCCTGTCTTCATACTGGAATTCGATCCTGGGAAACTCTGATGTGGGAGGGAGGCGTTCTGCCTCCTGAGCCACCTTAGTTCCTGGTTTTTTTGTGTGTCTTGTCTTAGCTCTTCCTTGTGTCACTCTCCTGTTATGTCATCACCTTGCCGCGTGGCTCGGCGGGGCCTGACGGCGCACCAGTGCACCTTCTATATTTTTCTTTATTTTACCGGGAGGTCCCAGGGATTAAACCAAGGTCTCTCCATATGGGAGACAGATGCCCAACCATTTGAGCCACATCCACTCCCCTTTTCATGAGCTTTTTGGCCATTTGGATTACCCCTTGCTTTGACCAACAAGATCAGGGTGCATAGAACAAGAGCAAAAACTTTCCCGATAAAAAATAAAGTTTATTATATGAAAAAAAAAAAAAGCTTCCCCAAACCCTGTTGGTCACCACAGACTGGTGGGTAGAAGCACAGATGAAGAGGGAGACATGCAGATTTGCAGTCTTTGCAACTGAGCTACAGGAAGGGGAAACCTGGAGAGAGGCGAAGAAAAGGCTAAGGCAGTTCACACAGTCAAACCGAAACCATAGGTCACACAGGGCTTCACCATCAGCAGGAGGATTTCCTGCTGACAGATGCCACCCTGCCCCTCCCCTATACTGCCTTCCTGCAAACAGCAGTTCTAGAGTAGTTCCATTCACTCAAAAATGAGCGATTATCTCAAGGAACCAGCCTGAGACAATAAAGGGGGAAATGAACAGGGAAGCCCATTGGCAGATGATAAGCACATAACAGAAAATCACATCACAACCACACACATCTCCAAGAACTCAAAGGAACTAAGGATATGGTCATCTCAAGAAAACAAGATCGAGTAGAGATACAAAGGCTCAAGGAGAAATAACAAGACAATAGGTGGATGTGAGGATGCATCGACATTCAAAGCCAGAATTGTAAGAAACTTTCCTGTAATGAAAACCATTCTTGAAGCTACAGATTGAACTGGCACACTGTGTCGGTGTGTGTAGTGGTGGTTTTGGGGAGGTGGGTGCTGGAAAACCAGATAGAACAGTCAACACCAAAAGTAGTTCTTGGACTCTGTAGAAAAAGAAAAAATTAGTTGGTTATCTAGACAAAAAAATCAAGTCACCTATACAGGAAAATGTTTTAAAGGCATTGGAAATTCCCAACTTAAAGGAAACCTCCGGTAGATCTTTTTACAAGGTCAAGAAGTCTTTGGTAAAGTGCATAACAACAGTCTAATTTGTCTGAAATTTGCATATTACATTTTAAAATAAATTACAATGGGGTATTTGGCTACACCCTTCCCTGGAGTGAACACACCAAGTGGACACAAGAGAGTTTTTGGGAGGTGCTGTTGGCCTCTCTTTTGATCCCAGTTTTCCTCCTCATTTCTGCTCCATTCTGGCCCAAGTACCACAGTCTCAGAAGGCCCCCCACACCCCAGCGATGCTGGCTCCAGGCACCCCGCACTCTATTGACTTCTCCCACCAGAAACTAGCCTTGCCCTCAGATCCTCGTCTTCTTCCGAGCTCTGCTCTCAGCCTCCCACAGTGACCACAGATGACGTGTTGGTGAGAGTAAAAGACCTAAATGGAGCAGTTAGCATCTTTGGGAATTTGGTGAAGTTGAGGGACCTTGTCTCAGGAGAAAAATAGAAATGCCACCTTTCCCAGCTTGAGCCCTTGGTATTTAATTCAGGCCCCTATAGCTCATGAGTCAGAAGGCTAATGGCCCTGCCAATGGAAATCCCAGGGAGCCTGTTTTCAGAATAAGTTTTCATGGAACCTGAGAAACCAGGTGTGTGGAGCAGCTGCCGCCTCTTTCTCTGTCTTGCGAAAGGCTCGAAGGTTTGTGAGGAGCGGAGCAGGACTGATGCAGGCAGGGCCAGTGGGAGGGGCTGCCCTGTCAGGCCAAGTGGGTCTCGGGCTAGTCAGCCCAGCTGCCAGAATCTGTGGGCGGCCAGGTCTGGGGGCACTCTGAAGGATGCACAGGTGACCCAGAGAGGGTGGGAAGGGGGCTTCCAGGGACATGGTCTCCTCTGGAAGGGTCGTTGTGGTGATGAGAGCCTTCCACTAACTGACCGCTTGAAATAAGATAAGGGCCTCTTTGCATTTTCTCACTGGTCCATCAAGACAAAACACTCATTTTCCTCTTTTTACAGATAAGAGCGATGAAATAATTTGCCTCCAGTCACATAACTAGTAACTGGTGGTCTGGGATTTGTGGTCTGTCTGTTGAATCTTAAAGGTCAAGGTCAAACCCAAAGTGAGCCATAATGCTGTGCAGCCTCTTAGGGAATGGGAGGGTCCCAGGGAATCCCCTTGCTTTCCAGTCCAGCCGTCAGCAGTTGGCTGCACAGTGGGCAATGCAGGAGCATTTCCTGCCATATGCATTCTGTCCCTTAAGCAATGTAATACACTCAAAGCCATGGGAATGGGTCAAATGTCACCTAATGAATTGAGGCCAACTTGGGGTTCTCCTCAAGCTAAATCGCCAATGGAAGGCCCTTGGTCTCTCAGGGAAGCTCTCAGGAAGGTGGTACAAGTGAATCTCCCTGAGGGTTAGGGGAGGACAGAGAGGCTCTCGTGGTCCTGCGGCTTCAGCTTAAGTTTTCTCCTCTTGAGGAAACGCTGATGCCCAGCAGGGCTGCATTTTCTCCTTGAAAGGGAGCCACATCATAGCTCACATTCAAGAAAAAACTCAGGTAGCAAGCACTTAAATGAGCACGGTATTCGTGTCTCAAAGCCGCCTTGACAGAGTGGGTGGCTTAAAGCAACAAGGAAGGACTCTCCACATCTGGCAGCGTCTGAGACACGGGTTGGCAGGCTTTGTCCCGGCCTGAGCGCTGAGTGAGAGCCTGTCCCCGCTCCGGGCCCCTGCTGTCGCTGGCCACGCCTGGCTTGTACATGCACCACTCCCGCCTCTGCCTGTCTTCACGTGGGTTCTCCTCTCCGCATCTCTGTGTCCAGATTTCCTTTCATCAAGTCACCAGGCCCCTGCATTAGGGCCCACGCTAGGGCAGTGTGGCCTCTTCCTAACTCGACGGCATCTGCAAAGACCCTATTTCCAGATAAGGTCGCTCACAGGGCCCAGGGTAAGGACTTCAATGGATCTTTTTGGGGACATGGTTCCACCATAACAGTAGCCATGGGTCTTGATGTGGGGAGCTCTGTGGGACTAAGGCACATCAACCGAGGAAGCTGAGCATCTGACGCTTGCCTGTGTTTTAGGAAAATACTACAGGCCAGACCTGAACTTCCCCTGCAGTCTGCCCAGACGGAGGAGTGGTATCAGGGACTTCGAGAACGACCCGCCGCTGTCGTCGTGTGGAATCTTCCAGTCCAGGCTTGCAGGTGTGTCTGACAGCCTGGTAACGATATCAATTACAGCGCACAGGTGCTGGGTCCTTATGACCAGATGCTGAGAGCAGCTTTAGCTTATCTTCACTCTGCTTATGAGGAAGCTGGGGCACAGAGAGGCCAAGTAACTCACCCAAGGTCACACAGCTACTAAATGGGAGTGCAGAGATTTTAACCAGAACTGGGTGATTGGCGGATTCAGGATGTTGAAACCAGAAATGGAAGGTGAGCGTAGAAAGAACAAGAGAGGAGAGGAAAAATCAACGACCGCTGTGCGCACTAAGGGTGTCATTTTAAAAATAGAGTCCCCTCATTGGTTTTACTCTGAAATGTCCCTTTTAGCTTTTGTTTTAGGTCTGGGGCTTTAATGCCACACAATTGCCTCTTTTAGAACAGGAGAGACCACGGAGTTCATCTGGTCTTCATTTTATGAATTAAGGAACTCAAGTCGAGGGAGGCAAACCACACAGCTGGGTAGTTGAAGGAACTGAGCAGAGCCTGGCTCTCCTCTGCCTCTCCCAGTGGTGTGCTGGTATATGTCTAACAACCAGCTCTCGAGGCAGGGAGGGGAAGCCCTGGTTTGTAGCATTTGCTGATTTCAGTCGTGTCAAAACTGCACTCACGCCATAGCTGACTTCAAGCTGCCAATAAGAGGTCATTGGAGGTGGAGTTGGGAAGACACACACACAAGTCTGTGTGAGCCAGCTCCACACACCACAGCACACTGCGGTCTGCCCACACTGTGTGTGCATGGGTGTGTGCAGGCATTTGCATGCGCGGGTGTGTCCATACCACACATGCCTCTACATGTGTGCATCTTCATGTGCTTTACAGGTCTGCATTCCGTGCCTGGTGGTAGGCTGTCAGCCCATCTCCACGCGTGTGCATTTGGGAGTGTCTGAATGGGTGCACGTGTGAGCAACTGTCAGCTTCCAGCAAACCTCACCGGCACCCTGCAGGGTTTCTCCTGCAGAGACCGCCTTCTTTCTCAGAAACAGGGAGACCAGGCCCTTTAATATTGCAGGAAGAAATATGGTTTACAGACTTGTCCTGCCATTAACTTTGGGTGGTTTTCTATTGATGCCTAACAATCGCCCCAAACTTACACAGCCCCCTTTATTAGCTCGCAGCTCTGTAGCTCGGTGGCGGGATCCTCTGAGATCCTGAGCGGAGGATCTCAAAGAGCTGGGCTGAGTACCATCTGGAAGTTCTTGGAAACAGCTCCAAACTCATTTTAGTTGTTGGGAGACTGTGGGGAGTCCTTGGGGTGTAAGGCTGACTGTTAACAAGGGGCTGTTGACGAGGGGCCATCTCCACCTCTAAAGGCTACCCGCACTGCTTGCCACACGGACCCCTCCCTGTGTGACGCCAGCGATGCAGAATTTCTTGTACATTGGGTTTCTCTTGTTTTATATCCCGCTGACTTCTGTGGCCAGCTGGAGGAAACCTGTGCTTGGAAGAGCTCACCTGGATGGGTCCTTCCCCCGCCAGGATGACCTCACTTTCTCCGTGGAATGTGACCATGTCACGTGGGTGACACCTCATCCCAGTCACAGCATCCTTCCACACCCGAGGTGATCACACGGGGCATGTGCACAAGGGGGCAGCACTCTTGGGGTATCTTGGGGTCCTGCTGCCCACAGGTAGGGAGCCAGCTGCCACCCCTCACAGGTGAGAATGGTGACGGGGCATGTCCCACCTGCTGTTTTCCAGGGGAAGCGCTGCTGGACAGTGGCATCAGAATCACCTCTGTCTTCACCTCCCCGGCCCTCCGCTGCGTGCAGACAACCAAGCACATCCTGGAAGGTTGGTGAGAACTTCAGTGAGACTCTCGTGTTGCTTTGAGTCCAAGGTTATTCTCAAGGGCAGAGGGGAGTGAGCGGAGGTAAGGATTTGAGGAATGGCAATGAGTGGCCACATGAAAAGCATAAAGCACTTACGCAGCAGCCCTCCAAGGGCTGCTAGCAGGCACGGTCCCACGACTGATTCTTGAATGCAATGTCTTCAGGTTGGCAAGAGCTCGTGGAACTGATTGCCAGGAGCCTGGCATCGCCTTTTTCACCTTATAGAAAAACACCTGGAAAGAGCCATTCAGAAACCCAGAGCCCTGGGAACTCCTATGGCCCCTCCTGAGTTCAAATGCATCACTTTCCCTGGGCAGGGAACTCGGCGTGAAGAGCTGTCCAGCACCGTCAAAGCTGACCTCCGTTAGGAGGTCATTGGCAGCTACAGCTTCCGAAAGAAGCAAGTCCCTGCCCAGAGGAGGCAGCCTGGCTGGGAGCCCCTGCTCTGCTCCTCTCCCTGAGGCCCTGACCCCTCCTTGTGTGAGGGAGGAGAGACCACTCAATACCCAGTGCGCTTGACTGGTTCTATGCCCAGGAAGATGCTGTTATTTTCCCACTAATCTTCCAAGCCACCCTGATTTTGGCCTTTGACTAGCTGCTTGCTGGTGTGTGGGAAACATCATGGATTGTGCTGCTTCACGCCTGGCCAGCACCTTAATGTTGCAGCTAAGGATCTCCTCCCACCCAGGGCTTTAATTTTGCCAAAATGTGAAATTCATTCTGGTAGTGACCTCAATATTCCTTTTCTACCCAACGTCTCATCATGGTAGCAGCATAGGAACAAAAGGAAGATGAATATTCTTTTGGCTAACCTTCATCACAGAAGACAACAGCCTTAGAGTTTCAAAACTTTTTATAAACTTATTCCTCCTTTGTTATAATTCATGGCTCTCTTCATTCTTAATATACACAATTCCCTTTTTTGTGAAGATTTTCCTGGCTTCTATTACTTCTGTCTCTTGCATAAAAAATTAAAGGCTCTTAAATTTATTTTTTGATGATGGCAATTACTTTAACATGGTATCTCATTACCTTCTTACTCTATAAGCAGAATATTGGGAACATACTCATGGCTGGAGCCTTTTTACAGGATGCAGGTTTATCAATTCTGTATTAGTTCAGAAAAACAAGGATGCCCAGCTCTCTTGGTTTTCCAGGCTGCTTTGACAAATAGCACACAATGGGTTGGCTTAAACAACAGAAACTTATTGTGTTGTGGTTTTGGAGGCCAGAAATCCAAACCAAGGTCTCAAGAGGCCATGCTTTCTCCAAAGTCTGTAGCATGTGGTCCTGGCTCAGCCCAATCCTGGGGGCTTCTTAGCTTGTACCTCTGCCTCTGTCACATGGCTTCTCCTTCTGGCTCCTACTTTTCAGGATCAGTCTTCTGTGTCTCTGTCTAGATTTCTTCTATTAGGGCCCCAACCATATGGATTCAGGCCCACCCTGATTCCATTTGGTCTGGTCTAAATGAGACCTAAGAAAATCCTATTCACCAATGAGTCCACACCTTTACGCATGTTAGCATCTTCAACCTATTTACAAGTGGGTTCACACCCATGGGAACTCAGATTCAGGCCTGAGCAAGTCTTTTATGGGGAGCACAACTCAATCCCCAAGACCTACCTCCTCTGTAAGTCCCAATCATGATCAACCACCTGTTTTTAGGACTGGCATCTGAAATGCTCATATGCTAAACTTTATTTAAATGCCATGTCCATATGCACATTCTGTGGGTTATTTTACATCTGGGGCCAAACCCCTCATGGAAACCCTCCAAATTGTTTCTGCCTCAAGTCTACTCACAGTGGAAAGGAACACACTGCAGGTTGGCAAGAGAACTCAGGAGCCTGTTCATCTTGGTTTAACAATCTTTTCTGAACATGTTTGACATAGGAGCCCATTCCAATGGCGTAGAATACATTTGGAAAATGATTATATTTTCAGCCTTTGCGTTTAATGGCACTTTCTCCATTTTGAATAAAAACATGGAGGTCTCCCCCAGTCAATAAAAGATGACCTTACTTAATAAGTCTTTTTATCAGCTAAGGTATAGAATGCTTAGGAAGGGTGAGTTGCAAGGATCAGAATGGTCCAGGAGATGGTTTCCTTCCACCCTTCACCTTGCACCTGCTGTAAGTTTTTATTAGGATGGTGTTCCCTGACTTGGCCACATCTCTTCTGTTAATCACTGCATTGACCAATTCCTTACTGGTCTGCTCTCATCTTTGCCCACAATTTTAGTCCCGAGGCCCATGGAACTGGGTTTAGCTGCAGAGCTGCATTGGCTGATCAGCTTGAGCACCCAGGATGGGTCTGCTGGTGGGGGCCCCTGCCCAGCTCCCAGTAAGCTCCACCAAGCTCCCCCGCTGACAGTTACTAGGGTCTCCTGCTGTCTATACCTTCCTGACAGACAGGAATATCACTTTTCTGGTGACTCCCACCTCTCCAGCAGTTTTGTCTCAGAAATAGCCCAGCTGTGTTTAATCACAGGACAATATTTGCCCTGAAAAACCACATTTTTTGAGTATTACTTAGATGTGTGTTTAAGAGTCTGGAATGTAGAATGAAAGCTATTTACAGAGTTCCAAAATGGACATAGAATTTACACTCGTATCCTGTTGAATGCAGAGCTCAGGCTGGAGAAAAGAATAAAGGTAAGAGTGGAACCTGGAATCTTTGAATGGACAAAATGGGAAGCCGGCAAAATCATCCCAAACTTCATGACACTGGCAGAGCTGAAAGAGGCAAATTTCAACGTCGACACTGATTACAGGTATGCCATTCTCAAGTCTCCTGCTCTGGAGACTTTTCTAGTTCTCGTCCCGTGTCTGACTCTTTGCCATCACAAAACCCTTCTGGCGTGCAATAAAAATGCATACTTGACATTACACTGCAGCCGGTTGCCAGTTTTTGAGCACATAACTGGGGTCTGCCTGCTGGCTGTGAGCCATGCCTGGAGGTCGACAGTGTTGAGGCCGTGTCGCTCCTTCTCCAGCTGAGCCCATCGACTGTGCCTGGGCGGCCGCAAACCCCTCTCTGCTCTTCGCAGGCCTGTGTTTCCAGTCTCCTCCCTGACGCCAGCTGAGGGCTATGACAAATACGTCAACAGGTGCTCGGTAAGCATCGATCACATCGTCAGCACCTGCTCTCAGGACGGTGAGTGCCCCCACCACCTCAGAGGGAGAGCCCCCCACCCTGGGGTTTGGGGTCTTACCATTGGGCTGGAAGGAAACTGGCCAATTTTCTGAACCTAGTCATGCCCCTACCCCCAGCCCCCACCAGTGGAGTCTGACATCGCAGCCCCTGCAGTAATGGGGTGCCCAGGTACATACTCACTGCCACCCCCAAATCTGGGCTGAGTGCCTTGAGACCCAGGGCAGCAGGGTCTACACACAATAGCTTATGGCATGGAGCGGGTGGAGTGCAGTGGTTGAGCGTGTGCTTTGCATGCTCGAGGTCCCCAGTTCAAACCCTGGTACCTCCTAAAATAAATAAATAACTTATGGCCACTTCTTAGAAACCAAGAGACTAATATGTCAATATTTAAGAAATTTCATTAATTTTGTTAGATGTGATTATGGCATGGGAGTTATATGAGGATAAAAAAAGTGCTTATCATTTGGAGATACAAACGGAGATCGTCTATGGCATGATGTGAGATAGGCTTTACAGTACTGCAGGGGGGGAGGGTAGAGACAGATGACGCAAGTTTGGCAAAATGTTAACAATCATTGGAGCTCGGTGATGGGCACATGGGAATCATTAAACCTATCTTTTGTGAATATTTGAAAATTTCTATAAGAAAAAGTTGAAAGCTAATCCTATATAAATTTAAATTAGCAAGTGTGTATTGAACACAGCTATGTGCCAGACCCCACAAAGAACATTCTGAGAAACATGTCGGAGTTCCGAAGGCTGTCAGGGAAAGAGGCACAAGCACTCGCAAGGTTAAGTGATGTTAAATCGCACGAGGGAGTTTAAGGCAGGAGAACGGATACCACCACGCCTGCTCTCCTCCACGTGTGCTCTGTCCAACCCTCGACCCAGGAGAGGTCCCAGGGGCAGTGGGGGCTGCTGGCAAGCAACTTGGGGGCCAGCCGAGCACTTGGCCTGCCCTCGGCGAGGCCCGGAGCGCCTGGGGATGGCACGCACCGCGAGACAACTTGCAGGAGAGAGACTCCAGCCTTGCTAACCCAGCAATCCCCAGACACACCCGAGTGGGAAGCTCCTTCACTCTGCCTGTTTTGACCAATCAGCACCCGGGGGCACACACTTTCAGAAACCATGCCTTGGGGGCATTTGATGAATTGTCCAACTCATCATTCACAATTATTGCCACAGTTTCTCAGAAGAAAGGAAATGAAATGAAAGCCTAGACTGCACAACCAGGACCCCATCTTTGGAGCTCCCCCATGTCAAGCCTCCATCCTGGGCTGCATTTCCACATCCATAGGATGGTCCTCTTTCCAGGACTGCTCATCACAGGCTCCCTAGGACCCCGAGCTATTCCAGAACGCAGGTCCATTGCTTGCTGCAGGGTGCACGGAACTCATCCACACATGGCCCCCACATGCGTGGCTTGAGCTCTGGGCTGCAGCATTTGAGTGGTAGAATGAGCAGGATTTGGAAGGCAAAGGACGGCCCGGGAAAGGGCAACATGCGCGAAGGCAGGGACGTGAGAGGCAGGCAAACAAAAAATCCAGCTGGGCTGGGGGCAAGAGCTAACAAGCACCCATCGCTGGCATGCATCAGACGCTTTCCCAAACCTCGTTTGTTAGGCACCTCCATTTACACGGGGTGACTTTAAAGCTCCGAAGGCTCAGAGCCCCAGGTGCCCAGCTAGAGAGAGCAGGACAGGGGTCAGACCTACGGGTCCAGACTCAGACCAGCTCCTGGCAGCCATGCAGTGGCTTTGGGGAGCAAAGATAGGAATGTGGAATTAACCAGAAACAACACAGCAAAAGTAGATTGGGGCTTCACCCTAAGCGTCACGATGGAGAAGGTACAGTCACGGCAGGAGACGTGAATGAATTGCTCTGTTTCAGAACTATCTTTAGAGGGAAGCACTCAGTTCTGATAGGCCCTGCCTGGAAGAGGCGGGGGCCAGGGACAGCTTCCCTGACCCACCAAGCCCGGCTCCGGTTTGTCGGGGGTGAAGCAGACTCACGGAGGTTTGCCTCCCACACCTTCCCCTGAGCTGGCTCGAGACACCTGGTGTCCCCTGAGGGAGGCTCGTTCTGGAGGTTCTTACCTAAAGCTCCTGGTGATCAACTGGCTGATAAATCTGAAGCCTCACAGGTCTGGTCTGTGGCTTTCGGTGCCTGGGCAGCCACCCATGAAGGTGCATCCAGGGCATCTCCTTAAGCCCATCTGCTGGGCTCATGGGCAGCCACTGCCGCCCCCAGACCCTGTGTGAGAGTCTGGGTGTGCTCTGCAGAATCCTACACCACACAAATGAGGCTCTCGCCAGCCACCCCCACCTCCCCTCTTCTCCCCGCCCCTGGAGCCCTTGAGGCTTGGGGGCACTCAAACGGGGTTCCACCCCGTGGCCTGGGGGCCCCTGGTCTCCTACAGGTGCTCTCCACACCTGCCTTGACCTGAGGTGTTCTCTCTTCTCTAGTGGGCGTCATCCTGGTCGTGAGCCATGGCTCCACGCTGGACTCCTGCACGCGGCCACTCCTGGGGCTGCCGCCGCAGGACAGCAGGGATTTTGCCCAGCAAGTGAGGAAGGTACGTGCACACGCTGCTCCTTGGGCCCCAGGGCCAAGCACCCGAAGATGCAGGGTCTTCACATCCCCTTTCCAGAATGCACACGGGCCCGGCTAACCCAGGAGGGCAGGGACCTGTCTGTCCCCCAAGAGCCTACCCCTGCTCTTGCAAAGGACAGCGGCCGGCGGCGCTGACGGGAGAGTGCGTCCGTCTTTAGCACCATCGCTGCAACCTTGGTCACTTGCTGCTGGCACGATATAAAGAACAAGACCTACAGGGTTTTGTTGGTGTGTTTTTTTTTAGGTCACATTATAATTCTTTGCAATTCCCATAGCAAAACAGACGGTCCAAAAAGCAGTGAGCGATCTGCATGAGAAGTTAGAGAAAGGAGAATTGCTGGGCTGGCTCCCTCTGGGGACCCAGGGACAGTTTATGGACGGAAAAGACCCTCCAGCCCTCCTGCCTTCACAGTGGTCCGGCCACAGGACAAACAGGGGTTTGGAGTAGCTGCTGGGGTGCCTGGGTGCTAGACGGGAGCCACCTAAATACTTGCTAAGAAAGTAAGCAGATGGCAAACATGGACATAAGGACAGAGGGGACTTGGTGAACATCAGCCTGCAGAGCAGAGCTCGGCTTTCATCAGAGAGGAAAAGGCAGGAGCTCAGACCCAGCCCTCTTCCCCGAAAACCTCCTCAGGGCTGGACTTGCCGCTCCCTGGTCTCTTCTGGTCAAATTAATCGACAGGTGACCACTGCACCTGCAGCTGGTGATGCACTGCTGACGATGGCACCCAGGACAGCGTGGCGTTCCTGACCTGCTGCCCCGCGTGAAATTGTCATAGCACCATGGCCAGCCAGACCGTATTTGCCACAAGGTGCAGGCAGGAAAGTGTCACTGAGTGCCCCCCACCCCCAAGGGTCTGGGGGCTGCAGAGGAACCAAACCCCAGACCTGGACCAGCCACCGCCTGCCCGTGCCTTGCCCCTCTGAGCTCACCTCCTGCTGAAGAGAGAACGTGCCTTCCCATGCACTGGGTGGGTGAGAATCAAAGAGCTCGTGCCTGCAGGAGCCTTCCAAGCCCTTAGTTACTTCCAGGTGGCAGCTGTCGGCACCCTCTCTTTCCTTGTTCCGCTTTCCTCTGGAGCTGAGGAGAATGACATCTCCCGTCCAACGTGTCTCCCAGCTGGTGTTTCCCAGTTATGGCCCAGTGGTCCCTGAGCCCGCCAGGTCCCTGGGCCATGGTTGACATCCAAATCAGAAGATTTGAGTCGCTCTGGGGAATTCTGGTCAGTCCCAGCTGCCACCTGTTTCTGAAACACTGTATTTGGCCTTGCGAATACCACCGTCTCTCCCCAGCCCACAGGCTCCAGTGCCATCAGCTTCTCTCCCTGCACCCCTCGCTCACCCTCGTGCCCCTGCACCAAGCCCCCAGCCCGGGGCTCTCCTCCCATGTACTCACCCGACAAGGATGATGACACTGCCCACACCAGATGCTGGTCGGGAAATCTGTGTGGCCTCATCCCCTCCCATCCCCTGCCCCTCTCCTGCCCTCCCGAGATGCCAGCCTTGAACTTCCAAACTTGATGGAGCACTTGGTGTTCCTCCCTCTGCCCCCAACATGGGCTGGACATGCCCAGGCACATCCAAAATTCACCAGGGGCTCGCCTGAGCCCTGGACCTCCAAGGGAGGGCAGCAGGAAACAAGCCTTCCAGGGCCTGCCCACCCCCTCCCGCCCACCCCCTGGTGTCCCACAAGCAGCAGGGAGTCGTCCCTGAGTCAGCGCCAGCCTCCACTTGGATCTGACAGAGTGTGCCTAGACATTACAAGGAGAGAGAGAAATAAGAAAGAAAAAGAAAACGTACAATCAAACAGGATTTTAAAATGAAGGTTGGGTCCAACACAGTCGTTTGAGAGATGACGGCACTGAGGTCTAAGTGGTCCTGTGAACTTTTTCTGGGATCTGCATCTGTGTGGCCCTGCGTGCAAGGGCGAGAGCTGCTCCTCAGCGTTGGGCAGGGGGCTCTGGGCCTCGCGGCTCGGGGTCTGCACAGTTCTTTGTGGGGGGCTCTCTGTGCACCGCGTCCCCGGCCCACCCACCCGATGCCACAAGCCGCGCCAGGCGTGGCCCAGTGCCCCCTTCCCGGCCGAGAACGGCCGCGGGAGACCTTGCGCCCCTTCTCCAGGCAGCAGGCGCTGCGTCCGCCACCCTCCTGGGCAGCTAGCCCGAAAACCGGGCTGAGACCCACCGACCCGTTAGGAAACGTCAGTAACGGGTTTAAAACTCTGTTCCAGATCCCTTCCCTGGGTATGTGCTTCTGCGAAGAAAATAAGGAGAGAGGGAAGTGGGAGCTGGTGAGCCCGCCCGTGAGGAGCCTGACTCACGGGGCCAACGCCACGTTCAGCTGGAGGACCTGGAGCCAGGCCAGCTAAGGCGCGGCTGCGCCAGAAGACGGGGACACTGCCCGCAGAGGCTGTCCACTGCTGTGGTCTCCAAGGTATTTCGGTCCCGCCTACCGTGATCTGTCAAAGCACACCGTGCACTTTCACACTCCAGGACGGTCGCCCTCGGCCTTGACCTCTGCGCCCTCCGCTGGCCTGCAAGCCGCACCGCGCGGAGCTGGGAGCAGAGGGCGGGTGGCGCCCCGGGGGCCCGGCAGGAAGGCAGAGGTGTGGCTTGGAGAGGAAATGAGAAGCCATGACTCTAATTCCCAGGAATTTAAGGCCCATCACAAATTTTCATAAAAGGATATATTTACTTTATTTTGTATGTTCTTATTAATCAAGTTCCCATCATTTTCCTGTTTTTCACTCTTTAATTTGCCCACACAGGCCCCAAAAGGTATAACGTTCCGTAAAATGATTCAGGAAACCCACCCACCAGATTAAACGTGGGGAGCTGCTGCTTGGGGCCGTCACCCAGGTATCAGCCTCCTCTTGCTGCAGCGCAGACTCAGTGGCTGGAAACTACACACAGTTATTCTCTTCCAGTTCTGGAGGCGAGAAGTCCTCAAATGGGTTGGACTGGAATCTCCAGGGAGAACCCGTTCTTGCCATTTCCAGCTTTTAGAGGCTGCCCCCGTCCTTGGCTCGTGGCCCTGCATATTCCATCTTCAAAGCCAGCAGCCGTAGCCTTCTCCAATCCCCCTCCCCATCCCTCTGCTTCCACTGTCACCTTGCGTCTGCTTCTGACACTCCTGCCTCCCTCTTACAAGGACCTTCCTCGGCACGGCTTTTAAAAATCCTTGACCTCATCACATCTGCAAAGTCCCAGGTCCTGGGGCTGAGGATGGGGACACCCTTGGGGGGCCTGTGGCTCCGCTGACCACACGGCCGTCCTTCAGAACACGTGGGGGCAGGTGTAAGGTCCCTTGGCGCAGGTCTCTCTTTCCTCTTTTTTTAAGACAATACCACGTACATGTCTGTGACGTTTAAAAATTGTGCCCTTCGTGGAATGTCTTCAGCAATTATTGTGAAGTTTTTCTCACCGATGAGGTTTGTTTTTTTTTTTTTTTAATTGAGGCAAAATTCGCATTGCACAAAATTAAACCTTTTGAAGTGAACCTTTCAGTGGCGTTCGGCTTGCAAACTCCCCTGTGGAGGCCTTTGGCCTCTCCTTTTCTCCCTTCTGATGGAGGGGAGGGAGGGTTAGAGGTGAGGGGAGTGGGTGCTGCCAGGCCAAGCAGAGAGAAGCCGGAAGAGGGGCCCCGGCACAGAGAGGCCGGCCCGGGCCGCTGGAGCTCAGATGGGGGCGCTGCCCGGGCAGCTGGCAGGGCTCTCCCCCGTGGGTCCACTCCCCCTGTTACCACAGCGATGTCTTCAGCTGCGAGTGGAAATCCTGCCACGACGCAGTGAAAACTAGGTGGACCTTCCTTCTTGTATTTTTTTTTAATCAGAGAAGTTGTGGGTTTACAGAACAGCCAAGCGCCGCACACCGCCCCGTCATGGCCCTGCGTGGGTGTGGGGCGAGGCCGCAGCCCAGGGAGGCCCATTTGAATGACTGTCCTGTTAACCACAGGGCCCCCTGGCCCCTCGCCTCCACCCCGGACCCCGTCCCGGTTCTGATGTTGTTTCATAATTGCAGATTGCTCACCGGCCAAGTTGGCACTGGCCTTTTACAGGACAAATCCGTGATTATGAACAAAAAGTTTTACAAATCAAGCAAGTGGAATTTAAATCATGGCCGCCGCTGGCGTTGGCCACAGTGCTGCGGATTCACCTACCCCAGGCTGCAAAGGAGAGCGAGGTGGCTTTTAATCTCAGCTCTCGAAGCCAAGCAGGCGAGAAACAGCGCTTTCCTTCTCCTCTGTGACTTTGTCCTGACGGCAGTTGTCCTCCATCGCCGTGGCAGAAAGCCTCACTCCCTCCATTCTTAGGCGCCTGAGGCCTGGGGCCCAGAGCTGCAGAAGGATGGCAAGAAGGCAATGTCTCATGGACGATGATCATTATTCGCTGTGACTTGTCAACCAGAACTAATAATAGACCAGCCGACAGTCCCTTGGCCCTCTCCTCTCCTTCCCACGAGCTGAGACTTAGGCGTCTGTAAGCCTCGCCTGACCCCTGCTGGAGTCCTCGGGAGGTGGCCATTCTGCCCCTTGGCCTTCACCCATGGGCTTGAGAAAACAGACTTCAAAAGGAAATCTCCCGCTGAGCTTGCTGGATATGAATGCTGCTTCTGATGAGCCTTGTAGGGCATGGTGAAAAAGGAGGAGTTGCAGCCGGGGCTGGGCGGCAGAGGACCCGAGGGCCCTCAGCCCCTTAGCTGGGGTGCCTGGTCCTGCCGCCCGCAGCCTCTGAGGGTGAAGAGCTGAGGGGAGTTTGGGGACAGCCACATCTGGCTGCCAATCCCTAGCAAACCACTGTCCTCATCCTGGGAGAAACAGTCATCATCATTCTCCACCAAAGCACGTCTAACATGAGACATTTTTATATATGATTCATGCTGGTGCAGTAAAAAAAAAGAATAGAAGGAGTGGATGTAGCTCAGGGGTTGAGCACCTGTTTCCCAGGTACGAGGTCCCAGGTTCGATCCCCAGTACCTCCTAAAACAATCAAACAAAAACACCAACTCTCCTGGACTCCCCAGGCTCCCCACCTCGCCCCCCTACACACACAAATATTTCTGGCAACCCCAGAGGTAGGGTGGAAGGAAGGCAAGGGGAGGCTCACAGGTGCCCAAGAAGAAGCTGTGGCTGAGGGTGCCAGACTTCCCTGCAGAGCCCACCACCCTCTTCACCCCCTTTCCTCGAGGCCCCTGAAGGCCCTTGGACCCCCACACTCACTGCGCAGAGCTGCTAGAGCTCCAGGCCTCACGAGGCAGAGCTGTACTGCTCTCTCCATAAAGATGGAGATGGGGAGACAGGGGTAGGAGAAGCAAGACGGGGGTGGGGGAGGCACACTTTGTCACCTGGGCTTGAGGTCTTGCAAAGTCATACAAAGAGTCCCTCACCTCCAACCCTAACTGCTCCTCCTACGTCTTCAGTCCTCAAAATCAGTCCAAGGAGCCCCCAAGGATGGGGGTAGGGACAGAGACCATCCCATCCTTCCCATAGTCAAAGTCCCCTCTCGCTCCAGCCCATGCAAAGAAGCCCAGCTGTCAGTATTTGCAGATGGTGGCAGCACATGCTGGGAAGCCCCAAGAAAATCAGCTGACATGCCAGTACCTGTAGAAGAGAGTTCAAGCAGGAGGCTGAGCACAAGCTAAAAATCCAGTAATCAATAGCCTTCATGACCAACGATGATGACAGAAAATACCCCATCTGCATGGCAATGACAATAAAACAGATCAAATGTCTAAGAATACATGTACTGAGAACTGAAGAGAACTTTAAAGTACTACTGAGGGAACCTAAAGCAGATTTGGCTAGTTGGAAAGGTGTACCATGTTCTTGGATAGCAAGATTCATCATCATAAAGATGCCAGCCTCCCTAAATCAACCTGTCAAGTTAGGCAACCTCAATAAACTCATGAAAAGGATATTTCAGGGAGAGATGAGTAGATTGTAAAGTTTGTGTGGAAAAATGAACATCTAGTAATGACAAAGATATTCTAAGAAAAGTGATAGAATAAAAGAGAATGAGCTCAACAGACATTAAACATATAAAGTTTTAATTATCAAAACAATGTGTAGTAGTGCTTAATTAGAGAGATCAGTGGTATAAATTGAAAGATCAGAAATAGGTTCGTAAATGCATGGGCATTGTATACGAGGAAGCTGGTGATCAATCAGTATGGTGAAGTCAGATGATTAAATAAATGATATGACCATTGGGTCACCATCTGGGGAAAGAGGTGGGAGTTGTTCCTCACTCCTTATACATACACATGTGAGCAAATCAAAGATTTAAGTATAAAAAATGAAATTGTGAAACTAGTTGAAGAAACCATGAGAATTTCAAAAAAAAAAAAAAAAAATTATCTCAGAGTAGGGCAAGTTCTTTCTACACATACCACAAACCCCAGAACTATAAAAGGAAAATTTGATATATTCAACTTAAAATTTTTAAAAGTCTGCTTTAAAAAAAAAAAAAAGCACCATAAACAAAGTTAAAAAGCAAAAGATACAGTATAAGAGCCCTGTGCTAGCCCTGTAACCCGGTTCAAGCCCACCCCGCCACGCAGCTCGCAGACCTCGCCCCTGGGTGCAGGGCGGGCGCTGACTGCCCGGCTCACCGCCTGGTTATAGGATGAGATCTGCTCGTGTCGACCTGGCTTCCCTCAATGGGTGGCAATGGTGATGGGGGGCATACGTCCCTGCAAGCCCCAGCACCCGGGGAGGGCGTGCCATTTGGTCATGTCCATGACCAGCGGTTCACATGCAAAAGTACCTCTAGGGTCGTCCAGGGCTCCCCTCGACCTCGCCGCTTCCGACATTTGGCTGATTAGTTGTCATGGCGAGTGTCCTGGGCACAATAGGATGCTTAGCGGCATCCTGGGTCTCCACCCCCGGGAGCCAGGAGCAACCCGTCCCCTCCCCCAGTTGGGACAACCACAGATGTCTCCAGACATTGCCAGTGTCCCCCAGCGAGAGCAAAACAGCCCCAGTTGAGAGCCACCGAGAGCCCTCAGAGGCTCCTGGGGCCCGGGTCTCGGCGAGATCCAGGCTCTCAGCCGCACTTGAACCCAGGCTGCTAACCAACCTTAAGGAATTACTTTCTGCTCCCGCCGAGTAGACACAGAATGTGGAGACGAATGTCTGGAACAGAACTGTCCACATACTGAGCTGAGCAGCCTGTGTGATGCCTTCCAGGGCAGCCATCTGAGAAAGCGAGAGAGAAAGTCCAAGTGTGAGCTGGAACTCACGAGGGCATGGCCCTGACCACGTAGGGGGGGCTGCTTGAGGCGGGGGGGGCCTGCAAGGGGGCCGAAAGCGCCACCCCCGCTGCAGGGCTGCAGTGAGCTCTGTGCGGAGGGGCGTCTCTGGGTGGTTGTGTCATAATGTCTCTAGTCTTTTTAGTCCCTTCTACTGAGCCCCCCGCCCTCCAGATTCTAGAAGCTACAAGTGTGCAGTCAACACCCAAAGGTTGAAACCATTGGAGTAGAATCCCTGACCCAGCGTTAGGTGTGATCCCAACACAGCGTGAAACTACAACAGAATCTCCCCACCCCCACCCCATCCCTCACTGCCCCCCTCGCCCCATCCCCCAAGCGCCAGCAGGCAGTGGGTGCATGTAAACCTCATGGAACTTCAGGAGCCGGTTCGCAGTGACAGATGCGACATTGTTCAATTTATGTGAACGTGAGTGACAGCATTGTCCAAAGGACTTGAATTGGGATTCAGAAGATCCAGGTTTGAGCCCCAATTCTGCCCTTTACTCGTCCCAACCTTACGCAAATCTTTGTGCCTCGGGTTCACCGGCTCTGAAATGGCACGCGGGGGGGGGGGGGAGCGCGGTTGCAGCCGCTCATTCCCCTGTTCCAGAGGAAGTGCTAGCCCCACTCTCCCCCAGTGGATTCGGAAGGGGGCGTTAGGTAGTGTTTGCATTGTTTGCCTGTTTCCGTGGTATAAACACTCCGTGGCTGATTTGGAGCTGTCCATGGTCTAGCAATTGTTCTCAGAGTGCCTGAAAATTTTGTAGATCTGCTCTCGCCATCTGGTATGAGCCAGCTCCAGGCCACCACTGGTGGCTCAGGAATGCTGCTTTGGGGAGAGGTCGGCTTTAGTGGGAAGGGGCTTCTGTTGACCTGCCGGGCACTTCAGCCTGCTGTCCACTCCCTGCAGAAGAAAACAACATTCTCTCTAACTAAGAGGGAAGGAGAAGAGGAGAGTGGAGACCTACACATGGCCAGGGTCAGCAGAGAGAGGAGACCAAGTCACAGGGCTGGGGGAAAGAGTGGAAGTAGGGCAAGGACAAGGGCTGCTGCCAAGCCGGGCACAGGGTGACAGATGGTGCCTAGGACCCGCCATTGCATGTCCTCAGGGACATGCTCTCTGCTCTGCTCTGGACCACACCAGGGAAAGGTCCTCCTCTCTGCCTCCATCCAGCCTCCTGCTCAGCTGGAAGCCTCCTGCCCTCCCTCACCCCCACCCCATGGCCTCAGCCACTCTAGGGTAAGCCACATGCTTCTTCCAAAGCAAGACAAAGTCAGCCACTCTACACTGAAAGTAAACATTGGGGAGGTGGATGGAGTCAAACTATCAAACTGCACCTAATTTGTAGAGCCTTTGTTGATTTTGCAGGCTGCTCCCTCACAAAGACTGACAGGAATCCAGCTGTGTCAAAATATCTTTGCAGCCGCAGAAATTTTCCAGAATTACCTTTTCATCCCCAATAAGTTCCAAGTAAATGCCACTTCCGGCTGTCGGATGCTGTTTGCACCCTAGAACTTAAGTCGCCCCAACACAAAAAGCTGAGAATCAGGTCCACACACTCTCAGCAAGGTCAAATCTTCCTGGTGAACCTTCATGCAAAGAAGTTCTCCAAAAAGTCGCTCAAAAAATTAATGATCTAGGAATGTCAGATTTCCCCTTCTGTCCCCCCAGTTTTTATTTCTTTCCATCATTAACTCATTATCTTTCATTGTATTCCATAATGAAATGAAAATCCATTAGCTCAATAAACTATTTTCCACAGAAGCTACAGCACAATAACCACTTAAATCCCAAAGGAGAAATATTTATGAATGAGCCAGCTGAAGCTAGACTTCTTCCCAAAACACCTCCCTTGAGAGGCAATATATTTTATTGCAAATATATTATTAATACTATGTATATATAATTATATAATGTATTTTTTAATATTTTACTATAGGTTTTGGAACGTACACTATATTTCATTAGCCCCAGTGATACTTTAACCATTTTGCACTCTTGTTTTGGGTATTGACAAAAAAAAGGTTAACTCTATGCTCTGGTTCACTTCAATATCATTAAAAATAAGAGTGTCCAACAGCTTATTATCCGGAGAAACATAACCCACCTTTCTGAAAGGGAAGGAACTCCAAGTAAGTCATTTATCATCTTGCTTCTCAAACTGTGGTCTGAGGACCAGCTGCCTGGAACTTGCTAGAAATGCAGCCTCAGGCCCCCTGGAGACCTCCTGAATCAGAAGCTGCATTTCCACATCATCTCCAGGGGATCCGCATGAATGCTAACATACACAAGCACAGTTTTGTCTCACAGTTTGTGGTTGAGCAAAGGCCCTGACTGGCGTCCCAGTTGGGCAAGCTAGGGGAAGGAAGGCTCTGGTGAAGTCGTTGGCATTTTGAATCCAGCAGAGAGCTTGCAACTTGGCCTGGGGAAGAAATTCGACCATTTTCTGAAGCACAGATTGATGACATAAAGGACAATGGCACTTGTGGTAATTTGAAGCTGTATGGATCCCAGAAAATCATATTCTTAAAGCTAATCCATCCTGTGCAAGTGAACCTGTTGTAAGTAGATCCTTTTGATGATGTTGCTTCAGTTAAGGCATGGCCCAGGGTGGATCTTAATCCTCTTACTGGAGTCCTTTAAGTACAGGATGAAAACAGAGAGAGGGAAAGAAAGTCATGGAAGCAAGAAGCTGAAAGCAACGAAATTGGAAGAAAAGGGAAAGACCAGCAGACCACGCCATGTGCCTTGCGACTTGACAGAGAAGCCAAGGATCTCCAACAACCTGTCTTCAGGAAGAAGGCATCACCTTGATAATGCCTTGATCTGGACTTTCTCATGGCCTCAAACTGTAAGCTAATAAATTCCCACTGCTTAAGCCACCACGTTTCACGGTATCCGCTTTAAGCAGCCTAGAAAACCAAAACAGCACTTATTCCCACATGTTTAGATATGGCAGTGCAAATACTCTTAAACTTGAGCTTCATGCCCTACGATTCAGATCCACAACTAGTAATATAGAGGTTCATATTGATAGTTTCTGCCCAAGTAATATCCTCCCCATGACTGAGACTGCCTTGGGTCATTGTTTCCAATGGGCTTAATCCCCAGCCTGGCAATAGAAACCCCCTACCTATGTAGGTGATGCACCCCCAGGGACTGCCACAGCTCCTTGGACCCAGCCTGACTGGCACCTTCCAATGGCCCGCAGCGCCCTGTTTGCCTTCACCTCCGAATTCCCTGCTCCTCTCAACCACCCACTTCCCACATTCCTCTCTCAGGCTCAGCTGGAGACTCACTTTATTAGACAATTCTCTGACTGGTTCAGCCCTATGGAGACTTGTCCTGATGTATGGAATCTGCTTGTTCACTCATTCATTCAACAAATGTTTATTAAGAATTTCCTATATCATTAACTTGCTGGGAAAATAGCAGTGAACCAAACCGATCAAATCTTCACTCTCAAGGCATTTGCATTTTAGTGTGAAGTAATGAACAATAAACTGATGGACCCGTAAAGATATCAACGTATCTGGTGTCGCTAAATGAGGTGAAGAAGAGTACAGCAGAGGACGAGTAGAGAGTGCGGGTGGGAAACACGCTCCTGCCCCCCAGGCCCTGACCTTCTGGGGTTAGAGCTCGTTGCTCTGCCATCCTCTCAACTCTTCCTCTTGCTTTGTTCATTCCTTTACCACTAGAGGAATAGTGGCAGTATTTGCACTTCCTCTGAGATCCCCAGCCCTGCAGATGTCATAGGAAGCCGTTGGGTCCATGCAGGGCAAACAGCAAGCAGCCTCCATGTGAGTGGTCCTGGAGAGGAGAGGAAATCGAGACATGTCCCTGCCCGGAGAAGCTCCGGCCAGGGGCAGAGATGAATGAGAAGGTCAGTGATGGGAGCAGGTGTGGGCAGGGGACTAGGGGAGCAGAGAGGAAGCTCACATCCTGCAGGTAGAGAAGAGCAAGCCTCACACAGTCAGGGCTGGCTTTGCCTGCAGCCCCTGCTCACCGGAAGGCCACCCTGTTATGTTCTCTGGCACCACAGCCCAGCCCCGGAGAGAAAGAGGTGCTCGCAGACACCGAGAGGCAGGCACCACCGAGTCCTGAGCACCAACTCCCATCACTTCTTACCAGCCAGAGAGCACAGGAGCCTGGTATAGCTGGTGTTTCCTTCAGGCCTCCAGGCTGCAGCCAGATGCAGAGAGGCAGTCGGCATCCCAGGGGCTGGTGAAGAAGGAAGAGGCACCAGCTGTTCCCTGTTCAGTGCAGTCTGCGCCTCTGCTCTGAGCAGCCAGTCCAGTCTGGCCTGGCCGCTGAGTGGAGGGGTTCTGGTGGTCCAGGAGTACTGGGAGGTCCGTGATGCCTGACCATGACCTTCTAGGGGCTAGTGAGGCTGGGCAGAAGCTACTGAAAATGGGCCTGGTGGGTGGGTGAACTGGGCCACACTTGCTCGGCGGCCGGGAGTGACGATCAATGCCACTGGCCGTCCTTCCTGGGCATGGACGAGGAAGGGCAGAGAAACAAAACCACCATGCAGGTCTGGCTGTGAATTCAGCTGCTGGGTAGATAAGCGGTTCTTGTTATTATCTTTGTGGTTCTTTTCTTCCCTGTTCCACCTGCATATGCAGTGCAGAGACCAGCACGCTGACGCCAGGAAGCCTCTGCCGGCTCTTTGCAGCCACGATAGGGGTGAGGGTGCATCTCCGTACAGGTTACTCCAGAGCACGTGCTGCGGCCCAGGCTGGTTGTTATGGTCACTGTAGTTTGGTGACGCTAAAGAGAGCGCATGTTTTAAAGTCAGAAAACCCTGAGTGAAGCCCAGACTCTGCTGCTCACCTGCTCCGTGACCTGGGGTAAGTTCTGTTTTTTTTTTTAAATCTGGCTAAGCCTCTTCATTCTCATCTATGAAAGTGACATAAATTAGTGGAGATCAGCTGGGATGTAAACCTATGGCTATAAAAACATTAAATGTAAATGGTCTAAACATATCGATTAAAAAGCAGATATTGACAAATAAGAGAGAGAACCAAAACTCAACTATATGCTACTTACAAAAAAAAAAAAAAAAACCCTTTGTATATAAAGGGTTACTTTTAAATTGGTTAAAAGTAAAAAATGGAAACAGACTTACTACACTAATGCTATTCAGAAGAAAGCTGGAATAGTTATGTCAATATCAAAGTACATTTTAGAAGTTGACAATCAACATTTATAGACCACTCCAACAAACAACAGCAGAATTCACTTTGTTTTCAAGTGCACATGGGCCATTTACCAAGAAAGACCATATTTTGGGTTATAAAACAAATCTTGATAAGTTTAAGAGGATGCAAATCATATAATGCATGTTTTCTGACCACACAAAATTTAAATTAGAAATCAATAACAGAAAGATAGCTAGAAAAATCCCCAAATAATTGGGAATTAAATAACACCTCTAAACCCATGGGTCAAAGATGAAAATAAAAGCACAATTGGAAATTTTGACCTAAAAGAAGTGAGAATACAACATATCAGAATTGGTGGGATATCATTACAGCAGAACTTAGAAATTTATAGCACACTAATATTCATGTTATAAAAGAAGTAATGTCTAAAATATGTGACTTCAGCTTCCACCTTAAGAAACTAAACTCAGCATAAGCAAAAGAAAGGAAATCATTAAGCTCAGAGTAGAAATCAATGAAACAGAAAAAAGAAAAATTAAAGAGATAATCAATGAAACCAAAAGCTGTTCAATTGAGTAGATTAAGGAAAGATATAAACCTCTAGCCATTCTGAACAGAGAAAAAAGGGAGAAGATGCAAATTACCAGTATTATGAATGAGAAAAGTGACCTCACTCCTGACTTGACAGATATGACAAAAATAATGAGACAGAATTACGAACAAACTATATGCCAATAAACAACTTCGATGTATTAGACAATTTCTTGAAAGACACAAACTACCAAATCTCAATCAATAAAAAATAGATAAACTGAGAAACTGTGTATCTATTAACAAAATTGGATTTGTAGTTTAAAACCTTCGCACAAAGGAAATTACAGACCCAGATGGCTTTACTGCTGAATTCTGCCAAATAATTAAGGAAGAAATAAAACCAATTCTATATAAACCATTCCAGAAAATTGAAAAGAAGAGAATGCTTACTACATGATTCGATGAATCCAGCATTACCTTGACAACAAAATCAGACAAAGACATCTCAAAAACAGAAAGCTGCTGTTGAATATCCCTCATAAACGTAGATATGAAGATTCTTTAAAAAATTAGGGGAGCAGGTGTAGCTCAGTGGTGAAGCACCTGCTTCCCATGAGGAGGTCCAGGGTTCAACCCCTAGCACCTCCTAAAAAAAAAAAAAGATTAGCAAATCTAACAATATATAAAAAGGATGCTATATCATTAACAAGTGCAGTTTATCCCATAAATGCAAGGATGGTGCTAAATTTTTTAATTCGTGGCAAGCGTGACATTGTCCCTCCTCGTCCCAGTTCCCACACACTCTCACATGGTACTACGGGGGTGACCGAAGAGAAATCATACAGGGCCTAGGTTCTGTGATATTGATTTAGGGTTTCCAGAATTCTGGCATTATGTTCTATTTTTAGGCACAGAAACAGAATTATTTTTAATAGTTGATAGCAATTCCTTTTCTCTGGATATCCATCAGCAGCTTCATTTGCGTCTTTCTCCAATGCTTTCTGCCCTCCTGCCCTCTCTGCCTCCCACGTGTTAATGCTACCCTTACCACAGGGTCTCCCCTTCTCAATTATCCCCTTGCTGGACCCCCAGAACCAAAACCAAAACAATAAAAAGGAAACACTGCATGTGGACCTGGCAGGAAGAGCCCTGTAAAGCTGGAGCCCCCTTGGGAGTTAGCCAACAGGGCCATCTTTCCGGGTTGGTGGGTGAAAGAATGGTTAGAGGACAGGAGCTTATCAGAGAGGAGATTTCTGAGGCAGATGTCCTGCCACTCGGGGAGGCAATAATGCAGGATGGTTTTGAAAGCTCGGGGATGGGCTCCTGCAGAGGCAGTAGCTCTGCAGATGTCTTCCAAAGAGACTGAGCTCAAGAGAGAAGGCAGAGGCCAGGGCTTAGCCCAGGGGCATTATAATATCTTAAATATGAATCATTTGTATCTTGAGATCAGGGTGAATGTATTAATTGTTCAAATTATGGTGAAGACATTCTCTGACCAAAATTCTTCCCTACCCTGAATGACACACTGCAGTTTCCATTTCTGGTGTGGCAGAGTGAGCTCTTTCCAACTTTCCCACAGATAACAATAACCTCTGCAGAAATTACCAAAAAACAACTATCTAATAATACTGGAGAGTCAATAAAGGCAATCAGATTCTCGAGGTGAATGGACACTTAAAAGTAGGGATAATTAGGAACATTTCCATTATTGCAGCTTTAGCCTGATGGCAGGCCACGGTTGCACCCATGCAGAGTAACCAAAATGCCGATAGAAAACTGCAAAATTTCTGATCTGAAGAACCAGAAGACTGAGTTCAGGTCAACCACAGCTGCTGGAAAGTGAGCAAAGATGACATGGACAGAAAAAGCAGGAAAGGAGAAACCCCAAATTCTGTGTGTAAACTCTACCCAAATCTCTCACCAACCCTGAACCATGCAGGTACAGGACAGAATACAGCTAAAGATTTTAAAAGCAGAGGAAAAAGAGAACTGAACTGATATTTGAGCTGTCATTCAAGAGACATGTGGACAATATACAAAGGTCTAACATTTGCATCATCGGAGACCTAGATGAATGGAGAGAGAAAATTGAGTAGAAAAAAATGTTTGAAGAAATAATGGCTGAGTATTTCCCAAACTTATTGAAAGACATGAATTACTAGATTCAATAATCTCAGTGAGCCTCAAGCAGGATCATTATGAAGAAAACCATGTACAGCTACATCATAGTTGAATTGTTTAAAACCAAAGATAAAGGGGAAAATATTGAAAACATCCAGAGAAAAACATATGGGGGAATAGTGATTTGAAATGCCTCCAACTTCTCATCAGAAACTATAGAATCCAGAAGATAGTGAACCACATCTTTAGAGTGCTAAAAGAAAAAGAACTGTCACCCCATAATTCTACACCTATTGAAAATATGCTTCAAGAATGAAGATGAAATTGCCTTTTGAAGACAAAACCAAGGAAAAATTTTAATGAAGTCTTTCAGGCTTCATAAAATTATAAAAGGTAGAATGGGATCTTCAGGAAGTAATGAGAGTATCAGTAGTGGTAAATATCTGCTGATATACAAAAGCCTTTTTTCTTGTTAATTTCTTTAAAATATATAAACAGTTTAGGGCAAAAATATAATATCCTGAGATTTACAGTGTGGGTATATATGCTACATATGACTCTACCACATAAAGACAGGGTGGTAGGTAAATTGACCTTTATGTTGCAAGTTTTCTACATTTTGCTGAGTAATACAATATTAATAAAAATATTTGTGAAAAGTTATAAGAACAACCACTAATAATATAGTGCAAAGCCATTTTCAATTAAAATGAAATTCTAAAATGTATTTTTTTTTTTTTTTAAGATTTATTTATTTACTTTATCCATTTTAAACCTCCCCCTTCCCCATCTGCTGTTTTGTGTCCATTCGCTGGGCAATTCTCTGTGTCTGTTTCCTGCCATCTCTTCTCATCCTCCTCCTCCAGTCTTCACCAGGATTTGATCCTGGAGGCTTCCGATGTAGGAGAGAGGTGTCCTGCCACCTGCGCCACCTGGGTTCCTGGTTTTCAGAGCTTTCGGGGTGTCTCGTTTTGTCTCTGCCCTGCGTCTCTCTCCTGTTACGTCATCATCTTGCTGCATGGATCCCGGGGCCTGGCGGCTCACCGGCACACAGAGCCTGGCAGCCCATGCACCTTCTATATATATATTTTTTATTTTACCGGGAGGTCCCGGGGATCGAACCCAGGTCCCTCCGTATGGCAGACGGATGCCCAACCATTTGAGCCACAGCCGCCCCCCTAAAATGTATTTTAAAAGTCAAAAGAAAACACAGTGAAGGAACAGAGAAACAAAAAATAGAGGCATCAAACAGAAAACAAATAATTAAATGATAAACCTAAATCCAATCATATGTATAATTACATTAAATGCCGATGTGCTAAATACTCCAATTAAAAGGCAGGAGATAATATAGGGAATGCATAACAATGATTTTGGTCATAGATGAGGATTAGTGGTTAATAATATAAATATGGAAATGTTCTTCTACTATAAGGTGTTAAGAATGTGGTGATACATGGGGAAAATATAACTAATGCAATTTATAGACTATAGGTAACAACTTTGTAATGTTTTGTGGCAAAAGCAAAGAAGGCACTATATTAATGCTAAGGTGAAAAAAGAATATGTGGTTTGGTTTTGTGAGATATGAATATGATTAAGCATTTTTTTTAATTAATAAGGACTATGTCATTTAACTGCTCTGTGTCCATCTGTGTATCTTTCTGAACACTAGAGGAACAATTGAATTTTTGGAATGAGAAGAGATAAAATTGCCTAAGCAGAACTTTTTAGGAGTAATGCTTCCATAACTTATTCAGCTGCCTTCTTCTGTTATTTTATTTTTTAAATTAGAAATAAAGTTTGAATTTTTAAAGGGGCAAAAATTTTTAGAATGGATAAAATAGCAAGGTCCAATTATATGCTGTCCACAAGAAACGTACTTTAACTGTAAAGACAAAGATGGGTTGAAAATAAATGGGAGGAAAACAATATACCATGCAAACATAAAGTTCAAGAAGGCTGGGATGGTGTATTAGTCAGCCAAAGGGGTGTTGATGCAAAATACCAGAAATTGGTTGGTTTTTATAAAGGGTATTTATTTGGGGTAGAAGCTTACAGTTACCAGGCCATAAAGCGTAAGTTTCCTCCCTCACCGAAGTCCATTACCACGTGTTGGAGCAAGACAGCTGCCGACTTTTTCCAGGGTTCAGGCTTCTGGGGTTCCTCTCTTCCCAGGGCTGCGTTTCTCTCTGGGCTCAGGTCCTCTGGTTCCTCCACAAGGTCAGCTGTAGACTATGAGGCTCTCTAGACTTTGCTTCTTTCCACAAGGCCAGCTGGGAACTCTCAGGTGAATGACTCCTCTCTATCCTGGGGCCTTCTCTCCTTCCTCAGCAAACTCCAACATCAGAACTGCTCCAACTCTTTTCTTTGCCATGCCTTTTATATCTGATTCCTGCCCCACCAAGGGGTGGGGCTCAACCCCCTACTGACGTGGCCCAGTCAACGCCCTAATCATAACTTAATCATGCCCAGATTAGCAGACCAGTTTACAAGCATGATCCGTTATCTATTTTTGGAATTCATATTACATCAAACTGCCAACCTGCTACAGATGGCTACATTAATATCACATATAACAGACTTAAGGCAAAGTGGATGACCAGAGATAAAGAAGGATCTATCACAATAACAAAAGGATCGGCACATTAGGAAGACACCACACTCCTATCTGGAAAAAAAAAAGAGCTTCCAAATACATGAAGCAAACACTGGTAAAACTAAAAGGAGAAAGAGACAAATCCACAATCGATAGCATCAATAGCTGAATAGAAGAGAATAAAGGGTCCAGAAGTCAACCCACACATATACAGTAATTGATTTTCATCAAAGCTACAAAAGCAACAGGGAAGTGCCAAGCCCTTCAGTAGGGAAAAGGAGTCTTTTTAACAAATAGAACTGGAACAACTGGGTATCCACATGGGGGAGATAAAAGAAACCTTAATCGCTACCTCAAACCATACATAAAACTAATTGAAGTTAGATCTAAAAATAAAAGGTTCAACTATAAAGCTTCTAGGAGAAAACAGAGGGAAATATCTTTATACCCTGGGAGTAAAGACATCTTATAAGATACACAGAGAAATACCCATAAAAGAAAAATTATAAATTAATCAACATTTAAAACTTATAATCAAGAAATACTATCAAGAAAAAAAATAGCCAAGCCCAGACTGGGAGAAAACATATATATGATAAAGGACTTATATCCAGAATATATAAATAAGAAGCAGATATAGTTCAAGTGGTTGAGCACCCCCTCCCACATGGGAGGTCCCGGGTTCAGTTCCCAGTGCGTCCTGAAAAAAGAAAAATCAAACAACAAGCAAACAAACAAGAAAACCAGCTCAGGGAGCCTATGTGGCTCAGTGGTTGAGCGCCGGCTTCCTACATACAAAGTCCCAGATTCAATCCCTACTTCCAGGTACCCCTCCAAAAAAAAAAAAAAAAACCCAGAATATATAAATAACTTCTACAATCCAAGAAACAAAAAAAGACAAATGACCCATTTAAAATCAGGAAACATTTGAACTGACATTTTACGATGAAGATATACAAATATCCAATAAGCACATTTTAAAAATGCCTAACATCATTAATATTAGCTTAAAAAGCCATTGGGGAGATAACTGAAGAAACTTGAATATGGAGTATGGATTAGTGTGGATTAGGGAAATTATATCAATGAAAAATTTCCTGATTTTGACAATTATACTGTGGTTATGGAAGAGAATATCCTTGCTTTTACAAAACATACACTGAGCCACTTGGGCACATTTTACTCTCAAGTGGTTCTGAAAAAAAATAGTATAGAAGAGAAAGAGAATGATAAGGCAATTGGAGCAAGATGCAAATAATTACTGAGCGTGTGTGTGTGGGGTAAGGACTGTGTGTGTGTGGGGGGGGGTCCTTATACTAGTTATGCACTTTTCTGTAAGTTTGAAATTGTACTAAATTAAAAGTTACAAAAAACATCAAAAATAAATACTGAAAAAAAAAGTAATGAAGCTATCAAGGACTAATGGGGTCTCGCCAAAGGGACAAGAAGCTAGTATGAAGAAGCTACCTCTGGCCAAAGTTTTGTCTGAATGAGCTTTATAAATAGGGATCATAGTGGATTGAAACACAGTCGATAAAAATCTATGAGGCCGTGATGACAACTCAGAAAAGAGATATCTAGAACAAACTGATTTTTCACCATTGGAAGCATCTGTTAAACTAGTGTCTACATTTTAAAATCAGTCATTCAAGGGAAGGAATTAAGCTTTTGTCTTGCCTTTCCAGGAGGAACTGTATTCCATGGGAACCCAATAAATTTATACACTACAGCCTGATGAGTGTAGAAGGAATGGTAGAATTAGAAAAGCTCCATTTCTCAAACCACAATTGTAGTAGGTTGAAGCATGGGTCCAAAGATCTGAGCCTAATCACTGGAACCTGTGAATGTTACTTTATTTGGGAAAAGGGTCTCTGAGGATGTGATTAGATCAAGGATATTGAGAAGGGGAGATTATCCTAGATTATCCAGATGGGCCCTAAATCCAATCACAAGTGTCATTAGGCTAAAGAGGCAGCAAGAGATTTGGCACACATAGAGGAGGATGCAGTGTGACCACAGGGGCCGAGGCTGCAGCAATGCTGAAGGGATTCTGGCAGCCACCAAAAGCTGGAAGAGGCAAGTAAGGGATTCTCTTAGCACCTCCGGAGGGAGCACTGACTGACTCCTTGATCTCAGACGTCTAACCTCCAACACTGGGAGAGGAGTTTCTATTGTTTAAGCCCCCCAGTTTGTGGTCAATGGTTATGGCAGCTGTAAGAAACTAATAGAGTAATGAAACTGATTCAGACAAGGATTATTAACTGGTGTTGAGACTATTAGGTAAATTGCTGTTGGGGAACTGGACATTCAGACAACAGTGTCCACATTGCTTTCTAACTGCACGGGTCAGAGACAGGTCAGTCTGGCACCGTGCTGATCCGGGGCTAACCACTAATAGTGGGTCGACCAGATGGACCGTTTTTCCTGCTGTCATGAAACAGGAAGTATGTGGCAGTACAATGGTGGATTCTAGAAAAAACAGTTTTCTTAAATTTATGAAAGCTTTCTATACAACTTCTAGCTTATAAACCATATAGGGGAATAGATGAACAAGCTAAGAGAACCAGACAAATCCAGAGGGTAAGATATTCTACTGGGCTCAGTCTCTTCAAAACCAGTGGCATGTAAAAGAGACTTTACTAAAATATAAAAAGTCTGCAGGACACAGAGGGTTTACCATGGAGCTGCAGAACCCCACTCCTGCCCCTTCCGAGGCCCCACCAGTGTGTTCACATGGTCACGTGTTTTTGTGTAAGTGAGGTATTTTAACCATAACCAGGTGAGACCTCTGTCTCTGTCTCCTCTGACTTTCATTTCGCCACATGTTCCTCGTGATGGGTGGCATTAGAGCAGTCAGGGACATTTTTAGAATCTGTTTAGGGGAGCACTAAGTAAGCTGAATTAGGGATAGGTTTAGTAGTTTGGGTTTGGTAGAATATATTTATGTAGTTTGCAGAAACTTCTGTGTATAGTTAAGTTATTGCCAGACTTGTAGAGTAGGAATGACCTCTAAAAATACTCCCACCACCCCATTTTGCTAACATACCCAGCACTGGGACATACAGAGGCAGGGTCAAAGAGCAAATCACAATCTGAACTTGTCCTGCAGCCTGCAGCTTTGTAAGTATGTAGGAGTAGAGCAGAAGTGAAGTTTGAGGTAAACAGAGCCAGGAGCTTGTCTTTGGAAAATTATTTCAATCATCAGATGTATAAAATTGTAAGAAAGTTTACTCACTGATGTCTAATCTAAATAGACATTCTTTATTCCTGTCAGGAATATAGTGATGCAGCAGAAACAGAATTTATCAGCTCGCCTGCCTGCAGTACACAATCTTGTAGCAGTTTTGTGAACATCAAGTATGTTTGTGTATGAAGACGAATTAATAAACGTAATGAAATTTTCTAAAATTTTTTTGTGGTGATGAATGCACAACATTATGATTATACTAAAAGCTATTGATTATATGCTTTAGATAGATCATATGGTATGTAAATACATCTCTCAATGAAACGACTTTAAAAATGAATAACTGAAAGTACAAGAATAGCCAGAAGTAGGAGCCATGTATGGTAGGGGAAGCATAGAGAGATTGACAGGTGAAGAATTTTCTGGTTCATTTGTCTGTTTATTATTATTGCAATAATGAAAATGCTCTAATAATGATTAAAGTGATAAATGCACAACTATGTGATTATACCATTGATTGTACACTTTGGAGGAACTGTATGCTTTATTAATATGTATCAAAAAATGACTTGTTTAAAAACATGTACTGAGCAGCAGTTTCAATGTTACCATGGTAAATAATGAAACTTGAACTAAATGTCATTAAGGTGACTTGTGAATAGTTACACTCTTATTTACTCTATATGAAAAGGTCAAAGTAATTAGGAATATCAACCAAAATCTTTGAAATAAAAAAGAAAAACCACACTAAAGGAACAACTGTAATTACCTCGCTGATATCCCTATAGAAACTATTACACAATTACAGTCATATGAAGAGACAAAGAGCATGCTGGCAAAAAAAAGAAAAAAAAATTGCTAGTTATGTTAGGCAATTAGCAATATTTTTCATTTTCTAGATGTGTGGTTTATGGATTTGTCAACTTTTGAGAGTTTGTAAACTTTTGGACATTTCTTTTCTTATTCTAAATAGATATTTATACCTAATTTTTTCATAATGCTGTATGCTTTTTCTTAAAGAGGCCCCATGCTTAGGGACATAACAGCCAGAGTCAAAGCATGAGCTTGGGTTGGGCAACCCAAGTATGAAGGACATTTGGGAGTGAACTGGAGGCATCTGCCCTTTGAGTAACTCTGGGCACCGAAGAAGATGGGTGCACTGGTGCTGGGCAGGTTGGGAGGCAGCGACTCCCCTGGGAGGCGTGAACTGTGAGGGTGGGAAGGCAAAGGAGGGCCTGGTGTGAGCCAGCGCTGAAGAAACGAGAATACGGTCCAGGCGTGAGCCTCTAGCCACTGAGGAACCTGAAGAGTGGACGGCAGGCCAAAGCCACGGCCGAGGGCAGCCCTGCCCCTCGTCCATCTGCAGGGCCCCACCTGAGCTTCTGCTAGGGTGCGTGAGACGGGCCGGGCGGGAAGGGCTCACTCGCTGCATGTATTAGGCTGTGCTGATGAGGACTGCACGTAGTGATGTGGCTTCCTCCCTGCTTCCCTGGTCTCTTGAGGGAAATGTGAGAGAAGAATCTTTAGTACTGATTGTTCTATTACCTCGGCAGAAGTCTACTTCCACTAACCATCTTCTGCAGAGTTTTGACATTTTTCTTTATTTCAGGTGAAAACACTCTTAAAAGAAATGTAAAAATGCCCTGCTTTTGGTTTAAAGACTATGAAGAGACAATGTCATGAACAAAGGATAATGAAATTGTTTATTTGCAATTGTAAAACTTTAACAAGTAAGAAAAGATTAACAACTGATTAGTATTAAATATACAACTAACAAGCATTCTGAAGACCCGTCTCCTGTTCTGTTGACTTGCTTCATCTTACTCTGGCATATCTGATTGTCTAGTTTCTTCTTCTTCAAAACTAACATTTCCTGGGAAGAAAAGGGAAACATGAGTGTATTTCAAACTATCCTTTTTCTATTTTGAAACTCTTTAATCACTAATAGATTTTTTGCAATAAACAGTATTATTAAGCATCTATCAGGCAAAATGGAATGTTAAACTTTATCTTATACAGACATTTATAGTTTTCCTTTTGGTACTGGTAATAAGCCAAGCAAAAAGCACATACATTCAAAATAAATGTTAAGAAGAGAAGAATCATGTAAGGAAGTGTGAGCTCAATAATTATCTCATGCCTGCATACATACAGTGTCCAAATATATCCAGCTTTATGGATCAAATATGTTGTCGTTTGGCCCTTGCTTTAAAAAGACAAGTGGGAATTTTTACACTCTTACAAGATGCTACAATTATTTTTTATTAAGTAAACTCTATGACCGTCACTGTTGGTTATGTCAAAGAAGAAATTGGTAGGGTGTACCTCAGTCACAATGTGGGAATCATGATAAATAAATCTCGGATTGTGATTCCACTGATAAAATGGCTTGCCCACTGTAGCAGTTTGGCATTGTTTATGAATTCCAAAAACAAATATTGGATTATGTTTGTAAACTGGTCTGTTCCTCTGGGCGTGATTAAATTATTATTAGGGCTTTGATTGGGCCACATCAGTAGGGCATTGAGACCCCACCCCTTGGTGGGTGGGGAATCACAGATAAAAGACATGGCAAAAGACAGAGCTGGAGTTCTGATGCTGGGTTTTGATTCTGGAGTCTTGAGCTGGAGCCCTGGGAAATGAACACACAGAGGAGCTTGGTTGTGAGGAAAGAGAGAAGGCCCCAGGAAGAGAAACAAGTAATTGCCTCATAGTCTACAGCTGACCTTGTGGAGATAGCAGAGGAGCTGAGCTCGGAGAGAGGCAAGCCCCGGGAAGAGAGGAGCCCAGGAAGCCTGAGCCCTCACAGACGTCGGCAGCCATCTTGCTCCAACACGTGGCAACAGACTTTGGTGAAGGAGGTAACTTATGCTTTATGGCCTGCTAACTGTAAACTTCTACCCCAAATATATAACCTTTATAAAAGCCAACCAATTTCTGGTATTTTGCATCCTCACCCCTTTAGCTGATGAATACACCCACTAAGCCTACTTTTAAAAATTAATCCATTTAAGGTAGTTCCAATCTCGGTACTCGATACTTTGAGCCAGGGGATAGTCTGGGGAGGGGGCTGTCCTGGGCACTGTAGGATGGCAAGCGGCCTCCTTGGCCTCTACTGACAAATGCTGCTGACACCCACCCCGAGCCTCCAGATGTCCCCCGGGGGGCAAAGTCACTGAGTTAAGGTGATGCTGCTTTAGTCCAAGGCTGGTTCAAAAGTCTGGGGTCCCAGGGCCAGCTGGGCCTGGGTGACCCCTCGGTCCCTCCCTCCCATCCCAGGGATGCTGCCCCTCACTGTTTCTCATGCCTGCCTCCTCCTTTCTCAATGCCCACCACAGGTGCTGGCTGGTAAAGCCTCCCTCCCAGGGGAGCCCTCGCCTCCAGCTAGCCGGCTTAGTGTTCCTGTCCTCCTCCGGTACCCAAGGAGCTCCAAGGACAAGCCAAGTGCAGGTGCCCCAGTCAGGTCTCAGGTGGCAGCCACCGCATGCTCAGGATCAAGTCCAAACACCATCAGGAAGGGACCAGCCTCCCCACCCCCTCAGCCCAGCCAAGGAGGCTCAGGGGCCTCCCCCTTCCCTGCTCCCCCACCTCGCCCAGCTCACCCTCTGCTCTCAGCCTGGAATTTCCCTCCTAGTTTCACCCATTCCTTGGCCCCTTTCGCCCCTCTCCACTCTCCTAGATACCCCTCCTGGAAACTGTGTGCCCCGGGAAAGGACATGTCCTTAATCTCAGCCCATTCCTGTCGGCATGAGCCCCCTGTAGGCAGGCCCTTTTGAGGATGTTATTTTTAGTGGAGGTGTGGCCAACTGAATCAGGTGGGTCTTCATCCTGTCACCTGAGGTCTTAGAGCAGGGATTCTTAACCAGGGGGAAGATTTCAGGGGGTCCATGAGCTTGACTTGAAAATTCAAAAAAGCCTTATTCTTGTGGGGACGTGTTGGTGTGGGTGTGAGATATCTATTAAATAATACACGGTATAGTGTGGGCTTAGAATGATTTTTATTTTCATGCAGCATGTTCTGAGGGCAGTGGATAACTGCCTGCAAAAAGGTTGGTAAGGATGGTGGAGATGGTTTTATGGTGCCATGGGAAAACCTGGATTTGTAAATGTTTGCAGAAAATGACCGTTTGAAGAGATGTTGAACCGCGTTTGGTTATCAGGTATTGAAATTATGGGAAAGTTGTAAAACGTAATTTTGAATAATCCTAAAATTTAATTTAAGGAAATGCCAATGTTAAGTGTCATAAACTCTCTGCCGCTACATTCTGAGAAGGGGTCCGTGGTTTTCACCTGACTGGCAAAGGGGTCCTTGGAACGAAAGGTTATGAACCCCTGCCTTGGAGAGAGGGAGCCACGGGGAGGAGCTAGGAGTCAGTAGGAACCAGGAAGAGAAAGGAGAAGACCCCCAAGAGAAAGCAACCCTTCCAGTCTCTGAAACCGGGAGGTGGTAAATTCCTACTGTTTAGCCAACCCATTGTGTGACATTTGTCTTAGCGGCCAGGAGACCAAGATGGCAACATTTCCTTACCCACACCTGGTGAGTCATGCACTCCTCCTGGACGCACCCCTAAAATACACCTAAAACCGCGGGTGTCCCTGCCCACGCCTCCCGTCAGGCCCTGGAGGACAGGACGTGAGCCTCTCGATCCCACCCACGCTGGACCAAGCAAGCGCCTGCACGCAGTAGGTGCTCAGTGGCTGCTTGGAACCACTACTTCTCGGGCATGGCCACGTGGCAGGAGGGTTTCCAAGGCTGTGGGCACCCAGCCGCTCAGCTCTCCCATCACCCTGTGGGCACGCGCCTGTGAGGTTTTATTACCCGCGGCGCAGACGAGGGAAGCGGAGGCCAGGAGCGTCCGCACAGCCAGGAGCTGGCAGAGCCGGAGTCCCGCCCTGGCCACGCACGCCCGAGAGGCCACGCTGCTGACACGAGGCTTCGGTGCAGTGGACACTGCTGAGGGCGACTATTGCTAAAGAAAGACTCGGCCTGTGCGTGTTTAAAGCACGCACACAGAAAGCCATTTCCGTGGCTCAGACATCCTGGATACTATCTTCAGAAGAATGGGAAATAGATTTGCTCTCAAGTTACAGTCAAGACAAATTAAACCGAATGAGGCGCCAGGTGCTGCGACCGCCCACCCAGAGACCCCCCGCCCCGCGGCCCCCGGGCCGGCGACCGTCCTCTGGAGCCAGGCCGGGGCAGGCGGACTCGGGTCCAGGCTGCTGGTGGACACCCTCTGTCGCCCGACCCAGACACCAGCTCCCAATCGGACACGAGGTGCTGTGTGAAAAGGAGCCAGCCCTGTCTCTGAGCCTCCTGGCGGCGCCCACAGCTCTGGAAAGGATTCCCGGGCCCAGAGACTCAGCAGGCCCCATGCCGGCCCCAGGACGCGGCGGGGACGGAAGCTTCTGGGCTAACCGCACGTTGGAGGCCTCTTGTGAAAGAGCCCCTGACCTGTGAGCCCTTAATGCGCTGCTGTGACTCGGCCGTGGCCAAAGGATGTGCTAAAGCGGAGCAGGGTGCTCCAGCCTCGGGTGTCACGGCGGCCTCGGCCCAGGAGGGCCCGGGCAGAGGGGGCGCGTGGCCTCGGAGGGCACGACGGTCACCTGTACACTCCACGGGGCTCGTGTGGGCCCAGCAGAACCCTCTTCCGTCCCTGGCCCTGAGCCAGGGTCTGCCTTGTCAGAGGCGGGGCCCCCCGCCGCGGCGCCCTCACCCTGGTCCATGTTGTCGTAGCGGAAGTCCTCCCGGCCGAACTCCCGGCCCTCCTCCCTGGGCAGGTCCCCCTCCTCGTCCCCGGGCTTCACCAGGTCGTTCTCGCCCTCCGACATGTCTATCAGCGTCTGGGCCTCCTCCATGGTCTCTTCCCCTCCTGGAAGGAAACAACGGGTGGACAGGCTGGGGAAGGGGGTCGCAGGCCCGGCGCCCGCCCCTCGCCTGAGAGCAGCGCCGCGTCCTGGGGCCGCCCCTCCTGCTCTGGCCCAGCCCGGCCCGCAGGAACCCCCAGCCCCTGCTGCAGCGACTGGTTCGGGGAGGCGGGGGTTAACCAAAGTTGGTCTGAGAAATCTAATTCCCAGGGTTTTTGATGAAAACTTTGACAAAGATAGGCTCTCTGTCCCCTGGTGTTTGTGAGCTGATGGCATGAAAATTTGGTCAAGCTACGACCGTGAGTGTCCAAAGCAAGAGGTGCCTGCAGGTAGAAGCCACTCAGGTGAGGGCAGAGCCGAGCAAGGGAGCCCCTCGCTGAAGACCTGACCCAGCACCCCTGAGGCCGGGGCGCTCCTCCTGACGGACCCAGTTATAGGGACGAAGTATTGCTGGTATTATTACTAGTGTCACTTCACTCGGGCCACTTGAGCTGGCTTTCCCTAACGTGCAGGGGTCAACATTTCAAGGCCTGGAAGGGCCTCCCAGGGAAAGTGCTGCCCGGAACAGCTGTCGGCCGCCCTGCCCAGGGCCTCACTTTACCGGGCGGTCCTTGGCCCATCACTGACCAAGGTCAGGGATAAAGGTCGGGCGGGAGCCAAAGGACCACGTTAGCCCAGAGCTCCCTGGCACCAAGCGGAGTTGTGAGGGCCTGCATCACCACCTGATGCCCCCTCAAGCCTGTCCACCCTACTTCCTTCCCTCCTTCCCACTCCCCAGGAAACATCCTGCACACGGAACTGCCTAGCGTTTGTTTCCCAGGGAAGCCCCCCTGCAACCGGCCTGGGAGCAGAAACCCAGGCCCAACGCCCCGGAAGCGCCGTACCCTCGGCAGCCAGCGCCTCCTCCTGGCCGGATAACACATCTGCAGGCAGCGGCTCCTCCGCGAGGGTTGGTGTCCACAGGGCCAACTCTGTGATTTTGGAAGCTTTCCATTTTGGAATGACAGTTACCGTTGTTTCCTCCTCCTCTTCCTCTTCTCCTCTTTCCTATTTTAAGTTTAAAAATGTAAATTGACCCGTTTGTGCAAATTCAGTCGATATATTGAACGTGAGTCAAAAAGAAGACAGGTTTTACACTGTGCCTGAGCATTTTCATGACACTGTTCAGGGACCAGACCAGCTACCCAGAGCTTAACCCAGGTGCTGAAGAGGGAGCTTGAGAGAAGTCGGGTGAGCCGGAGAGAAGAAAGCACAGTGTCAGGCCCTCCTGAGCGCCCCGGCGGCGTGACCAGAGGCTTTCCTTGCTGTGGACTTACTTCCCAGCCGTCTGGGGGAGGTAAGGCATGATCAAGACTTAAACGGCCCTCCAAGGTCCCAGGCACATTTCCCAACTGTAAGATTCTCTGATAAAAGTAAAAAACACACACCACTCTAAGAGAGGACTAGAAAATTCCCAGAAAGTCCACGTAATGGTACTGAAGTGCATCTCAGAGGTCAGGGGAAAAAATAAAATTGAATGAAAGCAGAGCGAGAGATCGTCATTTCTAAAGGTGGAACGTTTTATAAGAATGCCTAATTCTCTCAGTTGTTACCAGCGAGCATACATCAATTTTGCCAAGGATATTTACCCCTTCTCAGTTTTGTACCTACTACCCCTTATAGCCATTGGCCCCAAAGCGCTCCCCATAAACCCTGCCTGCCCAACTCAGAGCCTTGGACTCTGTTTCCCCAGGAGCCTGGCATAAGGTGCGTTATCTCATGTAAAAAGGAAAAGGAAGGAATATTATTTAGAAAGGACTACTAAAATAGAGGGCTTTGTCATACTGTTTTAAGAGGTTAAAAATAAAATGGATTAAACCTTAAAAGCATATCGCGTCCTCCAGAGGAGGCCAGAAAGGAAATCCTCAAGAATCTGCCTTTAACAGGCCCCTGAGCGATTACAAGCCCTGGGTCCAGGACAGTGACTTTCAGATCCTGCAACCACAATAGGGAATATATTTTACATCATGGCCCGGTACCTGAAGAGAATAGACCAATCTGATAAACAAAAATATATACAAAATTTGAAAACAAAAATATTTGCCTCTGCTACTAAAATTCACTTGATATTTTTTACTGTTTTATTTTTTGAAATGTTTCTCAAGCTCCACTAAATTGACTTTATAATCCATTAATCATAAGTGACTAATGGGATGCCGCACACACTTTGAGAAGCAGGAGCCAGCAAATTTTTTCTGTAAAGGGCCAAGTAGTAACTATTTTAGGCTTTGCCTGCTGTAGGGTCTCTCTAGCAACTATTAACTGTCGTTGTAGCATGAAAACTGCCATAAACAATATGTAAATGAATGAGCATGGCTGCATTCCAATAAAACTTTATTTACAAAAGCAGGTGGGGGGCCAGGTTGGGCACATGGGCTACAGTTTGCCAGCTTCCTTGCTCTGAGGGAATGCCTTCTCTGTGTTAGGTGAAAGAGAAGATTTAGGCCTTTCTGTTCCTCACAGCACTGACTATCACCCAAAGCCAGGTGGGTGGTCTTAGGTGAAGGCCCTGGAGGTATATACAGCTTTTTCCTGAATAAAAACCATATTTGGGGAATACATCGATATTTAGATGTTATTGGCATTTTTTTTTTCCTTATCATCATCCTGAAAAACTGACTTCTAATAACATTTGCCAAATATTTTATTAAGATGCTTTGTTTTTTACCACGCCACAAAATAACTCCTCAACGACCAATAAGGTGGCCTGGACATCACCATCCCAGAATCCTCAGGATTGGGGAATGAACTATGGACTAGAGTGGACTTACTGGTATTCTACTATGGACTTCTTGTGATTCTAGCAATGGAAGAAAGTATAGCGTTGATGTAGAGGCAGTGGCCACTGGAGGCTCCGGGGGTAGGGAGAGGGAAAACAGGTGTAATACGGGGCCTTTTTCAGGACTTGGGAATTGTCCTGAATGACACTGCAATGACAGATATAGGCCATTTTATATCATCACTGTGTGGAGAGAGTGTAGACCACAGTGTGAACTATGGTCCATGCTCAGTGGCAAAGCCCCAGGATGCGTTTATCAATTGCTACGAATGTGCCTCACTAATGAAGGATGTTTATGTGGGAGGGTGTCAGAGGTGTGGGGAGTGGGGCATATGGGAATCCCTATAGTTTTTGTGTAACTTTTATGTAATCTATCTTTTAAAAATCTATATATTTTTAAAAATAAAATATATATTTGGTTAAAAAAAAAAGGATCTAAAGACTTTGTTTCTAGTGAAATATACTTAGCCCACAGGTTCCTTCAGGGGACGGTCAGCGGTTTTCAGCCCCAGAGAGAGCCTAGTGACTTCCCTGTCACGATCGAATGATGAAACCAATTAATTTTTTAAATTTTGAGTATGTATGTATGTGGTTTCACACACACACATATGCAATTCATCATAGAAACACACGGAGGAGGCTATGGCAGCTGGTGACATTTTTGTTAGGTGCAGATGGCTAACGGGAGTCCCCTAAAGCAGACGAGAGCACGGAGTCCACAGAGAAATCGTCCAAGGGAGGGCAGGGCCTTGCTCTTAGTAGCAAACCCGGACATTCTGGCCACTTTTTAAATGGTAAGCTAGGAAACCGACCCTAGCCAGTGGAGGCTAGAAGGTCTGTGTGAGGTCACAGAAGACTCTGGAACGAGAGGTGGCTGCAGGCACCAGGGACAAAATGACAAAGGCCAGAGCGACCAGCAGGCAGCGGATTGCCGCAGGAGCTTGGAGAGCTTGCCCTGGGGCGACCTGGAGGCAGAAACCCTGGGTCTGAGAGCCACTAGGACATGGGAGGTGAAAATTCAAAATCCTTTAGATTTTGGAATCGGAAGGTCTCCAGGGATAAAAATGAGAAAGTTGGATTTTAAAAATTGTGGGGAGGCGGGGAGGGGTAGACTGTGTAGTAAGGAATTTTGGTCTCACCTAAAGAGAGGTAGGGCTCTGTCCCAGCTCCTGGGGCAGGGGGGGTACCCTCTAAACCCATGGCATTTCCATGCTAGGAGTGTCTGTTTCCTGTGGCCCCACCTCCATCGTTGAGAGTCTGTGCTGACCCAGGTGACCCAGGGTGGGCTCTGGCCAGCCCCTGCCTAGGGCTTGAGGCTCTGAGCCCGACCTCCGGGGAGGGAAGGGGGCCGAGGCCTGAGCTCACCCACATGGCCTGTGATGCATCTCTCACGCCCATATAATGAGACCCCAGGAAAAGGATACGGAAGTGTCCTTGGTTGGTTGTCACATCACAGGCCGGGGAGAGGACGTGGGGAGTTGCGTCTGGGGACCCCCCTGACCTCGCCCAGTGTCATCTCTTCTTTCAGCTCCTTTTGGCCATAATAAAACTGCAATCATAAACGTAGTGCGCTCCTGGGTTCTGTGGGCCATTCCTAGGGAGCTGCTGAACCTGAGGGCGGGGTGGGGACCCCCGAGTGTGCAGCCAGTGGGCCAGCAGTGAGGGTGGCTGGGACACCCCGAGCTTGCAGGCGGTATCTGCACAAGGATGGCCCTGTGGGGCCGTGCCCTGGGCCTGGGGAGGCTGACCTCACCCCAGGTGCTGTCATGGGGTCCCTGCATGGAACAGTTCAGGGGTTCACTCTAGGACTCAAGGCCAGGTCCAGCAGGATGCAGAGGGCAACAGGTTAAGGCGAGAGGACCGCAGAACCGTGGCCATGAGCGCTGCTGGCCGAGCCCTTCATGATATTGCCCCTTTAATCCTTAAGCCTCCCCACCATGTGGTATGTGTCCCCCAAGACCTAGAGCGACTCTCCAAGTCCCTCCAACGATTTGGAGGGTGCCACGGAAGAACAGGTCCAAAGCTGTCCCTCTGATGGTCGAGAAGGACTGACAGGAGAGACGGCAAGAAAAAAATAAGCCAGAAAGACTTGAGCCAGCTGAGCAGGAGAGACGGTTGGTTTGGTGGTGAACCCAGAAAACGTGGTTCCACGGCCTTCTTCAGAAAAGACAGTATGTAGATACAGTGGGGTGGGGGGCGGACCGTGTCTCCCACAACGCGTTCAAGCCCTAACCCCCGACCTGCGCGCGTGCACTCATTTGTGAGTAGGGTCTTCGAAGACACATCCTTGGAAGATGCGGCCAAATTCAATCAGGGTGTGCCTTCATCCAGTACGACTGAGTCCTCATAAGCAAAGGAGGTTTGGACACAGAAGTAGAGGCCACGGGAGCAGCCAGGACACAGACGCCACGTGACACAGGCAGAGATGAAGCCGCCACCAGCGCGCTCCAGGCTGGGGAGAGTGCCGCTTGCAGATACCTTGATTTTGGACTTCTAGCCTCCAAAGCCATGAGACCAGATTCCTGCTGTTTAAGCCAACCTGGCGGTGGCATTTCTTTAGGGCTGCCCTGGCGAGCTAAGGCAACAGGAGAGTTTGCTTCCAGCATACTCTTAACACATAGGAAAGCATACCTAAAGGACTAAAGAGACCAAAGAGAAAACACCAGGCACAGGCACCTCCTAAAATGCTAAATTTCTTGAAAGGAGAATGGTCATGGGGTAAATAAACAAGTCAAGGGACTTAAAACTAATACCAAAATCAGGACACTTTCCTAATTTGCCAGTTACGTCCAGGCACCCATCACACGCTAATAGTGACAGGGCTATAAACACAGACTTCCGTACTCCCGACACATGCAAACATATATTTGGATACCTAAGAGTGACGATATTAGGTAGCAGATTTTAAAATTAACTGGGAGGCATTAACTTAATATGACTATTAATGTTAAATATGAGAAAGGGACAAAAAGACGAAATTATTCGTCAAGGCTTTAATAGGTGAGAGTTATTCATCCAGTAACAGTTACTGGATGAATTTGCAGTAATGTTGTGCCAGAATCCAAATGTCATTTCGAGGACCTAATACAGCCGGGGACCCTGTGAGTCAGGATTAGCTGGCTCACATTTGCAAAACCTGGGATGAGATTTCAGCAGTAAGTGTGAAATCAGATGGCTTAGTCCTGGCAATTCAGATCTGTACTAATGCATGCAAATCAAGAAGGAAAACAAAAAAGTCAAAGTTCCCAGGAGTTGGCACAATGTTCAATTCAATTCACCTCTAAGCTGGTAGGATATTAACAGGGGAGTATTGCCTATTTGAGCAGCTTTTACCCACAAGTGTTGGAAGAGATAGAAAGGATACATAATCGGCGACTTACCACGTCTGTTAAACGATATTCACCATGCTGCTCACAGCCAATGTCAAACACGTACTTCCCAGGGCCAACAGGCTATGAGCAAGAGAAACCAAAAACACTTCAGTCTTGAGGTCCAGCGCCCAATAAAAAACCCCAAATGCTTTATCAATGCCATCGCCATAAACCCTCCCCAAATCGTATAATTTGACAAAGTCCAGTATAGTTTAGTTATGTTTTTATGAACTCATGGTTAATGGAATTGCAGAGTGATGTCCTGTTAGAGCTTTTAAAACTTTAACCACATTTTTCCTCTTTATAAAAGTGATGCATTTGTTATAGAGATTTTAATGAGTCAAACTAGTTAGAGATAGAACTATTACTATTTTGATGTACTTTGTAACCTTATTTCTAGTGCAGAGATTTTCTTTACAGAAATTTGATCCTAACTATACATACTGACTCACACGCTGCTTTGCTTTTACTTAGAAATACGACTTTCCGTCTTTATCTACAACATTGGTTGTCAACCTGGTATTTTATCTCAGCTGTGAATTATAATAGACTTAGCTAATTTACCATCTTC
This sequence comes from Tolypeutes matacus, assembly GCA_026826555.1. Lineage (NCBI taxonomy): Eukaryota > Metazoa > Chordata > Mammalia > Cingulata > Chlamyphoridae > Tolypeutes > Tolypeutes matacus. The sequence continues at coordinate 1,665,327 of JAKSZT010054037.1, forward strand.
AATACCTGGTATATTTCCTTTGACAAAGAATACTATAGTGAACAGAGTCAAATGTTTATGCACACTTTGTATTTTCCCTAGGGCACATTTTCAGAAGTAGAATTTCGGGACAAATATATATATATATATATATATATATATATATATGCATTTTTTTTTTTTTTAAGATTTTTTTTTTATTTATTTATTCATTTATCCCCCCCTTGCTGCTTGCGCTCGCTGGGTCAGCTAACCACGCCGTGCGGGCGGGCTTGCCTTCACCAGGAAGCCCCGGGAACCGAACCTGGGGCCTCCCATATGGTAAACGGGAGCCCTACTGATTGAGCCACAGCCGCTTCCCTATATATATGCATTTTGACCACAGTGAGGCTCAGTAATTTTTGCTCCCACAGCCCACGTGGGCCCCAACACCCGCACACCCTCGTGCTTTCTGGGCATTAACATGTTCTTCCATCTTTACATGTTTTTATATTAAAAATGGGATCTCATTTTAAGTCTAATATTTTAAATTATTAATACTTTCTCAAGGTTGTTGGACATTTAAATTTCACTGACTAAGTGCTTTGTATGTCAAATGTTGCCAATATTCTAATCCCATTTGTCATGCACCTCTTAATTTCTTTTGTAGTGTTTTCCAATCCATACAGGGTTATTTTTATCAAGTTAAATCTATTGGTTTTTCTTTTGTTTCTGCTTTGAAAGCCCTCTTCTTTTTTTTAATTTCAAAGTTAATATTCACTTACATCCTCTTCTAGGTGTGATTTTCTTGTTTACATTTAAACCTTTATTCTTTCTAGAAATAACCTCCATCTACGTGATGGGGAATAGACTCTAATTTTATTTTTCTCCCAAATGGTTATCAAGTTGTCCCAGCCTTGTTTCTTGACTCCCCCATAATTTCTCCATCAATTTGAAATGGTATCCTCACCAAACCCTAAATTATTTTATCTACTTGGAACTGTCTCTCAACTTCCTAATCTGCTTCATTAATCTTTACATCTCTATCCCAGTATCACACGGTTTTAATTCTTGATAGCTTTATGGTAAGTTTTATTAACTTGTCAGACAAGGACGTGAACAGGTATTTCTCCAAGGAAGAAACACAAACCAGCAATAAAAACCTGACAAGAGGCTGGACCTCACTAGTCATCAGGGAAATGCACTTTAAATCAGTGAGAACACTTTTACCCATCAGATTTGAAAAAGTATCTAAATGTTAAAGACTGATAATATCCAAGGTTTGTGAGAAGGTGAGATAAAGATTCTGCTGCTGAGAGCATAAACTGGCACGGCTTTTAAGGACAATTTGGCAGTACCGAGCATAACTAAAAAGACCCATCCTTGTCGATCTGGCAATTCCACGCCTCAGAACTTCAACTACACGAGTTCTGCCAAGGTGGATCTTTGTGCACATGCCTGTGTCCCGATGTATTAAGGTCCTATTGAGTTAACGACAGCTCCCAGGCTCTAATTCTGTATGAGACGTCTGAATGAGCATACACCTATGTGACACAGAGAAAGGCTTAGAAGGCCTGGACCCCAGGGCTGGGGGGGGCAGGGAGGGCGCTGCTGCCTGAGTGTTAGGCCGTCCGAATGCCCGTGTGCGAGCCGTGTAAGTCTAAGCGATTTACTGACAGGTGGAGCAGAGCCTCCATTTTCACCCTTAGTTTTCAGACTAGCTTAGGCTGTTTCTACTTATCTTCCCAGATAACTTCTGTTGAGCTCTCTCCCCCCCCCCCATTCCCCCCTCTAAAACATCCCATGGGAATGCTGCTGGGAATTACATATGCCGTGTGTAGATTTGAGCAGAAAGTGCTGTTTTAATGAAGACTGAAAGTAGAACCTGGGATTTGCATATGAATTAAATGCAGATGCAAACTGGGGTTTAAGAGGCAGAAAAGGCTCCTTTAAACCAGGTCGACCTTTCAGTTGTTAACCATTACCTGGCTCAGCAGAGCTTCCTTCCTGGACAGCTTCCTCTCCACCCACCAAGCCCCACAAAGGCCCGCTCAAAGGGTCCGACCCCACCCCCACCCCCACCCCAGGGCTCCTCCGCCTGGCCCTAGGGTTTAGTGCAGGGGCTGGTAAAGCCAGAGAGGCCACCAGATGGAGGGGCCCCGTGGCCAGTCCTGAGGGCTGGAGGGGTTTCGGAGGGGGGCCTGGGCCCCTGCGCCTACGGCAGGCGGGGGCTGGCCTGCAGCTCAGGGAGGTGAGTAGGGGTCCAGGGCCCTCCTCCGAGGGGGAAGGAAAGCCAACACCTGGGGCTGGACCGCAAGCAAAGTGCAGTCTTTTCAGGTTTCAGACAGACAAATATTTGTTATCTGGCTACCAAAGGGAAGGAACACAAAAAATAGGCAGTTGAGAGGCCTTTGTGTTACAGAGATGGTGCTAGAAGAATGTTGACTTTATACTGAGACGGGAGAAACAGGGGGCGTCTCCACCCCCCGCCCCCCCAGCCCAGGCCACTGTGACCTTCAGAGCCTGAGGCAGGAGGCTGAGCTGAGAGGGAGGTGGGGGGCGGGGGGGCCCTAAGCTTCCTGTATTTTCAGCTGAGTGCTTCGCACCCCCATGGTTTCCCGCCTGCACAAGGGGGTCTGTGGCTCTAGCTGACCCACCTGCCTCCCGTGGACTTACGTTTTTGTTCAAGAACTTGCCCTGGTACCTGTGGTTCAGGTGGATGAGCTCGGCCGCGCCCTCCTGCTGCCCGTGGACCCAGTTGCCGACGTACTTGCTGCCCGTGTCCGCGTAGAAGTAGGTGCCCTGGCCGTGCCTGCGGGGACACGGGGCACGCTGGCCTTGGCTCACGGCAGCGAGAAGCCGCCGGCGCCACCCCACGCAAAGACGCCTCCTGCTCGGCGCGCCCCACTCGGACACCAGGGACGGGCACCGGCCCTGCACAGAGGTCACCTTCCTGCACGGGGGCCGGGTGGGCCCGGGGGCCGTGGTGCTCTGGTGCCCCCCCACGCCCTGGGCCCAGGAGCTCTGCCCCACGGAGGGGGGGAGAGGCCGACCGCGGCCGCTCGTCCCTGAGTCACGGGCGCCGGCCCGGGCCCGGGGACGCGCTGGCCTTGGAGCCGCGGCACGGTGTGGCGGGCTCCGGCCACCACTCGGCTTCCTCGGGTGTGAGCAGGCCCAGGCGGTGCCGCATCCTCGCCACCCACGTCGACAGGACGGGAGGCAGGAGCCGAACCTTTGGTGGGCGAGCCACTCTCCCGTGTAGGTGTCGCTGTTGACGTAGTAGTACACGCCCTGGCCGTGCCGCTGGTCATCCGCCCACTCCCCTGAAAGGGACAGCACAGAGACACGTGAGCACGGCGCCCTGCCCTCCCCTCTTTGCGCTCTTAAAAGGCAGGGGTGGATTTGCCCCTTCGTCCCAGGGCGCGCGTGGGCACAGCCCGGCAGGCTCCCAGGATGAGATGTTTTGGGAGATTCTGCAGACACGAGAGCCTGTCGTGGCCATGGCTGCGGCCGCTGTGTCTTTCCACCTGACTTCCCTCCATGGCCGTTTGGGCCAAGGCAGGGCCGGGTCGGGGACTCATTTGGCACAGGTCTGTGGGCCGCCGTCCCCTGCGTGGAGTGACAGCAGATTTCATGAGCTGACAGCAGCAGAGCCAGGACCTGCAGCAAGGTCGGCCTGACCCTGACACCAGTGGCCCTAGCACCCCCCTCGATTCACCTTCATGAGACAGCCCGTGGCCCTGCACAGGCCTGCGGTTCCTTCACCTCCAGGCCTCGTGGTCTGTCCTCGCCCACTGGCTCCCACCCCCTGCCCCGCCTGCACCTCTACCTTCTCTCCAGGGGACACCGGGCTCGCCTTCCACTGTTCCTGCACCTGGAACGGCCTCCCCTACTCACCTCCATACAGGTGCTTGCTGACTTAATATGAGACGCTGAAATGGGCAATGGTTTCAAAATATTCATAACCCACCTCTACAATGAGGACAAAGCAAACTAGTTATTGAGTGTTGTCAATTCCAAGAGGGCTTAAGGTTAATCCCTGACCTAGAAAATGCAAAATGTCCTCAAATATGACAGTTCACATACATGAAAGAAACTTAATGGTTTTCCCGAAATTGACACCTAGGCTAAAACTTACATTACCTTATCAATAACAAGTTGTTAAGCTGAAAGACACTTTTTTTATCTTAAAAAATTTCCAAAATTTACACTCTATAACCACTAAGCAACTATTCCCCATTCTTCCCTCCTTTCACCCCTTGGTAAGCTGTATCTACTTCTATATACAAATTTACTACTTCTACAGAATTCATATGAACGAAATCATACAGAATCTGTCTTTCTAGGCCTTACTTATTTCACTCAGCGTGTTTTCAAGGTCTATTCATGTTGCAACATGCCCCATAATTTCATTCCTTTTTATGGCCAAATAATATTCCATTATCTACGTACCACATTTCATTTATCCATTCGTCTGTTAATGGACACTTGGGCTGCTTCTGCCTTTTGGCAACTGTGAATAATGCTGCTGTGAACACTGGTGTATGCCTATCTGTTTGAGTCCCTGTTTTCCATTTCTTTGGGCATATATCTAGGAGTGGAAATGCTGGGTCATATGGTAAGTCTATATTTAACTTTTTGAGGACTTGCTATACTGTTTTCCACAGTGACTGCAGCATTTTACATTCCTACCACAATGCAAGAAGGTTCTAATTTCTCCATATCCTCTCCAACACTTGTTACTTTCTGCCTTTTTTTTTTTTTTTTTTTTTTTAAATATTAGCCATCCTTGTGAGTATATGTCATTGTGGTTTCCATTTGCATTTCCCTAATGGCTAATAAGATTGAGCATCTTTTCTTATGCTTTTGGTCATTTATAGATCCTCTTGGAAAATATTTGTTCAAGTCCTTTGCCCATTTTTTAATTGGGTTGTGTTGCAGTTGGGCAGTTTGATATAATTATGAATTCCAAAAACATAATTCGATCATGCTTATAAACTGATCTGTTAATCTGGGCATGATTAAGTTAGGATTAGGGCGTTGAGCCCCACCCCTTGGTGGGTGGGGAATCGAATATAAAAGGCAAGGCAAGAACAGAGTTGAAGCAGTCTTTTGAGAAGCAGTTTTGATGTTGGAAAGAAGGCCCCAGGAGAAGAGAAGTGAGCTGTTCGCCTGATCATCTACAGCTAACCTTGTGGAGGAACCAGGAGCTAAGCCTGGAGAGAAACGCAGCCCCAGGAAGAGAGGAACCCAAGAAGCCTGAACCCTGGCAAACGCCGGCAGCTGTCTTGCTCTAACACGTGGCAATGGACTGTGGTGAGAGAAGAAACTTAATGCTTTATGGCCTGGTATCTGTGGACTTCCACCCCAAATAAATACCCATTATAAAGACCAACCCATTTTTGGTATTTTACATTAGCACCCCTTTGGCTTATTAATACAGGTTGTTTGTCTTTTTGTTGTTGAGTCATAAGAGTCCCTTAAGCCTTTATCAGATGTATGGTCTGCAACCGTTTTCTCCCTATTGTTGGCTGTCTTTTCACTTTCTTGACAATGTCATTTGATACAAAGAAGTTTTTAATTTTGATGAAGTCCAATTGTGTTTCATCTGTTCCTCATGCTTTGGGTGTCAATGTCCATTGCTGAATCCAAGGTCTCAAAGATTTCTTCTAAGAATTCTATGGCTTTAATATTTAATAAAATTAAGATTAATTAATTTTGAATTAAGTTTTGCATATGGTGTGAGGTAGGGGTCCACTTTCATTCTTTTGCATGTGGATATCAAGTTTTCCCAGCACTGTTTGTTGAAGAGATTATGCTTTCCCATTGGGTGGACTTGGCACCCTTGTCAAAAATCAATTGGTCATAGTAGATGTGCCAAATAGCCTTCCCATTGTATTAGCGTATTAGCTTACTTCACTAATAGCCATGTATATGGTGCTTGTTCCTAACCAACAGCGTTTGGTTACATTGCTCAATTTTGTTCAGTCTGGCAGTTTAAAATATCTCCTTGGTTTAATTTGCATATACTTAGTTATAGGCGGCTAACGGTGTTTCATATACTTAAAAGCCACTTATATTTATTGGACTATGAACTGCTTCCCTCCCTCTAATGGGAGCAGGAATTTATCCATGTTGTTCCCCACAGCTCTATGCACACAACACATATTGCTGAATGAGTGAATGATAACTTTTCTAAGTTCATTTATAAAAAAAAAAAAAAAAGGCCAACTGTCCCTAGGCGTGTGTCTACTTCTGGAGTCCCAGCTCTGCTCCACTGGTCCTTAGGCCTCTCGTTACGCTGGCACCACATTGTTCTGATTCCTGTAACTTAGTCGTAAGCTTTGAAATTGTGGAATGTTTTAGTTTGCCAAAGGGCTGCCAGTGCGAAGTGCCAGATATGGGCTGGCTTTTATAAAGGGGATTTATTTGGGATAAAAGCTTACAGTTCCGAGGCCGTGAAATGTCCAAAACAAGGCACCATCAGAGGAGCTTTCTCACCAAAGTCAGCTACTGGTGATCCTGGTGTCCAGCCTCATGGTGAAGCAAGGTGGCTGCTGATCTCTGCAGAGGCCTCTGCCTGCCCCTCCAGAATCTGCTGCTACCAGAATTCGGCTGAGGGCAACCAGGCCTACCTAGGGCTTGTCTCTTTTCTGGCCTCCTCTCTCGGTCTTGTGTAATGGAGATTTTTAAACAAGGTAACACTGATGGGAATTCCTAAGGCCCATGAAACTTGCTTAGACAATGCCCCGGGTATGCATCCGGGCCTAACCAATCACGCCACCATAGAATGATCAAAACCCAAACCCCCTTAACGCAGATGCTAACCGCAAACATCAGCTTCTGTAATATTGCTTGCTTGCTTGCTTGCTCTGCTGGATATGGATAAAACAGATATGCGTTTGAAGTGTACAGTGGAAGCTGCCCATCACCCTTTCTGGCGCGAGAAAAATGATGCTTTGTTTTAATTAACCAATCTGGTATCTAAGCACGGAAAAAGTTGCTTAATCATGCTGATCCTGCTAAAATCCCCTATAAAAACCCACCGCGGGAAGCCGGGGTCGCTTCTCTCCATACTGCTGGAGGCGGCCCCGGCCAGCCGGAAATAAAGGTTCCTCTCCGAACCACACTGTCTGGGTGCTGAGTTTCAAGTATTATGTATTTACACAAATAAACCCCAGTATTTCTCTACAAAAGGAAATTTCTGTGTATTTCCTCAATCAATCCAATACTTCTTCAGCACCTACATGTCCTAGCACTCTGTGAGCTATTCAGATGTACAGTTGTATGAATGATGGCACAGGTCCTGGGACGCTTGCATCAGCCTGGGGGTGGCAGGCAGGCGCATGTGTGATCTGCAGAGGACAACCTAAGGCAACCTGCAGAGCTGCGAGGTATGTTTCCAAAAGTGAATAACAGTTCAGAAAAGGTCAAGTGTAGGGTGGCAACAGGTAAAAAATAAGAGGACGGGGCAATGTGAATAAGGGGAATGGAGAATCCCCTAATTGAACCTCTCTAGGAAAGGGGGCTTGCATCTGGAATTGGCCATGAGGATCTGCAGAATGGACAGAAATCTTAGAAGAGTCTGGATCTTAAGGGGCAGTGGCGTGCTGGTAAACGTGCTCTCCATAAAGAGAAAGGAGGAGGAATACAGGGGCAAAGAGGAGCTAGAAGAGAAAGAGAGAGAAAAGAGGAGCAGCAGCGGAGGAGGAGGGGAGGGGGAGGAGGGAGAGAGGGAGGGGGAGGGGAAAGAACAAGCGGAGGACGAAAATGGAGAAGCAGCAGCTGTAGGAGCTGCCGCGGCCCTGATGTGTATCACTTGCCAATTCTGGGGAGTAAATTGTCCCACCGTGATCAATCTCAAGCTACCTATGGGGTTGGAAAAGGAAGAGCAGAATGGATTCTCCCGAGCTAGCATGAGTGGGCTCCAGCAGATCCCTGGGGCAGGGAGACCCTGGCTGAAACATTTTCATCGTTTGATTTATTCCTAGCAAAAGACGGTGACACAATTGTTGCATCCCTCTCCTATTGACCACGTGGGCAGGTCTCCAGGATGGCATGGCAAGAAAAGCAGGTCAAGTATTTCATGGGAAATTTGCAGAAATTAAGCAGAAAATTGAAATGGCAAAAGATACTTTGGAGCCAGTAAGGCCCGGTGGGCAAACTTTTACAAAGGCCAGGCCTACTTAGCGTAAATCCGGCTAGAGCCTCTGCCCTGCCGACCCCCCCACGGTCCACCCTGCAGAGCCGAGGCAGGCAGCTGGGGAAAGCCAGCTGCTGGAGCCGCCCCGGGGCGGTTTCCTTTTCCAAGCGAATGCCTTTGAGGAAGGTTATTACCGTTGCTTTAAATCTGCATGGAACTTTAAAAAAAAAAAAAAAAGGCCTTCCCCCCAATCTCTTTTCATTCTTGATCTCCACTGCGGCTTTTCCAAGCACGTTTCCTCTCAGAAGCCTCCCAGCTGGCTGGGGGCTGGGCTTGGGATCGGGGTTTTCCTCTGGGAGGGCTCTGGGTCACCTGGAAACTCGGCACGTGAGCAGCTCACAGCCATCCCACTGGGCTCCCACACTGGGCACTTGGGGGGTCAAAGGGGATGGAGGTGGAAGCCCCCACGAGAAGCTCCCCTCCCACCCAGCAGGCAGGTGGTCCCTGTCTGCAGCTCCTACGAGGTGGCTCAGCCAAACCCAGAAGGGGACAGGGCTGAGGCTCACGGGAAACATGTGCCAGACCCTGGCTGAGCCCTGGCACTGGTCACTCTGTGAGGCTGGACAATGACCAAACCGTGGCTTCCCAGGCGTAGGAGCCCCCAAACCAGGGATGTCATGGAGATGGGCACAGGGCTGAAACGAGAACCCCGCCACGCTCTTTTCTCTACCAGCACCCCAGTGGACAAGCGTTCGCTTCTTCCAGCTCCTGCCATTCGGGAGCTGCCAGAAAAGCCAGCCTGAAGCCACCGCCCCGCTCTGCGCCTCCACCATTTCTTTGTTAAGCATCTTCATTTTGGTTGGTTCTACCTTGCAAGCAACGGGACCAGCGGTGAGGAGGGTTGCACGCGCTCTTTTCCCACGCTCACCACTCTCACTACCCACCTTCCCAGGCCCAAACTTTAAATCTGCAGAGGGGCTCCAAATGCCTCTCCAAAATCTGGCACCACCCACCCTCCCAACCTCATCCCCCTCTACCCATAGCCTCTGCACCTGCCTCTGTTCAACTCCTTCTAAATATGCTTTGTATGTTAGTTAACTTTCACGTTAAAACTTCTTAAAGGCCTGAGCTCCACAGCACGTGTGTGTTGTTCAAACTACACCGACATCTATACCGAAAAGTGACAGCAACGAAATTTTGATTTGGAAAGCATAAATTAAACCCTAACTTAAATCATTTAAAGACGATTTTAAAAAGCAGATGTTGTTTCTTCTGGAGCAAGACTAAGATTTTTAAAAACAAAACAAAAATGCCGTCCCGCACAGGGGCACCATGAACCCTTTCCGTCTTGGTCTCAGAATCTGGCAGAAGGCCCTTTCTGGAATTCCTTGCCGTGGTTATCACGGGTAATGAGACACGCAGCTCTAGCGTGCGCCTTAAGGACCCGCCACCTTCATTAAGCAGCGTGTCATCAGCCCAGCTGGCATTCCCTGAGCCTCACCATGAGTTAGGCACAAGTCTCCGTGTTTTACACTTGCATTTATCGATTTAATCCTCCTTTACAGATGAGAACGCTGAGGCTGGAGGGAAGTCACTTGTATGAAGCCACACCGAGTCACTAGCACCTCCCAGGGGCTGGGCTTACAGATCTTTCTGGAAATCTAATGAAAACTAGATACCTGCTTCCTAGAACAGAAAGCCCAGAGCTCAGGCTTCTTATGCAGCTTCCGGAGGTGCGTGGGCCTCCCGAGGCCCCTTCACGTCCCGCTCCCTGCCGTCTCCCTGCCTCGGTTCAGAGCTCCCACCTCCGTCCCTCCTCGGGATCAGACGGACTTCTCAGTGACAGAGGGGAGCGTGTGCATGGGGCAGCAGAGGGGAACTGGCAATAAGGGAACAAGAGTCTTCCCGGCACGTAAGATGGGCACATGAGGGGCTGTGGCAGAGAGGAGCAAAGCTGGCTCAACAAGGCAGCACGTCTCCCAGACCCAAAGCCCTGGTGGAAGAAACAGCGTGTCAGTCACAGAGGGGCTGCTCAGGAGTGGAAAGCGGCCCAGAGCTGTAAGGCCACAGGCGCTACAGAGGCGCCAACGTCGGGGCCCACCACTTCCCAGGTCCCACTCACCTCCCTGCCACTTGCTCCCGGGCACGCTGGCTCACAGGGAGAGAATGTGCCCATCAGAGGGATGACCCTATTTCCCACCATGGATTAACTAATTAAATACAAGGCATTCTGGTTCCCGCGTCGGCCCCGTGAACATCCAAACACAATTTGTGCTTGTTGAATGACCAATGCATCTGGAGGTCTTTGAGCTGTCTCGTATAGGTTAGAATCCACAGGCAAGTGTAATCACAAAAGAAAAACCTTCGCAACACAAAAATCTAGCTTGTAGTAACATTTTACCTTCATATCTCGATCCGTCTGGATATATAAAAGTGCCGTGACCATGCTTCTTATTTCGAACATATTCTCCAATGTACCGCGCACCGTTTTTAAATTTGTAGGTACCCTGAAACATATCGACGATGTGATTTGCATCAGTCCCAAGTTTAACACTGGCCGACAGATTAAAACCACTCGTGGGGCTATCGAGATCTTACCTGGCCATGTCTTTTACCAAATTCATAGCTGCCTTCGTACGTGTCCCCATTGGGTAGTCTCGCTTTGCCGTGTCCGTGCCGTTCACCTGCCTCGTTCCGATCCCCCTCATACTCCTGGGTAAAAGAGATCCAGCTATTGGTGCCTGCTGTTTACGAAGCACTGACCGTGTGCTAAGCATCCTATAAACATGGATGCACGGTCACAGTCCTACGCATGGCATAAAGCTGTCCCCGTCGGCCAGGTGGTCCAGCGCTGCCACTCGATAAGGATGTGTCCATGGTGGGAGCTTCCCTCCCGCCCTCCACACTCTGAGCTCGCAGTTCATTATGATAATCCTTTCCACGATAAATGAAATCAACCAATCTGGGAGAATTGCTACGTTAGGCCAAGGTGGGTTCTTCATAGGAAAATGCTTAGAGTAGCAAACGCGGGCAAACCGCCTCCTGAGCCCTCGTGAATGCCTTCCTTGTTTGTTACCTCCAAATAGCTCAAGTGAAGATCCTGGGAGCCTGCGGCCTGAAGTGGCCAGCAAGGAAGCTCCCGTGGGAGGGGGAAGGACAGGAAATGGCTGAGTTGTAAACTGGCTCTAGTGGAGCAAAAAAACACTACTGGGAAGCAGTGATGATGAGGGCTAAACCTTACGCCGGTTTCCCCAGAGCCACAGGGCAGTGCATGCGTGCTGGGTTTACCTTTTCTCTAAGTTGTATCAACGTCCACCAAGTTCTTTCATTGGTACTATTCCTTCAAATAAAGTAATTTGGTACCCAGAAAAAAAAAAAAACAAAAAAAAACACACTACTCTAATTCAACTCAGTTTATTTTTAAACTTCCTACCAAGAGATTTATGCATCAAACACTGACAGAGGAATACGGCAATAGTTATGTATCTGTCTTAAGGCAAATCTATTTAAAAGACACCCAGCCTTGCCATTCAACTGACTCTTTCTCTTGTCCTCATAAAATTTCCTCAAGGCCTAAGAACATGAATGTCAAGTGCAAGTAATAAATTATAAAATGGCCAAAGCGCCCCGGCATTGGCTTATGACAACACAAGGGCAGATGCACTCAACCAAAGATTTCAGAGACTAGCTTTTGTGCAATTCTTTCCCATTTCTGGTACTTTTTGGCCCAGAAAGCCTTACCCAGCAGATCAGGGTTCGGTAAAAATCTGTGCCCTTACAAGTCCTTTCACGGTGAGTCTTATTCAAAACAGACAAAAGGCTCCTTCTCTGGCCCCAAAGGCCTCCCAGTCAAAGGCCCCTTTTAAACTGACCTCAGCCATGATTTGAACCTAAAAACTATGGGCATCAGGAAGCCGAGGAGACAAACCAGGAAGCCTCCCGGGCAGTGGCTGTGGGTTGGGTTCGCCCAGAAGCAGACCCTGAGCAAGTGGGTTTTACAGGAAATGATCCCAGCAGAAACCAGTCAAGGAGGCAGGGACATAGATGTGAAAAAGGCGCCAGCGGAGTGTGGCCTGGTCACCCGGGGGATGTGGAACATAAATTACACCGCACAGTCTGCTGGGTGTGGGGGGCACGCAAATCCCAGGCTCGCAGTTCTGGCGAGGCGGCTGCAGCGGAGCCAGCCCTGTGCAGCGAGCCAGGCAGAAGCGGGGAGACGCGTGCACAGAGCCAGCAGACAGGTCTACCCCAGCAGAAGAGCTAGATTTTCCAGCTTGTTCTGAACTCTGTACAATGACAGTAGCAGCTGAAGTTCCCAACGTGCCAGCCAGGAAGTGACACTCTCTGGCTTACGGGGGCACTGCCTTTGGGGTGCCCACCTACACCCACACAGAGACCACTGTGATCCCTGGGTGGGCGCCCCATCGTCTCCTGGAGAACAACCCGCTGCTGCGCCGGCCCCGACTGCCAGGATTCATGATCATACGACCTGAGCGCGTGTGCCTATCTCATTTAGTCCCCAAACCAACCCTTTTGAAAGGAGACAGTCCTATTAGCCTCACTTAACAGTTAAGGGACTTGAGGCTTCCAAGAACACACAGCTTGTAAACTGGTAGCCTGAGAACTTGAACCCAGACCCGGGAATGCCAAAGCTCTAAGCGACTGCACTGCTGCTCCCTGCAGGGATTCTTGCAGTGCTGCCACCCCCAGCCCATAGGTGGGGAGGAGCTCTAAGTCCTCTCCCCTTGGTATGAGCCCCCACCCCAGGGAAGGGGTCTGCACAACACCTCTGATTTCTCCCCGTTTCAAGCCAGCCACCCTCGCCAGGGGAATCCCCAAATTCCAAGTTTTCCACACACCGCACCACCCCCTCGTTGGCTTTCGAGTGCTGACAGAAGGGAGTCTAAACTGTTAGCCTGGTCCCCAGAGTTCTCCGTGATCTGATCCCACCAGCCTCTCTGACGTGCTCTGACCCTGCACAGCCGCAGTGGCAGGTCACCCTCCAGGAGCCCAGCACGTTTCATTGCGTGACCTTGGAGCCAGTGCATCCTTCAAGAGCCTGTTGTGGTCCAACACGGCAGGCCCCTCTGCAGAGCCTGCTTTTCAACGAACCCATGGCACGAGCCTGACTGCCTTAGGGCAGGGACCTTCTCTCTGCATTCTACGACAGCACCTTACGACAGCACCTTACACATGATAGTCATCGATAGGTATCTATTGGAATAAGCCAATGAGCTGAAGCAACAAACGATGCCTGGTATGTATCCATGTTTCTCTCCTGCTGTGGAGGTTCCTACAGCTGAGAAGGGATGAAAAGTCAATGTGGTCCAGCCCCCTCTGCTTCATGGAAGAAACCAAGGCCAGAGGGTGGGGTGACCTGTCCACGTGGCCAGGGATGGCCTGATTCTATGCCAGTCCCTTCTTTACAAATGACTGGCTTCAGGTGACTGTCCAGAGGTGGACCCTTGACCAGGAATGTCCATCAGGTGGGTCACCAGTGTCCAATCAATACCCAGTCGGGAACTAAGATTCACCGACATGGGCAGACTTGGGAGCCGGGATGTATTACTGGGGCCCTCTAGAACTGCTTGTGTCTGTGTGTGAGCGTGCATGTGACCCATGTAAGTGTGGTCACATGTGTGTGCCTGTGTACCACATGTATCCGTGCCTATGTGGCTGCATGTCTGTGTGTGCATGTGTGTTGTGTGTCTGTGTCTGTGTGCATGCTCATGTGTCTATGGCTGCATGTGTGTGCCTGTGTGTGTGCACACGTGTGCCCATTGTGTGGTTGTGTTGTGCATGTGTGTCCCCAGGCTTGAGATGCCCATGCAGATTCCCAGGGTCCCACTCCAGCTGGTTAATAAGTAGTTGGGGTGATTCTCAAGCACGCTAAGGAATGTGGGAGTCTCGTAGCTTCAGGAATAAAGACCTCTAGCTGTGGAGGCACCTCCAGCTGTCCTGAGTATTTGGGCTTCTCTTGCATTGAGTATCGCAGCACACACAACCCCAGGATGCCAAGTGCAGCACACTCCCTGACAGTGGCTTCCTGTATTGTGTGCATCTACCCTGGCCTGACAACACGGGTGCAGCTGGCCAATTAGGCGCGCCTGAAATGTTAAGCAAATAGGTGCAGAACAAGTGTGCAAAGCCACTAGATTTAGGGGTTGGATTGTGTTCCCCCAAACAATTTGTTGAAGTTCTAAGCCCCGTTATCTCAGAATATGATCTTATTTCAAGATAGGGACATTGCAGATGGAATTATTTAAATAAAGATGAGGTCATACTGGAGAAGGGCAGGCCCCTAACCCAATATGATGGGGTCCTTAGGAGACAGACCCCGGGGAGGAGGCTGAGATGAGGGATGCATCCAGAAACCAAGCAACGCCCAGGAGGGCTGGCTGCCTCCAGGAGCTGGAGGGGCCAGGAAGGACCCTCCCCTCCAGGTCCCAGAGGGGGCCGCCCGGCTGCCACCTTGACCTCACACTTGCCACACTTGCCACCTCCAGAGGCATGTTTGTGGTTTTGAGCCACCCAGTTTGTGACACTTCGTTTCAACGGCCCCAGGAAACTCGGCCACTGGAGATGAAATGCGGTGGGCCCCTCCCTCAGAGACCAGCTCAGAATACTCGAGGCCCCTGCGGAAGACAAGCAGGGAGGCAGGAGGCTCCGCCTCTCGGAGATGGCCTGTTTCCCCAGGCTGCTGCCTACGCCAGGGAACCAGTCCAAGCACCCGGGTAGGTCAGGCTAGACTCAAGAGAGCACGTGCACCCCGGCTCTGGAGATAAGGGCTTCAGGGACCCTGGCCTGGGCCCGCAGCTTCCTCAGCATTTCTGGGGGCTGCCAAGAGGTAGCTCTCCTTCGCCCGCTTAATCCTGGGGGAGGGAGCCCAGCTCAGGTACAGAAATGACTCTTCCAAGGAAGGATGGCAGCTGGTGACCGGGTCAGCCTAGGAACCTCGGGGCTGACAGCGCTTTTGGCTTGGCCATCTTTGCCTTCAGGAGGGGGCGGGCTGGGGAGGAGAGGGGCGGAGTGGGCGGAAGGGACGCAGCCGCCAGACGTCACAAAGTTTCACCTTTCACCGCCGGCTTCCAGGACGCAGCGCGCTGCGCGCCCGGCGTCTCCGTCCCTCGCTGGCCTCCTGGGGGCTGCGGCCCGGCCCCGGGTCTCCACGGCGCCCCAGCTCTGCAGACCCCGCCTCGGGAGGCCGCCCGGCGCCGCGCCGCCCCGGAGCCCCCGCCTCGCCCGCAGCGCTCACCCCGAGATCATTCTCTCCCTCCTCCTCCAACTCCTCGGAGCCCAGATCCGACATGGGCCCGCCCGGGCCTCGGTCCCCGCCGCCGCGGCTCTAGCAGAGGTAACCGCGGCCCCGGCGCGGCGTCCCCGTCGCCATGGAGACGGCCAGCCCCGCCCGCCTCCGGGCGCGGGCGGGCGGCGGGCGGGGCGAGGGCCGGGAAGGGGCGGGGCGGGCGGCGCGCGGGGCGCCAGTCACAGCCCTCGGCGGCCGTCATAGCAGCGAGACGGGCGCGTCGGCCAATCGCCGCTCGGGAAGCGGGGCGGGGCGGGGCCGGCGGCAGCCCTCGGGGGCTGTCATGGCAACGGGAAGGGCGCGTCGGCCAACCTCGGCCCGGGCCGCGGAGTCCCCGCAGGCGGCGGCGCGGGAGCTGGCCCGCGGGGCGGCGTGCGGAGCGGGGCCCCGGAGGGAGGCGCGCAGGGCCGCCCGGGGGCTCGCTGTGCCGCGGCTGGCCTGCCCCTCCCCGGCGCTCGGCCTCCGGGGCCTGCGGGGCCGCTGCTGCCCGCCGCCTCCCGGCCCTGCGGGAGAGCAGCTCCTGCGCGCTCCCAGCCGAGGCCCCCGGGGGCCGCAAGCCTCCATCCTCCCCGGCCCCGACCCGGGCCTCCGGGGGCCTCTTCTCGGGGGCCCCGAGCCCCTGCGCGCCCGCGCGGCCGCACGCGCACACCGTCACGCGCGCACGTAGGTGTGCACACACAGGCGCGCGTGTCACGCGCAGACGCCCGTACCCGCATCCACACTCACACCCGCTCGCAAACTGGCGCCCCCTGCTGGCTTCCCTGCACCCTAACTCCCCCCCTCACCCCCAGAGCCAGTGGCCTGACTCGCCGGCCGCCCAGGGACCCTGCAGATCTTCCCATTCTGCCGTCACCCCAGCTCCACGATGCCTCCCCGCCCCCCCACCCAACCCCAGCCTTAGCCTCCAAGGGAGCCTCGCGGTTGCTCCGGCCCCTTCTCTACCGCCCGGGCGCATTTGCTGTCCATGCTCCGCCACGGCCCCCCCGCCCCACCCCCCGCTTCCTAGGAACTTCAGACAAACCAACCCCACACGCGTCCCTCTCTTCCCTCCTCGGTGCCTTTGCTGTGCGCCCCCCAACCCGCAATGCCTTCCTCCCCTGCCTGTGGAACATCACAGACATTCTTTAAAGGCTAAGCTGCTACTCCCTGAAAAAACTCCAAATTGTAAGGGCGCCCTGGAGACGAGGAGGGGAATGGGGCTTGGGAAGGGAGGAAAGGAATCTCTATCATCTTAAACATCAAAGTAGAGAATTTAATGTTCAGTGGTAGGTTTGTTTTATTGGTATATATAAACTGTATTTCTTGGTATTTTAAATGTTTACTCCAAACCATTGAGTCCTCCTTCGGGCAGCTGCAGTTGGGCCCTCAAGCTAGATGGTGCAGCACCCTGGAGCAGCTCTGTGACATATGCACCAATTCTGTTGCCTGTAAGAGCCACCTGGATGGCTGCCTGCTTTCTGGAGGCTTGGGAGCCAGGTTGCCCTCATCTTTGTCCCCCACCCCACAGCACCTACAAAAAGGTTGGGACATAGTAAGTGCTCAGACAAGCCAGTGAAACCCAGACTTAGGTCCTTGCAAAGGTGGTGGGATTCTTTCTTCCCTTATCGGTTTCGTTTAAAAGATTCTCTTGTACTTTGCAAATTGTACAAATATCAGTTTCATCGTAAATCTAAACATTGTATGGTGCTCTTTGTTCTTTAGTTTTAGTGGCTTCAATAATAATAACCCGATCATTTTATTCCTTTAAATCAAATATCTAAATGTTTCAAAAATTGATCTAAAGAGGAGGAAAACAGGCCTCATGATAGCCACCATTGTTTGGTGAAAACCTGTCTGACTTAGAGCCTGAATCCCAGGGGCTCCCAGGACTTACTGGCTTTGGTGATCTTGGGCAACTCACCAGCCACCTCAGCCCCAGGTTCCCGTTTGGCAAACGGGAGAATAAGCCCTTCCTACTTCAAAGGGCTGCCGTGGACATCAAATCATCTACTGTATCAATGGATTGTTATATTATAGCAACAATGTTAACAATGAAGATATCACAGGGACACCCCCTATCACTAATTGAAACCTCCCGGCAACACCCACCCCACAGTGTTTTTTTTTTTTGTTGTTGTTGTTGTTTTTATTATGGGTAAAAATCAAAATCCCCACAGTGTTTTTTTGTTTGTTTGTTTTTGCCAAGGGGACTGGAGAGAAGGGGCTGAGTAAATACAGGGTTTGGTTTTGCTGGCTGCACCACAAGCCAAATCCTCCTGGTGGCTTATTCACATCTCTCCCTACCTCCTCCCCCAGCACTCATACCCTGCAGGCTTTCCCCACAGGAATGATGACAGAATCCTAAACGAGGCTGCAATCTTGAGCAAATCCTCAGTCCCTAGCAATAAGCAAGTAAACAAGCCCTCACAATTATGTTGGCTTTCATTTGCAAAGATAAAAAATCCTAAATACCAAAGTTTAATAGTTTTCTTGGGAAGCCAGGAGAGGGGTTTGGGATAATAGGCAATCACTATTTTCTTCTTTAAACTTGTAGGCAGTTTTCACATAGACTAAAATTGAGCATTTTTATAGTAAAACATCAAACATTTAAAAATATTAGAAATCTGGAAGGCTAAAAGGATCACATATATGCAAATAAGCGGTTGTTTTATTGAATATAAAATAATCAAAACTTCAACTTTCAAATTTGGTCTAACAATGATAACAACTAATATTTGTGAAGTTCCGCTTCTGGGCCAGTGCTGTTTTAGGTATTTTACATGTGCTGTCTCATTAAATCCCTACTATTTTCCCCATTATACAACTAAGGAAACTGAGTCACAGAGAGGCTAAGTTGCTTAAGATCATACAGAGGGATTCAAACCAAGCAGTCTGACTCAAAATTGATTGCTCTTAATCACTATACTATTATAGCCCCCGGATCTCTGATTTAAAGAGTAACTATGGTTTTTGGTGAGTGACCTCAAACCATGCTACTAAGGAGAAGACTACTGTCTCAATGAGCTACATAATGTTAACAATGAAGATATTACAGCGAAAATACATATCATTGGGCCCCCTTCCCCCACTTAAGCAAACCAGGCGGCTAGGCAAACCTGTTGTGGACCTTGTTATAGCAGCTGGGTGCCAAGCCAAAGCCCTATAGTATAAAAGATTTAGGAAACACACACACACACACACCATCTCAATTGACACCAGAAGGCATTTCACAAAATCCAGCACCCCTTCTTGATTAAAAAACAAACAACTCCGAAAACTAGGAAATTCTTCAACGTGATAACGGGCATTTATAAAAAAGGAATTATTTGTTAATAGTGAAAGACTGGAAGCTTTCCTCAGACAAGCATGCCCACTTGTCTGTTACTCAACATTTTACTGGAATTTCTAGCCAGAGCAATTAGGCAAGAAAAAGAAATCCAAATTGGAAAGGAAGAAGTAAAACCTTCCCTATTTGCAGATGACATGATCCTATATGTCATGAAAACTCCACAGCAAAGTTACTAGAGCTAATATATTCAGCAAAGTGGTGAGATACAAGATCAACAAGCAAAAATCAGTGGTGTTTCTATACACTAGTAATAACCTGAGGGGAAAAAAAATACCCCACTTATAATAGCAACTGAAAGAATCAAATATCTAGGAATAAATTTAACCAAGGATGTAAAGGACCTGTACTTGGAAAACTACAAAACATTGATGAAAGTAGTTAAAGAAAACCTAAATAAATGGAAGGACATTCCATGTTCATGAATTGGAAGACCAAGTATTATTAATATGTCAATTCTATCTAAAGCAATTTACAGAGTCAATGTAATCCCAATAAAAATTACAACACCCTTCTTTACAAAAATGGAAAAGCCAATCATGAAATTCATATGGAAGGAAAAGGGATCCCGAAAAGCTGAAAGTATCTTGAAAAAGAACAAAGCCGAAGGACTTACACTTCCCGATTTTAAAACATTATGAAACATCAGTAATCAAAACAGTGTGACATGAGCACAAGGACAGACAGAGCAATGGAACAGAATCGAGAGTTCAGAAATAAACCCTCACATCCATGGCCAGCTGATTTTTGACAAGGGTGCCAAGCCCACTCAATGAGGAAAGAATACTGTCTTCAACAAATGGTGCTGGGAAAATTGATATCCACATGCAAAAGAATGAAAGGGGACTGCTACATCACACCATATATAAAAATTAACTCAAGTGGATCAAAAGACCTAAATATAACAACTAAAACTATGAAACTCCTAGAACAAAATGCAGGAAAACACCTTTAGGACCTCATAATAGGGAGTGGCTTCTTAGACTTCATGCCAAAAGCATGAGCAAAAAAAAGGAAAAATACATAAATGGGACTTTTGTGCACCAAAGGACATTATCAAGAAAGTGAAAAGGCAACCTAAAGAATGGGAGGAAATATTTGGAAACCATGTATCTAATAAGTGTTTAATATCCAGAATATATAAAGAACTGCAACTCGACAACATAAAGCAAAACAACCCAA
Source organism: Tolypeutes matacus (assembly GCA_026826555.1). Classification (NCBI taxonomy): domain Eukaryota; kingdom Metazoa; phylum Chordata; class Mammalia; order Cingulata; family Chlamyphoridae; genus Tolypeutes; species Tolypeutes matacus. The sequence continues at coordinate 1,685,241 of JAKSZT010054037.1, forward strand.
TTAAAAATGCACTGAGGACTTGAATAGACATTTCTCCAAAGAAGATATACAATGGCCAATAAGCTCATGAAAATATGCTCAACATCATTCGCCATCAAGGAAAGGCAAATCAGAACCTTGCTAGCAAGGAGGTGGAGAAATAGTAACTTTCCTACATTGTTGGTGGGAATGTTAAATGGTACAGCTACTGTGGAACACAGTTCCTCAGAAAGTTAAGTATAGAACTACCACATGACCCCACAAATCCACTTGTAGTTATATACCCCAAAAAACTGAAAGCACAACTCACACAGATATTTGCATATGGATGTTCGTAGTGGCATTATTCACAACTGCCAAAAGGTGGAGGCACCCCAATTGTCCATCAATGGAAGAATGGATAAACAAAATGTGGTATATACATACAATGGACTATTATACAGCTGTAAAAAGGAATGAGGTTCTGATCCATGAGACAATATGGATGATCCGTGAAGACATCATGTTGAGTGAAGTAAGCCAGACACAAAAGGACAAATACTGTATGATTTTACTTATATGTAGTAATTATAATATATAAATTCATAGAGTCAGAAACTAGAATATAGGTTACCAGGGGTGGGGATGCAGAATGGAGAGTTAATTAATGTTTAAGGGGTACAGAGTTTCTGTTTGGGTGATGGAAGCATATCATTGTGAATGTTTTAATGTGGGCAAAAAGATTAATTTTAGGTTGTATATATGATATCTGAATAGAACTGCACGACACAGAGTGAAACTTAATGTAATCTGTGGGCTAACGTTAATACCATAATTATAATAATATTGGTTCATCAATTGTAACAGAGGTGCCACACTAATACAAAATGTTAATAACGGGGAAAACTGCCTGTGTGAGGGTGCGTATGTGGGAACTCTGTCCTTTCTGAATGATTTTTCTGTAAACCTGTAACTACTCTAAAAAAAATGAATAACAGATTTACGACTTCATTTTTGGCCTATGCAAATTAGTAATCTACAGTAATTTCAGGATGGTGTGAGGTTAGCAATTTCCCAGTAATTGACACCAAAGGCCAGGCAGGGTAAATAACAGAGCAGGCTTCCAGTCTCTGCAGCTCAGGTCCGGGGGGAGACCTTCAGTGACCCGGAGGCACTGCGGCTCTAAGCTTCTCTCCTTCCGCTGGCTTGGGGAGTCCCAAGAAGACGGGGCCTCACGGCCTTTCGGACTCCGTGACCTCTCACCCCAAGTGACCCAGAAGTGCTTGCCAATCACAGAAGCAGGTCTTTCAAAGGCTGAGGCCCTCAAAATATTTACTCAACCCTCTTCCCCCTTTCTTTGGGGGGAAATGAGAGGCAGAAAGCTGAGGCTATTACCAGCAAGGGTTTCTTCACTGGGAAATAGAGGAAGTCTCCAATATCTTAAAAACTTTGGCAGGAGGCGTTCCCATCATCCACCAGGAGGGGCTTCCCATCATCCACCAGGAGGGGCCTCCCATCATCCACCAGGAGGGACCTCCCATCATCCACCAGGAGGGGCTTCCCATCATCCCCAGGAGGGGCTTCCCATCATCCACCAGGAAGGGCCTCCCATCATCCACCAGGAGGGGCCTCCCATCATCCACCAGGA
>JAKSZT010054037.1:1686856-1813483 GCA_026826555.1 Tolypeutes matacus
GGGCCTCCCATCATCCACCAGGAGGGGCCTCCCATCATCCACCAGGAGGGGCTTCCCATCATCACCAGCGAGCCCTTCCCATCATCCACCTGTGGGCAGTTCTCGCAGATAGTGGTCCTTCCGGGGGAAGTTGGGCCTCGGCAGCTGGGCCTCGGTGAGTGGAGAGGGCCAGTGCCCGGCGTTCAGCCGAGCACCATTTCCCACGATAAGAAATTATCTTCTTGCCTCTCTTAAATAGAAATGGAAGAGGCCCTTTTCCTATCCCCTTTGCCTCTACCTATCCATCCCCTCCCCTGTCCCCCATCCTCACCCCGAAGGAAAGAACAAAGAAAGGAAAAGAGGCTCCTGGCTGGCCATGGTTCATCTCTGCTTAGGGGCTGGTGGGGCTGCCTCTTTTTTTTTTAAAGATGTATTTATTTATTTCTTGCCCCCCCGCCCCCCATTGTTTTGCGCTGCTTTCTGCTCTCTGTGTGTTCTTCTCTGTCTGCTTGTCTTCTCTTTTGGCGGCACCGGGAACTGACTGGGGGATCTTCTGGAGTGGAGAGAGGCCGCTCAATCTCTTGAGCCGCCTCAGCTCCCTGTGAGGCTGCCTTTTGTGCTTCCCCCATGAGGATGCTCCAGGGTGGGGAAACTCCTTGAAACCCCCTGGAGCTCTGCTTCTTTGCCCCCGGGATGGGGCAGCCTGGCAATCACCATGGCAACTAGCTGAGTCCCTGGTGTCCCCCCTGGGCTGCCTGGTAGAACTTGAAGAAAAACATGGATCAGAACAATGCAGATACTTTCCCCCCCCCCTAAGTTTGTAGCAACTGCTTAGGTATAGTAGGGACTTTCAACCAAATGAATTCAGACCCATTTTAACTGTGGCAATGTGAGGTTGTTAGCTAAACTAATTGTTCTCTCATAAATTTAGCTGCTATAAATACACATACATATATGCACATATATGTGCACATATATAGATATAAATAACACAGGAATTGAACCATCTCTTTTAAAAACAGTTTTTCTGGTATTCTACCTTGGCATTTAGTGGGTAGGTTTCAGATCCAGAGTTGGAGTCCTAGCTCTGTTTACTTCTTTCCAGAGTCAGTTTACCCATCTGAAAAATGGAAATAATGCTATAATTGACCTTTTAGAGTTGCTGTGCACTCTAAATGAGATATTTTTTAATGTGCCTAGCACACCGTAAGCACTTAGTAAATATTAACTACTAGCAATAAGTATATTGTTATTACTGATAGAGTATGCTAAACATCTGTCTCTCCATACAGCTGTGGGGAAGTTTCTATTTCGTTTTTTTTTTATTGTTTTCAGTCGTGTTTACTTCCTGAAGAGGTTCAGACTGCCAAAGATAATTCAGGGAGATACTTCTTTGTGACAATCAGAAGTTTGTCTGTAAAGAGCAGATTACTTTTTTTTTTTTTTTTTTTTTTTACCAGGAGGTTCCAGGGATCGAACCCAGGTCCCTCCATATGGGAGACGGACGCCCAACTGTTTGAGCCACATCTGTCCCCCAGCAGATTACTTTTAATGCTCATGTTCATTATTACTAATGTAAATGAGGGTGGACAGACAGAAACTTCTAGAATTGTATTGAAGTATCTTAAGTATAAATAGGTATTTTAAGGTTTGAGTGTTATGTCAGCCAATGAGGAAGAGACAACTAGATACACACACCTCCCTGAGGTCTGTGGTTTAATGGTAGGATATTGAGAACACAGTTGTTGAGAGAGGAATAATATTTTTTTTTTTGCTCAGGAAGTGGGCTTATTCAGTATTTCATCACCCATGGGACGGACAGTTCAGTGGAAGTCAGCCAGCAGAGACAAACATGTCAGAAAACCGGGCAGACTCCCATTTCATATTGGGCAACGAGGCAAGGATAGCGACTGCAGCTCATCTGGGCACCCTCCTCCCCCCAGCACAGAGGCACTCAGTCAACACAGGCTCAGCCTGTGGAAGGTTAGGTATTCTTTTGTGACAGCTTTAATTTATGCAGCACTGGAACAGAAAAGAAAAATAAATCGGATTCCATTTTCCAGGGGCTCTCTTGGCACATCAGTAAGCACCATCTGAGTGTCTTCTGGGTCTCTGGGTCACATACTAGGGAACTATGAGGAAATGAGAAAGAAATTACAGATCCATTGGGGACAAATTTGACATTAATCCATACCCTTAAAAATGGTCAAGAACCATGTCCTTTATTCTAAAATGGATGTCACTCTTCCTTAGTGGGGGCTGTGTAAGCTCGCTTCCCTTTTTGATGGTAGAAATAACGTCCCTATGGCCGTGGTGGTGGGAGACCCTGTTGTATACGGGGCTGTGCCCTCCAGACCCGAGGATAAGGTCAGGTCCTCTGAGGAAGGGGCGGCGGAGGAGGAGGCCAGCTGAGACCACTCTTTTCCCAGAATCGGACTCACCCTTCCTGAAGCACAGGAAGGTGATGGGGATCAATGAGATGAGGAGGAAGAAAACGCTCTGGCGTTTCTAGAGGCCACGGAAACAAAAAGTGTACGTTTAACTCAGCTTTTACAATCTTAATCAAATAGCATCTGGTGCATAAGAAACGTTTCCTTGAGTCAGGTAGCACAGTGGGGTGATGAATACCTGTGCCACACATGAATGAGAAAAAGCACCACGAATGTCTGGGGACGTGGGTCTCTGTCCCCGTCTCAAATTCAACTTTATATCAGTTTCAAGAATGAAGACGTGGGCCAGTGGGAGGAATTCTGAGACTCTAAATGCATACTACTGCATTGCCTTCTAGAATGGCTGTGCCTGCCTCCGCTCAAGCCAGTTCCAAATGAGTGACTCCCGCCACCCCTTCACCTGCTGTAAGTAGGATTTTCTTTACCAATTGGCTAGGCAAAAACGGGATCTCATGGTGGCTTGGCTTTGTGTTGCCTACATTAGTTGTGAGAATACCCATTCCTCCCCACCCCCAAGGACTTATTCGTCACCTGTATTAACTTTTTTAAAAAAGACTATTTATTTATTTATGACCCCCCCGCCCCCCCACCCCCGTTCTTTTTGCGCTTGCTGTCTGCTATGTCCATTTGCTCTGTTCTGTGTCTGCTTGTCTTGTCTTTAGGCAGCACCAGAAACGATCCGACACCTTCCGGAGTGGGAGAGAAGCGCTTAATCTCTTGTGCCACTTCAGCTCCCTGGGCTGCTGTGTCTCTTATTGTCTCTCCTCTGTGTGTCTTTTTCAGTGGCGTCATCTTGCTGTACCAGCCCTCTGCACGGGCCAGCATTCCTGCATGGGCCAGCCCTCCACACGGGCCAGCACTCTGTGTGGGCCAGCTTGCCTTCACCAGGAGGCCCCAGGAATCAAACCCTGGACCTCCCATAGGGTAGATGGGAGCACAATCACCTGAGCCACATCCACGTCACTGTATTAATTTTTGTTAATGAAAATGTCTCTCCTTTTTGTCCAGGACACCCTCACAGCTCCGCGTTTGCCTTTCATCCCATGTTTCTCTCTGTGACCTCCCCGGGACACCTTTCCTAACTTCCCAATCCTTTCTTCCCATCCCTGTGGCTATGCTGCTGCTTTTCCATAAGGTGCAGCCTGAGCTTTCTCCACTGTGCTTAGCAGAAATCCTTCCAGTTACACTTCCCATGAAGTCAGGCTGTGTAGTGAGCATTAACTTTACTCAAAGAGAGATCTGGCCTGGGGGTCACCTTTAAGCCTTTGGAATTTCCCAAGTGATAGGAGTCTCTTTGTTATTTATGTTGACTACCTCCTTACCCATTCCCACCCTTTCCCACCCCCTGACCATCACACCCCATGGTTTCAGCTAAGATGACTGGGGTGAGGCTGGCCACACAGGTAGTGCTAGGGGGGTGGCTGGCACCCCAGAGAGACCAGCCATGGGGGCTTTGAGGTGGAGTTCAGTCTCACGGCCAATGATGCAGAAATCATGCCCTTGTTCAGCAGCAGCAGGACTAATCGTTTCCTTATACAAAATTCATGATCCGAGGCACTGTGCGCGCGGCCCTCAGGGTATAGAAAGGCAGGAGAAGGCTCTGGTGAGACAACAAGATGCCCTTGGGACAGTTGGGCTGGCATCTCTCACTGCATGGTCCAGAAACACTGAGGGCAGGCGTCAAGGAAGGCACTACCCCAGAGGTAAGGAGCGCATCCCAAACTGGGCCAGACAAGTGGAGAGGAGACGCCTAGGCCTGCGGCGGTCCCAGGCCCAGGCTAAACTTGGCACACCATTTAGGATATAGGCAAAAGTTTTGATTACCATCAGCCAAAGGGAAGAACAAAGGAATGGCTCAGAAAGAGGAAAGCAGGTAAATCAGCGGAGAGCTGCTGAGAGAAGGATGAAAGGCTGTGCACACAGCGCATGGAGCCTAATGGCCTAAGTGGCCCAATCTCCGCGCTTTGCCATCTGATTCGCCAAGGCCAGTAATTGTCCCTGTTCTCCCATAGAGCCTTTCATGCAGAGACACCCAGCCTCTCAGCCAACCGACGGGTTCATCTGTCACCTGGGAAGGAATGATCAAGTAACATGTGGCCTGTTTGTTCTAGGCTCAAAGAAATTTTGGCTGGAGGAATATTTGTACCCTCTCTCCTAATTTCTGTTCTTCCTTTAAAATAGATTTAATAAAAACCTTAGGGTCAGAGAAGGAAAGGGCCCTGGAAGCTAATGCAAACTCCTCATTACGTACATGAAGAGATTTGGACCCAGACGGGTGATGACCTGGTCTAAGGGGCTGCCAGCTCCTAACCCCATGCTGGCTCTATTTTGTTTTGTTTTATTATTTTTTTTATTGGTGTTTTTTTTTGCTGGTTCTTTTTTAATCTCTGTTTTCAATCCATTTCTCGCTTTCTTACTCACTCATTCTTTTCTGATTGCAAAAGCAATATTTGTTCATTGCAAAAATAATTTTAAATGCAAAGTGGAAACCTTCCCATAAACCCTTCTTCAGAGATTTCCCCTGTGAACAGTTTGGTGTATATTCATCTAGTGTTTTTTCTGTGAATATTCTAATCTATACATACAAACATATGCACAGACTGGGTTTTTATATATATATATACAAAAATAAGATCATACTAGGTATTCTTTCCTGAAATTTGCCTTTTTCTACTACTTCCATTTTGGACATCATTCCATGTAGACTTAGCTTACCATTTTAATACCTGTATGATTTATCATTATGTGAATGCTATATGGCTTACTTCAAAATTGTTGATTATGATTTATTTCCCCAGTTGTTGGAAACTTGGGTTATTTCCCACTTTTCTGAAACACTAAACTTTTTTCCTTGCAAAAAAAAAAAAAAAAAAGAAATCATGCCTTTGTAATGAAAACGCTGTATATGGAAGCTCACTTGAGCTTCCCTGATTGGAAATACACATCCCTCTGCCAGGAGGGTGCTGGGTCCTGATTTCACCAGAGGAGACAGCAGAAGCTTCATGTCTGGGGACCCTCCCAGAATTCGCCCCATGCCTTCTCTTCTTTGGGCTGGTGGCGATTTTTATCCTTTTGCTCTAATAAACTGAAACCGTAAGTGTAGCGCTCTCCTGAGTTCTGGCAGTCATTCTAGTGACTCATTGGAATGGCAGGGGTGGTGGGAACCCCCATATTTGTAGCCAGCTGGTCAGAAGTGCGGGTGGCCCTGAGAACCCCTGAACTTGCAGCTGGCTTCTGAAGCAAGGGCAGCCTCGTGGAGGACTGTGCCCTTAAGCTGGGAAGCTTGGCCTGACTCCACGTGGTTAGTGGCAGAGCTTGGTGCAGGTGCATATGTCAGGGTCGCTTCAAGGAGTTTTTAAAAAGACTGAATAAGGTTTCACAAAATTATTTTGACTCATTAAACGTGATGAATTTTGGAATACAAGTTTGAAGGAGATTGGGGACATTACTTAAGGAAACTATTTTCCATTTAGTTGTGGGGTTTTTTTGGCCCGTTTTTTAAATTGTTATTTTTTAATATGTATATTTTATTAAAGAGGTTGTGAGCTTACAAAGCAATCATCACAATGTGCAGAATTCCCATACATCACCCCTCCACCCACACGGCGCATTACTGTGGAACATCTGTAGTTATGATTATGGAAGCATCATCAGACTATCACCACTAACTCTGGTGCATAGCTTGCATTTGGTATACATTTTCCATACACCCCCTATTGTTAACACCGTGTATGAGTAGTGTACACTTGTTACAATTCATGAGAGAACGCTCTCACATTTGTACCGCTAACCACAGTCCATCTTCCACCACACGGTTCACTGGTACACAGTGCCATGGCTTGCACATTCTATCCAAAGTGGCTCTCACTTTCCTCAGAGTTCTGCAGTCATTGCCCCAGTAAACCTTTGAATGTTTTCCTTAGTTCAAAAGAAAAAATCCCCAACCCCCATATTATTGACCTTAGTGTTGATATTGTAACTTCTTGGACATTGATGCAAGAATATTACAATATTGCTGTTAACTACAGCCCATAAGTTACGTTAATTGTATTTTTCCCATGTAGCGCCGTATTTTGACCACGTCATAATAGTGGCGTATTTTTGTTCTAGCTCATAGAGATACATTCTTTTATTTGTACTGTTAACCATAGTCCTCATCCACCCATGGGTTCACTATGTCCCTAGATTGTTCTCTAGCTTTCTTTCAATTGACATTTACATCCCTAGACTACCCCCTTTCAGTGACAATCCCATTTATAAACCAGCCATGTTAGTTCTACTCACTATAATGTTTTAGCATCAACTCTACCCATTTCCACACTTTCACGGTCAAGCTAATTAAAACTTTTACATACATTAAGTATCAGTACCCCTTCTCAGTCCTCATCCTATCTCCTAGTGACCTATAGTCTAGGTTTTAACTTCATGTGTTTGTTCTTCATCTTATTTTATTTTAGTGAGACCATGCAATATTTGTCCTTTTGTGTCTGACTTATTTCATTCAGCATAATGTCCTCAAAGTTCATCCATGTTATCATATGTGTCCCAATTTCATTTCTTCTTACAGCAGCACAGTATTCCATCATATGTATACACCACATTCTGTTTATCCATTCATTGGTTGATGGACACTTGGGTTGTTTCCATCTTTTGACAATTGTGAATAACACCGCTATGAAACTTCGGTGTGCAGATGTCTGTTTGTGTCATAGTTTATAGTTTTTGGTTCTTTTGGATATATTCCTAGTAGAGAAATTGTTAGATCATATGGTAGTTCTATGTTTATCTTCCTGAGGAACTGCCAAACTGTCTTCCACAGAAGCTGCACCATTTTACATTCCCACCAACAGTGAAGGAATGTTCCTATTTCTCCACATCCTCTCCACTTGTTTTCTGTTTTGTTTTGTTGTTTTTTCTTTTAATAATGGCCATTATATGAGGTGTGAGATAATATCTCATTGTAGTTTTGATCTGCATTTCCCTAATACCTAGTGATATTGAACATTTTTTCATGTGCTTTTTTGCCATTTGTATTTCCTCTTTGGATAAATGTCTGAGTATTTGGCCTATTTTTGAAAATTGGTTTGCTTGCTCTTTCATTGTTGAGTTGTATGATCTCTTTATATAGCATTGAAATCAAACCTTTATCGGATATGTGGTTACCAAATATTTTCTCCCATTGAGTGCGCGGCCTTTTCATGTTCTTGACAAAGTCCCTTGAAGCATAAAAGTGTTTGTTTGAGGAGGTCCTTTTTATCCATGTTTTATTTCATTGCTTGTGCTTTTGGTGTAAGGTTTAAGAAGCCAGCACCTACCACCAGCTCTTGAAGATGTTTCCCTGCATTTTCTTCTAGTAGTTTTATGGTTCTTGCTTCTGTATTTAGCTCTTTGATCCACTTTTTAAAAAAAAAATTTTAAACAATTTATTGAAGTATATCACTCATCCATGAACATACCTAATAAGTGTTCAGTAAACATTGTGTGAATTTACAAAACAAACATGCATAACATCACGTAGGGCTCCCACACATCACCCCCCCACACACACAAATACTTTGCATTGTTGTGAAACATTTGTTAACAAATTATGAAAGAGCATTGTCAAAGTATTGCTACTAACTATAGTCCATATCTTATTCCCATATACTATTTTCTTAAGGATTTATTTAGTTAGTTAGTTATTTACTTTTATCCATTCCCCCCTGCTCCCCATTTTTGCTGTTTTTTGTGTCCATTCACTGGGCAACTCTCTGTGTCTGTTTTCTGCCCTCTCTTTTCATCCTTCTCCTCCTTTCTTCACTGGGATTTGATCCTCGGAACCTCCAATGTGGGAGAGAGGTATCCTACTACCTGTGCCACTTTTTTGGTGCGTCTCGTCTTGGCTCTCCCTTGTGTCACTCTCCTGTTACATCATCATTGTGCTGCGTGGCTCGTGGGGCCTGGTGGCACGCCCATGCGTGGAGCCTGGCGCACACCCGCTTGAGGACCTGATGGCCCGCGCGCCTTCTATATATATATATTTTTTTTACCAGGGGGTCCCAGGGATTGAACCCACGTCCCTCCCTGTGGGAGACGGACGCCCAACCATTTGAGCCACATCCACCCCCCTGCTATCTCTCTTAAGGTTGACCAAAGATACCTAGAGTTACAGTCATTTCCCATACAGGATGGTCATATAATAAATCAGGCTTAGTTTATCACCAGCATTCTAAAAACCAGACCTAGGGAGAAAAACTAGGTCTGGGGACACATGCATGGTTTCTAATATAGCGAATATTTAGCCTGCCCTGATTATCACAAAATCAGGACAGCAAGAACATTTGCAGCTTTGATCCATTTTGAGTTAATTTTTGTGTAAGGGGTGAGATAGGGGTCCTCTTTCTTTCTTTTGGATATGGATATCCAGTTCTCTCAGCACCATTTGTTGAATAGGTTGTTTTGCCCCAGCTATGTGGGCCTGACAGCCTTGTCAAAAATCAATTGACCGTAGATGTGAGGGTCTGTTTCTGAACCATCAGATTGGTTCCGTTGGTCTGTATGTCTATCTTTATGCCAGTACATGCTGTTTTTACCACATAGCTAGGTAATATGATTTAAAGTCTGAAGTGAGAGTCCTCCAATTTTGTTTTTCCTTTTTAAGATGTTACTGGTTATTCAGGGCCTCTTACCCTTCCAAAGAAATTTGATAATTGGGTTTTCCATTTCTTTAAAAGAAGCTGTTGGAATTTTTATCAGGATTGCATTGACTCTGTATATCAGTTTGGGTAGAATTGACATCTTAACAATATTTAGTCTGCCCATCCATAAACATGACATGTTCTTCCATTTATTTAGGTCTTCTTTGACTTTTTTTTGGCATGCATTGTAGTTTCCTGAATACATGTACTTTATGTCCTTGGTTAAGTTTATTCCTAAGTTCTTGACTCTTTTAGTTGCTATTGTAAAGGGAATTTTTTTTCTGACTTCCTCCTTAGATTGCTCATTACTAGTTGTGGCAGTTTGATATTGTTTATGAATTCCAAAAATAGATACTAGTTTATGTCTGTAAACTGGTCTGTCCTTCCAAGCATATTAGATTATATTTGATTCAGAGGTTTCACTTTTACCTGATTAAATAATGATTAAGGCTTTGATTGGACCATGTCAGTAGGACTTTGCATCCCCACCCCCTTGGTGAGTGGGGACTCAGGGAAAACGATAAGGCACAGGAGTTAGTTGGAGTTTTGATCTTGGAGCCCCGGAAGTAAACACACAGGAGAAGAACACAGAAGAATAGAGATGGCTCCTTAGACATGGCAGAAGCCCCAGGGACAGAGACAGGGCCATTTGCCTGATGGTCTACAGCTGGCCTTGTGGAGAGACCAAAGCAGCTGAGCCCGGAGAGAAACAAGCCCCGGGAAAGAGAGGACCCCAGGAAGCCTGAACCCTTGCAGATGTCAGCAGCCATCTTGCTCCAACACGTGGCAACAGAATTTGGTGAGGGAAGTAACTTATGCTTTATGGCCTGCTAACTGTGGCTTTTACCCCAAATTAAAACCCTTTATAAAAGCCTACAGATATCTGGTATTTTGCATCAGCACCCCTTTGGCTGACTAATACACTAGTGTATAGAAACACTACTGATTTTTGTATGTTAATCTTGTATCCTGCCACTCTGCTGAACTCATTTATTAGCTCTAGCAGCTTTGTTGTAGATTTTGTGGGACTTTCTAGGGATAGAACCATATCATCTGTGAATAGTGAAAGTTTTACTTCTTCCTTTCCAATTCAGATGCCTTTTATTTCTTTTCCTTGCCTGAGTGCTCTAGCTAGAGCCTCTAGCACTCTATTGAACAACAGTGGTGACAACAGGCAACCTTGTCTTGTTCCCAGTCTCATCAGGAAAGCTTTCACTCTTTCACCATTGAATGCAATGTTAGCTGTGGGTTTTTCATATATGCCCTTTATCGTATTGAGAAAATTTCCTTCAAATCCTATCTTTTGGAGTACTTTTATCAAGAATGGATGCTAAATTTGTCAAATGCCTTTTCTATGGCAATCGAGATGATCATGCAATTTTTCTTCTTGTTTTATTAATGTGATGTATTATATTCATTGATTTTCTTGTGTTGAGCCACCCTTGCATGGCTGGTATATAACCCACTTGATCATGATGAATAATCTTTTTTTATTCTTTTTTATTTTATTTTATTTTTTTTTTATGAATAATCTTTTAATTTGTTGTTGGATTCAATTAGCAAGTATTTTGTTGAGGATTTGTGCATCTATATTCATTAGGGATATGGGTCTGTAATTTTCTTTCTTTCTTTTTCTTTTTTTTTTTTTTTTTTTTTTTTTGATCAGTAATTCCTTATTTTTCTTCTCTTACAAAAAGACATTTGTAATAAATAAATATAAAATGGTATCTGTCTTATTTAGCAATACAAGTTTTTTTGTATTCTCCACAGTAATACACTAATAAAGTTTTCAGAAGCATACTTATCCTATGTACCACTCTCTAAAAAAAAAAAAGATCAATTCTTTTAATTCTCAACAATTTTTAACAACGTATACTCTAAGTAACTGACTCAGGAACAAAGACATCTGTTGAAACAAGTTTTTTAAAATTATATATATGCACATACACACAAATGATATGATAATAGGCCAGAAACTCCAACTATTTTTTATAATTTGCATGAATAAAGCGTGTTCCCTTTCTATTCAAATCTTCACGTCAAAATAATACAGAAAGCTGAGTACAATATATATATATTTTCCTGTCCTAAGGGAAAATATAGGTATATTTATTTAATATACAGTGAACATGCCATGTATTTTCTTAAAGCCAACAAAATTCTGATTTGCTCTACCTTGAAGGTGATACAGCAGAAGGCAGATAAATACCCAAATCATTTATGATCAAATTTAGCTAATTTAGCTGATCACATACTCTGCCTGTTTGGCTCACAACAATACACTAGTTTGGGCAGTGATGAATATCCAAGTGTATGTCGTTCACTAAAATTTATCTTCAGGGTAATACCTGAAGAGCTTTGCTAATGCTTTCAATTAAATATTCCATTTTAATGATTTAGCCATCAAATGGCAATATGTACAACAATTTTTTCCAACCAGAAATGGACACTTTACCTGGTGTCCACTTTATGAAGACCCCATAGAAAAGCGGAAAAGAATACAAAATTTTTAAAGGGTCATCATCAAATGGATTTTACATTTAGTTTTTGTACTTTCTGTAGTTATCCATCTGTGCTAATTAATTACATTTTACTGAGTCCCTGTAATGTTAGAAACATGAATATTAAAATGGAAAAACTGGCCTCTATATACCTCCCAAGTATTTTAAGCAGAAAATCAATCTGGTTGTTTTAGGCACTGATATAATATTTGCATTAAAAAAATCCCTATAAGCCCCTCAAACCTTTTAGAAGCAGTACCAGACTCAAGGGATTTACTCACTCTGAGGTTTCATGGAAAGTGGGAATACAGAAATGTCAGCACCAGAGGAACCAAATATAAGAAAAAAATCACCTAAAGATGAAGAAAAAAACAGTTCTGCATCCTGCCTTTCAGTGGTAAATCATATTCATGTGTTTCCACGGACATAAAAGCTTCAGTTCTCCAAAAGAACTAGTTATTTTTGGTTCCATGTCTGGCACTTTCTTTAATCTTTGAAAGCCAATTAAATTAAATTGGGGGTGGGGTAAGCATTAAAAAAAATTTGTGGGTGACGATCATTAAGCATAAGATCAACTTCCTAGGTGGCAAGTCCCAACTCTACAAGTATGAAAAACATCAGAAGGTGATGAGCCCATACCTTGACACACACAATCAGGAATCCTATGAAAGTCACAAGGTACAGCCATTCAGGGGGTTAAATTAACTTCCTCATGGTAGAAGATAGTGTTTCATGATGGAAGCAGAGTATGCCCACTGCTCACTGAAATATACGCATAGCATCACTACTGAGGTACCACTTTATGACAATTTAGAAATCCAAATTTAACTCCAGAAAATATAAATCTGGGATATGAGTTTGAAGATAGACAGTATAAATAGTAGTTGAATGATACCTACCTGTAATCTTTTATTATTTTTCCTTTAAGGCTACAGAAAATCTGCACATAAACAAGGCAAATTAATTCTCATAATAAAAATACCTCATTTCTAATAGCCAAGGTCTCTGGTCAGATTCCATGGTCACTATATGTTGTATCACATTCTATTCCACAAGTATATTTTCTTGTAAGTCTGCAGGGTTAGGATCGAGTGTTTCCGAAAATATCAGCTTCTCACAAATGGCCTCCTTTATTGGTAAATATTGTGATATTTCATTAGGTTCCATGAAGAGGGAAGGTGAAACATGCATTAAATTAGCAATTTTGCTCTCTCGCGATGTATATTCTCATAACATGGGTCTTGCCGGCCTCATAGTAAAGCCATGTATCATTCATCCTGATAAGCACTCCATCAATTCTCAAGAAAAATGGTAACAGCAGGAAAAGCTAGAAGGCATTACTCTAATTTTCACTCTCAGGCTTGAAACTCCATGATCATGAAGTTCATCCTCAAACAGAAGAACTTCTTCAAAACACTTCATCTGTTCTCTGGCTTTCAATTTCCCTGTATCTTTATGATCTGTTGTAGGTGCAACCTTTAACTTAAGTGATTCTCCAAGTAATGTTCCCTTATAATCTATTGTATAGGTCCAATCAGATGATTAATAACATCTTTGGAGGGTTCACCCTCTGTCCTGCTTTCCTGCCACTCTTCAGCACAGGCTACTTTAAGCACTCCTTGGTAGTTGTTTACACATCTTAACGCATCTATAGCATTAAACTCTTCTTTTTAAGGTAATCATTAAAGGTATAAATTTCCTACTTAGCACTGCCTTTGCTGCATCCCATAGCTTCTGATGTGTTGTGTTCTCATTTTCATTCATCTTGACATATTTAGTGATTTCTCTCATAATTTCTCCTTTGACCCACTGATCATTTAAGAGTGTGTTGTTCAATCTCCATATATTTGTGAATTTTCCCTTTTTCTGCCAGCTGTTAGCTTCCAGCTTTATTCCATTATGAGAGAAAGTGCTTTGTATAATTTCAATCTTTTTAAATTCATTGAGATCTGTTTTGTGACCCAACATATAGTCTATTCTAGAGAAAGATCCATGAGCACTCCTTTAGGTCATCTGGAGGCTTAGTTTGTTCCTTTGATTGGGACAGATCTTCCTGTTTTGGTGTGCAATATTCTGTATTTGTATATTAGGTTTAGTTCATTTATCATATTATTCAAACTCTATCTTTCTTTAATGATCCTCTGCCAAGATGTTCTTTCCAATGACGAGAGTGGTGTATTGAAGTCTCCAACCATTATTGTAGAACATCTGTTTCTCCCTTCAGTGTTGCCAGTGTGTGCCTCACGTAACTTGGGGCATCCTGATTAGGTGCATATATATTTATGGTTGTTATTTCTTCTTGGTCAATTGCCCATTTTATTAATATATAATGTCCTTCCTTGTCTATACTAACAGCTTTGCTTTTAAAGTCTATTTTATCTGATATGAGTATAGCTACTTGTAGCAGTTGGATATGGTTTATGAATTCTAAAAATAGATATTGGATTATGTTTGAACTGGTCTGTACCTGGGCATGATTAAATTATGATTAGGGCTTTGATTAGGCCATGTCAGTAGGACTTTGATTAAGCCTTGGTGGGCAGGGACTCACAGATAAAGCTACATGGCAGAGCAGAGGAGTTGGTTGGAGTTTTGATGTTGGAGTTTCTGAGCTGGAGCCCTGGGAAGTAAGCACACAGAGGAGCTTGGTTGTGAGGAACGAGAAAAGCCCCAGGAATAGAAACAAGCAGTTTTCTTGATAGTCTACAGCTAGCATTGTGGAAGAAACAGAGGAGCTGAGCCCCAAGAGAAGCAAGCCCCAAGAAGAGAGGAACGCAGGAAGCCTGAACTCTCACAGACTTCGGCAGCCATTTTGCTCCAACACATGGTAATAGGCTTTGGTGAGGGAAGTAACTTACGCTTTACACTTTACGGCCTGGTAACTGTAAGCTTCTACCCCAAATAAATACCCTTTATAAAAACCAACAGATTTCTGGTATTTTGCATCAGCTCCCCTTTTGGCTAATATACTACTCCAGCTTTTTGCTGTTGTTGTTGTTACTGCATGCACAGATTATCTTTTTCTAGACTTTCACTTTCAGTCTGTTTGTATCCTTGGTCTAAGGTGTCTCTTGTAGACGGCATATAGTGGTTCATATTTTCTTACCCATTCCACCAGTCTGTGTCTTTTGATTGGGGAGTTTAATCTGCTAACATTCAATGTTATTACTGTAAAGGCAGTTCTTTCTTCACCCATTTTTAGCTTTGGGTTTTATCTGTCATATCTTATTTTGACCACTCTTTTTATACTTTCAGTTACTTTTACTGATATGATTTTCATTTTTAGACTCTCTTGCACCTCTCTCTCCTGTTATTTCTTTTAAGGCTATAGCACTCCCTTTAGTATTTCCTTCAAGGCCAGTCTCTTGGCTACAGACTATCTCAGTTTCTGTTTATCTGTGAATATTCTAAACTTGCCTTCTTTAGCAGTTCGATATTGTTCATGAATTCCAAAAATAGATATTGCATTATGTTTGTAAACTGGTTTGTTTCTCTGGGCATATTAGAGTGTATTGGATTCAGAGGTTTCACTTTCACTTGATTAAATTCTGATTAAGGCTTTGATTGGGCCAGGTCAGTAGGAGTTGAGTCCCCACCCCCTTGGTGGGCAGGGACTCACAAAGAAAACCACACAGCAGAGCAGACAGTGGAGTTTTGATGCTGGAGTTTTAATGCTGGAGCCCAGAAAGTAAATACACAGAGAAGCAGATACATGAGGAAAGAGAGAAAGCTCCATTGGACACGGCAGAGACCCTGGGAAGAGAGGAGCTCTTCACCTGACAGTTTACAGCTGGCCTTGTGGCGAGAGCAGAGCAGCTGAGCCCTGAGAGGAACGAGCCCTGGGAGAGAGACGAGACTTATCCTGGCCTACAGCTGACATTGGAAGAAGCTGGGACCATGGAGCCTTAAGAGGAAGAGGAAGGCTGAACATCAATAGCCATCTTGCTCCAACACGTGGCAACAGACTTTGGTGAGGGGAGTAACTTATGCTTTATGGCCTGGTAACTGTAAGCTTCTACCCCAAATAAATACCCTTTATGAAAGCCAACAGATTTCTGGCATTTTGCAGCAGCACCCCTTTGGCTGACTAATACACCCTCATTTTTGAAAGACGGTCTTGCTAGATATCAGATTCTTGGCTGGCAGTTTTCCCCTTTCAGTGTTTTGAATATATCATACCACTGCCCCTTTGCCTCCATGGTTTCTGATGAGAAATCAGCATTTAATATTTTGGGTTAATGCATTGCTTTTCTCTTGCTGCTCTCAGGATTCTCTCTTTATCTTTGGCATTTGACATTCTGATTAGTATGTGTAACAGAGTAGGTCTTTTCAGATTTATTCAGATGGGAGTATGTTGTGCTTCTTGGACATTGATATCTATGTCCTTCAATAGGGTTGGGAAATTTTCTACCATTATTTCCTCATATAGTTCTTCTGCCCCCTTTCCCTTCTCTTCTCCTTTTGGGACACCAATGACATGTATATTTGCACATCTCTTGCCATCATTGAGTTCCCCGAGACCCTGTTCCATTTTTTCCATTCTTTTCTTTATCTGTCCTTTTGTGTGTTTGCTTTTGGAGTACCTGTCTTCAAGATCACTGATCCTTTTTTCTGCCTTTTCACATTTGCTGTTATATGCCTCCAGTGTATGTTTTGTTTTGTTTTGTTTTCCAGTGTATTTTTTATTTCATTTATTGTGACTTTCACTCCCATAAGATCTCTTGTTTTTCTGTGTATCCTTTCAAATTCTTCTTTGTGGTCACCCAATGACTTCTTAATATTTTTAATCTCATTGAATTTATTAAGGAGATTTGTTTTAACAATTATGATTAGTTATCTCACTCCTTAATGTCATCTGGAGACTTAGTTTGTTCCTTTCCTGGGCCATATTTTCCTGTTTCTTGGTATGGATTGCAATTTTTTGTTGGTGTCTCAGCATCTGATTTACTTGATGTGTCTATTCTGGGCTCAGTTTCTCTCCTTGGTTTAGGGCTTTCTATTAGGTTGGCTTTGTGCTACAGCACCTATTTGATACTTGGTTCAACTTAACCTGGAACTTTATAGTGGCTCTTGTTTAGCCAGTCTGAAAATTTTCAGCTCCTTTTCATCTGTTTCTTGCCCATTCTCCCTTTCTGGTTGTGGAGTAGGAGCTGAGGATGTAGTTGGTACTATAACCTGTGGAGGTTGAAGCTGCCGGCATTGCCCCAGGATCTGATGAAGCTTCTCCCACCTTTCTCCCCTGTTAGGGGTAGGGAGGTTGCTGCAGCCTTGTGAAGTAATCCAAGCTGTGCAAGCCAAGACTGTAGTTGCCCAAAGAGACATGATGCTCTACATTCCTTCCTCCTCTGCCTGGGGTGGGAATGGAGCTGCAGGTGTGGGCAAACAAGCTAAGCCAAGTGAGTCAAAACTGACCCCAGTTGCCCAGACAGACTGACAAAGCACTGGCTCCCCTCCTCCACTGCCAGGGGTGAGGATGGAGTCACATTTGTGCACAACAGTCTTGTCTGTGTTGGCTGAAAGTGATTGCAGCTGCCCGTAGAGGAGCACTGCTCTTCCACCTCCCTGTCAGAGGCAGGGATGGAGCCACAGATGTGCCCAACAGTCTGGTCCATGCAGGCCAAAAGTGGCTGCAGTTGCCCAGAGAGGCTGAAGAAACCCCATTCCCCTTTCCTATACTATTGGGGGAGGGGATATAGCCACAGTTTTGCCCAATAATCTAGTCCGCGCAGACTGAAAGTAACTGCAGTTGTCCAAAGAGGCTGGTGCAGGTCCCCCCAGCCTCCTTCCTGCTGGAGGTGGGGCTGGAGCCTAGGCTAGGGCAGCAAACTGACCTGGGTGGAAAGAAGCCGGTCTCTACCATCACTGTGATTTTCAATCAGCTACACTTCCCCTCATGCCAGGCATGGAGTTAAAATAGAGTCTACTGGCCTCTTTCCAACTTGGATGGTTTCAAACTTTAGCTGTTCTTAGAAGTGGACTTTAGCCAGTTGAATTTACTAATCAGTAGCTGAAGTCAGTGCCCGACTGTCTCTTCCTCTCCCATTTTTGGGAAATGGAGCTTCCCATTCCAGCCAGAGAATAGATCCCAAATCTTCATGAATCTTCACTGCAGGTGGGCAGTCTCATCTTTCTGTTCTTCCAAGGATGTTGCAGGATGCTCTTCTGGTTTTCTGGTCCTCCCAAACAGGTGATTTAGATGGCTCTGGGTGATTACTAATCTCACTATAGTACAAGCTGACTCTTGGAGCACCCTACTCTGCTGCCATCTTGCCCCTCCCTCCCATTTAGCTGTTAAGAAAATAACGTTTAAGGTGTCTCTTCTCAGTTTCTCATGCATTCAGCACATACTTCTGGGTGATTGCCAAAAGCACCAGCTCAGCTCTAGGGGCTCTTGCTCCCCTCTTTTTGAGGCTCCCAGCACCTGCTTGCTCACAGCATTCTTCTCTTCTTTCCACACCTGTTTTTAGTTGTGTCGCTTCTAGGACAAGTGCCTAAGCACTTTTGGGCCACATGTGGTTGTCAGGGAAGCTAAATGAACCATTTTCCTCCTCCTCTAGTAAGAGGAGAGCCAGGCCAGTAGTTTTAGGTTTCCTCAGACTGGTATTTGTGCCCTTGAACACTGAGATCCAGCACAGAGAGGAAGAATCTGGCTAGGATCCTCTTCGTCTACACTTGGCTCCTGGCAGCCACCCTGGGTAGTACTGAGGCTCACTCAGCTTAGTGCTGTTTATCTGTGACACTGGGCACAATGGCCACAAAAGAATTTCTGAGTCTAACAAGAATGGAGGTGTATAAATAAGAATTTATTTAAAAAGATCAATTAGGCAAAGATTATTTCATTTAAAGTGTGATCCACTGTTACCTTCTCTTGATTAGTTTGTTCCCTTAGTTTGTGCGAAATATTGTCTGGACTTAAAAAAATTATAGTATCAAAGAATGTATGGTTTTCCCCCTAAACAAAGCCCAAAGCTTGTTTTATTTATTTATTTATTTATTTACTCAAGTTGAAACCAGAAAGTTTGCAACATCTTAAGGATTTTTAGGTTCTGTGGTATGAGGTTCTCTAGTTTCGTGTCCACTAGATTGTGAGTTCCCTGAGAATGGGATTCCTAATATATTCATCTTTATAATAGGGATGGGAGACTTTATAATAGTCTTAGAGATGGGAGTGCTCAGAGGTCCCATAGTAGAGGAGAAGAAACTGAGGCACAGAGAGGGTAAGGACCTTTTCCAATGGATTGCATCTAGGAAGTGCAGGTGTCAGTGCAGCAGAGCCATTGGCAGGAGGATACTTCTGCAGTATGCTTGGAGGGGCCAAGAGCATCATCAGTATCCACAGTTTCCCACTCACATTAGAACAAGGGGGGGACTTGGCCCACCCCAACTTAGAGTGGCATCGCTGTGAACTCTTACAGATTGTCCTCTCATTTGCTGTCACATGGAGAGCCACAAAGTAATCCATAGAAACGTTGTAGGCATGTTTGATTTAAAAATCTCCATTAAGAAAAACAATTCCATTTAAAATAGCATCTAAGATAATAAAAACATCTCAGAATTAATTTAACCAAGAATGTCCAGGACTTGTATGCAGAAAACTACAAAACATTGCTGAAAGAAATTAAAGAAGACCTAATAAAATGGAAGGACATTCCATGAACATGGATTGGAAGACTAGCTACTGTTAAGATGTCAATCTTACCCAAAGCCATCCACAGAATCAATGCAATCCCAATCAGAATCCCAATAGCTTTCTTCACAAAGATGGAAGAACCTGCCATCAAATTCATATGGAAGGGCAAGGGACCCCGAATGGCCAAAGCCATCCTGAAAAAGAACAAAGCTGGAGGACTCACACTTCCTAGTTGCAAAACTTAATACAAAGCTAACTGTAGTCAAAACAGTGTAGTACTGGCACAAGGACAGACAAACAGAACAATGGAACAGAGTTGAGAGTTCAGAAATAAACCCTCACTTCTATGGCCAACTGATTTTTGACAAGAGTGCCAAGTGCACCCAATGGAGGAAAGAATAGTCACTTCAGCAAATGGTGCTGGTAAAACTGGATATTCACATGCAAAAGAATGAATGTGTACCTCACACCATATAAAAATTTAACTCAAATGGATCAAAGACCTAAATATAACAGCTAAAACAACTAAAACTAAAACTATAAAACTCCTTGAAGGAAATATAAGGGAGTCTCTTTAGGACCTTGTATTAGGCAATGGAGTCTTAGATTTTACATCCAAATCACAAGCAACAAAGGAAATAAATAGATAAATGGGATTTCATGAAAATTATAAACTTTTGTGTATCAAAGAACTTCATCATGAAAGTAAAAAGATAACGTATAGAATGGGAGAAAATTTTTTGGAAATCACATATCCAATAGGTATTTAATATCCAGAATATATGAAGAAATCCTACAAACAATCCTACAAAAGACAAACAACCCAATTAAAAAATGGGCCAAAGACATGCATAAAGTTTTCTTCAGAGAAGATATACAAATGACCAATTAGCACATGAAAAGATGTTCAACATCATTGGCCATTAGGAAATGCAAATCAAAACCACAAGAAAGCACTTCACACCCAGTAGAATGGCTACTTAAAAAAAAAAGAAAACAGAAAATAACAAGTGTTGGTGAGGATGTGGAGAAATAGGAACACTAGTACGTTGTTGGTGGGAATGTCAAATAGAATAGCTGCTGTGGAAAGTACCAGAAGTGGATTGACTTTTATAAGGGGATTTATTTGGGGTAAAAGCTTACAGGTTCAAGGCTGGGAAAAGTCCAAATTAAGTCACCTCAAGAGGTGCTTTCTCACCAAAGTCAGGGGCCATGTACTGAGGCAAGATGGCTGATCTCTGCAGAGGCCTCTGCCTTGCCCTCCAGAATCTACTGCAGTCTACTGGAGCTCAGCTGTGGGCAGCCAGGCCTAGGGCTTATCTCTTTCCAGCCCTCCTCTGCCAGTCTCAGCTGTTCCACCTTCTTCCTGAGCTCAGCTGCAAGCTACCAGGCACATGGCTCTTCTCTCCCTGGGCCTCAGCTCTCAGAGCCTCTCAGGGGCCTTCTCCTTGCAGCTCAGCTGTGGGTGAAATTAGAGTTTTTTCCTCTCACATGGCAGGATCAAATATGGTGGGTTCTATTTTTTTCCCATGTGTCTATGTCTCCTTTTATATCAGACCCAGCAAGAAGACGGAGACTCAACCTGGGTCACGTCTCACTGACTGTAGTCCAATTGAAAGTATCTCACACCCACAGGAATGGTTTAGTTGAAAACATAATCTTGGCATTATTCACAATTGACAATAGATGGAAGCAACTCATGTGTCAAAAATTCAAGACACATGAATAGATAAAATGTGTTATTTTTATACAATGGAATATTATTCAGCTATAAAAAGGAATGAAGTTCTGATGCATGCTACAACATGGATGAACCTTGAAGACATCTTGTAGAGTAAAAGAAGTCAGACACAAAAGGACAAATAGTATATGATCTAACTTATATGATATAACTAGAATATGCAAATCCATAGAGACAGAAAGAAGATTCCAGGGTACCAGAAATAGGGGTGAGGTGAGGAATGGGGAGTTAATGCTTAATGATAGCAGGTCTGTTTGGGGTGATGGGAAAGTTTTGCTAATGGATGGTGGTGATGGTAGCACAACGTTATGAATGCAATTAACAGCACAGAATTGTACACGTGAAAGTGGTTAAAATGGGAAATGTTATATTGTATATGTATTACCACAAAAAACATTTTAAAAAAATCTCCATTAACTTTTTGCCAAATAGCCCAACCTTAACAGGGTTTATAGTAAAGATGAAGGAGATAAAACTCTATTTTTAGAAGGAAATGGCAAATCAAGAGAATAAGCTAATGAAAGGAGCTTAGTAGTTCCTCTTCTAGCCATGGCTTCCAACACATACCCTAGAATCATTACATAGTCGGACTAGTTTGTTGTGTTTTCTAATGATTAGAGTAGCCACAAGCATTTGTGCAGTGTTTCATAGTTTCTAAAGCACACCTGAGACTCTTCATTCATCAAGAAATATTTATCGAGTGTCTTCTATGTGCCAGGCACTGTTCTAGGTGCTAAAGACAAAACCATCCCTGCCCTCACAGGGCTTATGGTCCAGCACATTATCTCATTCACCCTCACGTCAACCCCCTCAAGGCAGTGTAGGAAATGAGCTCAGAAGACTTGAGTGACTTTCCCAGGGCCCCCAAATAGAAACGTGGAACCAAGATTTGGACCCTCATCTTCAGGCTCCAAATCCTGTATCTTTTCTGGTAGGCCACTATGGCACTGTGGAAAATAACTGAAGTTCAGAAAGATGATCTTGAGTGATACTAAAGAAAACTACCACCTTGAATAAATTTACTTTTGAATGACACAAGCCTATTTTTAGAGAGGATTTCAGTTATGAGAATTAAATAGTAATGTTTTTAGCCATAGGAGTTAAAACATGAAGTGAACTGGAAAATGCAGTTGCCTGGGCAAGCCCAGGACCCGTGACACAGGCAGCACCGAGGTGGTCACGTAGGTCGAGGGCAGAACCGGCTTTCCCAGCTGTCACCCCTTGAGGAGGAGGGTGGATTCGGCTGCCTGAGCAGAGCGCCTCCCCACTCAAGGCCATCCTCCCTCGACTCCATGGTGGGTGGGAAGAGGGATGTCCCAGGTGAGGCCACCGAGGTTTGGTAAAGTGGATGTGAGTGGCTGCGTTCTCCCACCAGACTATTAGCAAAAGGTGAAAGTAAAAGCACCTTCTCCTCATGAATTATCAAACTACAGGCCCAGAAGGAGCTTTAAAGTACATCCCCTGGACTTAAGCCACACATTTCAAGAAACCACGATTGGACTGGAGAGTATTGAGCTTCTTTGGAAGACTTGATAAACGTTTCCCAACTTGCTTTTCACCTTTATCTCCAGAAGCTCTGCGGAGGGAATGACTGCTTGGTTTGTCATTTCCCATTTCCGTGTAGTTGACCTGACACAACATCTAGGCTTGAAGTGAAAGGGAACTTACAACAGAAGAGCTTAGGCACAAGTTAGTCTCAAAAGTGAGACCAGTGGCTGACGAAAGACACGAGACCTGGGTTCTCTGAAAGCTTCTGTGCGTAGCCCCGATCCACTTAGGGGGAAGTGACTTCCCAAAAGGCACTTGGCCATTCTCTTAGTGACCACTTGTTTTTGCTCACATTCACAAGGAAAGGAAAAACGAGACTCTCCTGGGAGGTGTTGCAGCGGGGCCTTGGAGCAAAGAAATGTGCCCGACTTAGTTTACTCAGGTGGTTGAATCTGGCCACCCCTGTAAATGAATGCTTGTCCCCACAGTGTCATTTTGGGCTACCTGCAAAGCATCCCCCAAACTCAGGTATCACAGCAACTGAAATTCTATCACTACCAAGCCATTACCTAGGCTAAGTACAGCCTTCTATCTTTTGAAAACTTACCTTTATTTTTATTTAAAAATACATCCCTTGGGAAGCGGATGTGGCTCAGGCGACTGAGCTCCCGCCTACCACATGGGAGGTCTGTGGCTCGGTACCCAGTGCCTCCTAAAGAAGACAGTGAGCTGATGTGACAGGCAGGCATGGCAAGCTGACACAACAAGATGACGCAGCAAGAGACACAAGAAGGAAAACAGAGAGAGATATAACAAAAGCTGGGAGCAGAGGCTCTCAGTGCCTCCTAAAGAAAATGAGCAAGACAGTAAGCTGACGCGACGGGCAGGTGCGGCAAGCTGATGCAACAAGAGACACAAGAAGAAAAAACATAATGAGAGACATAACAAGCAGGGAACAGAGGTGGCTCAAGTGATTAGGTGTCTCCCTCCCACATCGGAGGTCCTGGGTTCAGTTCCCAGTGCTTCCTAAAGACACAGCACACAGCAAGTGCAAACAACGAGGGAATGGGGAGAGTAAATAAAATACATCTTTATTTTAAAAAAATACATCACTGTAGTTTTAAAGTCAAGTCATACTAAAAGGTATGTTATGGCTTCACCCCTTCCACCCCTCTCATCTCACAACCAGAGGCGTCTCCTCCGTGCTTCTCAACAATAGGCAGATTTTTAGGTCCTGTTGTAGGCCTCTTCTATGGACCTCTTGTTTTGGAGAGTATGTTAGTCAGGGTTCTCTCAGGAAACAGAATCAGCAGGAGATACCTGTCAATAATATGAGATTTTATAAGAGTCTCTCACGCGACCGTGGGGCTGCACAAGTCCAGGCTCCGCAGGCAGGCCGCAAACCAGGGGCTCCGAGGAAAGTCCAATGAAAGGACCTTGATGAGTTTCTGGGAGAAGCTGGCTGTCCAAAGACGAGCTGGGAAGTTTTCTCTGAATGTTGAAATCACTTCCCTTTTTTTTTTTAAGGCATTCAACTTATTGGATAAAAGCGCCACCCATTGCTGATGCAGTCTCCCTGATTGATGCAGATGTAATCAGCCATCCACGCAGTAAACTCACTGGTGATCGAAGTCCATAGATGCTCTTGTATTACAATCAGCCCAGTGCTTGCTGGACCTAACACCTGGACACAATTACCTGGCCGAGTTGACACATTAGCCTAACCATCACAGAGAGGATGATGTAGGTCTCTTCCGTCCCCTCCCACGTCCCCTGATCCAGGTATGATGACAACTCAGTAATTGTTGTTCGTGGCTATTGCCTGTGTCCCTCCTGTCAAGGAGGAGAACCTTCTGGGAGAAATGGAATGTGCCTACACGCGTTCACGGGAGAGCAAATCCAGGGTGCTGCAGCCGGGGCAAGGATGACCTATGTTCTGTCACCAGTGTTGCTGGTCACGACTAGGCTGAGGATCTCCCCGGCTTAAGTGCACGTGTGTTCTAGGCGTTGGGCCAGGCCTGCGGACCTGAATCTACAAGAGTCCACACCCGTAGATGCTGCAGCCAGGCAAGTTCCACAGTCCAGCACGGAGGTGCCGAGGGCCCCGCGCTGCCCCCGCTGGCTCGGCAGGCTGCTGTAGTTCCTGTTTTAGTCAGTGCAGTACATCACCCTTAACTGATGTAATGCCGTTTCTTTGGAGGCTTTCAAAGGGCTCTCCTCTTCTCCAGTTCAGGAATCAGGTTCTGATTTGACCTTTCCTTCTCTCTAAGCACGTTTAAGGCTTTTCTCAAGCTGTGAAGTCCAGTGTCCTCCCCAGCAGGGCATCCGCTCATCCTCACCTCGTCTGGCTCGTGCGCCAGGAAGGCGAGGCGCGTCGCCTAGTGGTTTCCCTGGAGGGACTGAGCGACTCCACAGCAGGCCTTTCTCTTTTTAAAAACAGTTTATTTCTCACTGTAACCCCAGTTCTTAGTACAGGGCTTCCTTTGCACATAGTAGGTGCTCATTCTTAGTGGCTCATGCCCATGTAGGACCAAATGCAGACTTCCAGTAGGTGTCTGAGTTGCCTCTTTCTCAGGACCAGGGAAGAGAAGCGACTCGATTGTGCTAGTTCCAGTGTGGGGGGGATGGTTGTTACCAACACTGACCCTTCAGGTTGGGCCTCTCCACCTTTCTGTCCTCTCCCCCCCTGACTCAAGTTCATGGACGCAGTTGCGCAATCACACAGTTCAGCCCCGACGGGCATTTGTTTCCTGGTGACCTCTCCTCACACCCCCAGCAGCACCTGCTGGTTCTTTGGTCAGCCTGCTCAGGGATCCCCTCAAATCCTCTGGAGTTCCTTCAAATGCCAGAAGTCTACTCCTTCCTCTTCATGCTCAGGAACCATGACCTTCTGCAACAAGAGAAAATAGATAGGGATTCCCAACGCATGCCTTCCCGACTGCAGAACTGTGCACGCATCCTCTCTCCAGTGACACTTCTCCCGCAGAAGGCTCATTCCCCACTGCCTGTTTTGGCTTCCATGTCTTTTGGCCTTCCGAGGGACTCGTGTCCTACACATGCCCATTGCCATCCCCTCTTCTGACTTCCTTCCTGCTGGCATTTAATTTGCTCCAGTGACAACAACCAAACAAGCCCAGATTGTGGACTCCAAAGCCATTCCCACTCACAGGACCCAGGCCTCCGTGGAGCAGTGGTTTTTTCCAAGTGTGGGCCAGGAGCTGGAGGGCACAAACTTGGGGCACCTTGTCACCCTGGAAAGCAGGGGAGCTCTGTAAGAGTTGAGGGGCTTGTCAGAAGGGCTCAGAGCCCATTAAAGAGGCTCTGTGATGCTTAGCCTGACGTGTCAAGCTGCCCGGGCCACAGAGTGCCCAGGTACTTAAACAACACCCAGCTCCGCACTCCGACTTGCTGCCCTAGAGATGAGTGACCCCTCCCATGAGCCTCCTTTACATAAAGGTCACCTTTGGTGATGGCAGGGAGGCCCACCCAGGCAGTTGAAGGACTTAACGAATCCGGAGGCTTCCCACAGAAGAAATTCTGCCTCAAGGCTGCAGTCCTTCTCCCTGAGGCTGTCTTCTCTCCCGCCTCAGCCCCCACGTGGTCCTCTGCACACGGCCCCTTCCCAGTCCTCAACTCCGCGGAAACGTCTCCGGGCAGGGTCATGCGTGGTCCTTTACGTAAAGCTGGCACCCGCGCTCCTCCACAGCACCCAGCTTTGCAGACCACGCCATCTGCTTCTGGAAACTCTTCCTTTCTTGGACTTCTTGGCCACGGCACTCTGCGGGGTTTCCCACTCCTCCAGCCGTGGCTCGGCAGCCCCCCCGCATCTGCCTGCCTGTGTGGGGGCCCACAGGCTTGGGGCTTAGCTCGCCTGGACGAGCTTGCCGCTCCCGTGGTGTCCCTGGCTGCCCCACACAGCCAACTCGCCCAGCACCTCCTCGGGGGCACCCCAGGAACCTCCAGCTCAGCAAGCCCCGCCCGACCCCAGGTCTGCTGCTTCCTGACTTTCCCTGGCTTCCTGAAAAGCTGCAGCCATCCGCTCGGCCGCCCAGGCCGGAGTCCGGGGTCACTGCTCACTCCTCCCTGTCCCTCCATTCTCTCACCTCCTAGACCTTTCTCAAACCTGTGTTCTCCCACTGCCTAGGTTTTACAGGCGCTGCCAAGCTTCTCGCACACTCGGCTCCCTGCAGCTCCCCATACCAGCCCGCCCGCTCGCCCTCGCGGCTCTCTCTGCAGAGCCCATTGCCCTTCCCTCCCCTGTGCCCCTGGCCAACTTCTCCTGTGCTCTTGGGTGTCACGTCCTGGGACCACCACGCCTGTCAGGCAACCCTCCCTTGCACCCTGGGTGTCCCCTGCTGTCGCAGTTAACACCGTGCTTCGCGAGCTAGGCACTCAAATCAAGTCTCACTCGAGGGGAAGCTCTGTGCAGGTGGGGGCCATGTGTGGCTTTGCAGCCGCCTGGCTGTGCTGCCCTGCCTCCATGGGTCCCTTGGGCCCTGCCTCCCTGGGGCTGGGCCGGCGGGGAGGCTCGGCAGGTCAGGAGAGGAGAGGGAGGGCCGTTGACTCCCCAGCCCGTCCCCTGCCTGGCACATTCCCATCCGCCAGCCCAGCAGCCCTCCTCCAGCTTGAGCCCCCAGTGCCTCCCTGCTGCAGCTCCCTCCCCTGGCCTCTTGGGACCTGATGGTGCTAGCCCGGGTCACAGTGTGTATGTGTGTGTGCGAGAAACAGCCCTCGGACTTCTCTGCGACCTGCCTGCCTGTGGAATAGTCCCTCCCTCACGCATGCACTGGTTTCCCCCTTTGAGTGGGCGGCCTATTGTTGCCACACGCCCTCTGAGCTGTGAACCCTCCAAAGGCAAGGGGCTCCGGCACAGAGCTGACCCCTGGTCGGCACTCAGTAAATATCTGGTGAAGAAGAGTGAATGTGCCACTCAGCTCTTCCATTCCTCTTTTATTGAAATAAAATCCAAACAAAGCCAAACCCAAGGCCTAGAGAAGCAGGCCCAGGCAGAGTGCTCCATGGAGGCCCCAGCGAGTCTCTCTGAGACCCGGGCGTGTCCGTGTCCTCAGTCCACATGTGGGCTCCACCTGCGGTATGGAGAGCACACCACAGCGGCCACGCCACTCTCGCCAATGTTTTGAAAAACTGCATGAAAAGTTCACTTGGATTGGAAATCCATTTGATTTTCACAAGAAATTTAAGAATTGTTAGGTTCTTGAAATATAATTTCCACTCTTGTAAAATTTTTGTGACAGTGAAAAATGGCTTTAAAGTTATCGTGTACTTGCACGAAAAAATTCTCAAGAATTTTAACAGCTTCTTATTAAAAAGTTGGGAGCGGATGTGGCTCAAGCAGTTGAGCGCCTGCTTCCCACATGAGAGGTCCTGGGTTCGGTCTCTAGTGCCTCCTAAAAACAAAAACACAAATAACAAGCAAACAAACGAGGAAAAAAAAAAAAACAACAACTCAGGGGAGCTGATGTAGCTCAGTGGTTGAGCGCCGGCTTCCCACATATGACGTCCAGGGCTCAATCTCCAGCCCTGGAGGAAAAAACAAAGTCTTGACCAGGAATTGTGTGCACCCATTTCAAGCATAGAGCGGAGGGGTGTAGCTCAGTGGTTAAGTGCCTGCTTTGTGTGTACAAAGCCCCAGGTTCAATCCTGATGCCTCTTAGGAAAACAATAAAACCCTGATATATAAAGTTAAACTTATGGTCAGTGGGGCAATCACAAGTTTTTTAAAAGTGTGAAGTATTTTATTTGTAAGTTTTACATAAATTTACTATCTCCCCAAACAGTTTAAGCTTTCTTCTAGTCATATAACGTAGACGATTACTGTAACATTTTCAGCAAGCATTGTATAGACAGTCCTAAGTCCCCTGTGCTTTACTCCAGTGTGTCATGGAAATATCATTTTTAGGTGAAAAATTGTAAAAAATGTTGGGAGACCCTGTTCTCTCTCTCTCTTATTTCTTGTGAATGTCAATACTTTATTTTGGTGTAAAGACAAGAAGTTAGAAAATACACTTTATTGAAAATTTTCTTGGTTCCCTTCTCATGTTGTGGAAACTCCCTCCCCCTTCCAGAGCTAACCTGTTCAGACTCAAATACTTAAAAATGACAGAGCAAACCAAAAGCGCAGGGAAAAAAAACAGCTGGAGAAGGGAGCCGGGGCGATAGTGTCACTTGGTGTTGATGACTGAGGTGTGGACCAGGAGCTGCAGTTTCTGCCTCTGTCTTCCCTTCCTCTTTCTCCTCAGGCGTGCGGTAGCCGGCCAGCGGGGCAGGCAGCACAGAGCGCCTACCTGTGCCTGCCCATAGTCCCCGAGAGACAGAGGCAGTGGGAACTGGACCTTAGAGACTGAGCCGACTGCGAGAGCTGGCGCCAGGAGGGCCCAGGGGTGCAGCCTGAAAACACACGCGTTCTTGGAGATGAACAAGCCGTCCTGCAGCTTTGGCTGCGCTGGGAAGTGTTTCGGGCCTTGTTTCCTTGCCGCTGAGGAACCTGGTCGCATTCCTGCGGGTGATGGTTTTAAATCAGGAGCGAGGGGTCCACGCTGCTCTAGAAGGCAGTCTGGAGACCCTCAGGCCGCGGCAGGCGGTCAAGGGGGAGGAGGAGGCTGCGGCCAAATCAGAGGCAAGGGCCAGGGAGGGCTGGGGGTGGGGGCTTGGAGAGGTTGGAGTGGAGAGCTGAAGGGAGGGGATCGCGAAGGACCTGGCCCCGAGAGACCTGGCCTCCTGGCAGCCGGGAGGGGGCCGCGGCTCCTTTCTGCACAGCGTTAGACTAAAGTGTGCGCTTGACGCACCGGAAGATGCGGCTATCAGGGTGTTCCAGAAACAGAACGAGGCCCGGGGAAACCGAGGCCTGCCGCCCGGAAGGGGAGCCCCGAGGGGGCTCAGGGGGCCTGGGGTGAGCCCAGAGGGCCCGTGTCCACTCTGTCCAGACCAGCCTGCTCCCGCATTTCCCTGCAGGCCCGTGGTTGCCCCTTCTTGGAATTTCTTTTGCAAAGTGTTTTCCACCTGGCTTTGCTCTTCTAGGAAAGTGCTCCCTTGGGGCGGGGCGGAGCGTGCCCAGCTGGACTTGGGCCCCAGGGGTCCGCTGTAGGGTGCTCTGCGGGTACTCCGGGACACCCTCAGGCCCTCTCATGGGCTGCCCAAGGTCCAGTTTTGGCAAGAATTTAGTGGGATTCAGAGAACAATGGCACCTGGGGGGTGGGGTGGGAACTGTGTGGTCCGGTCAGGGTGACCCCCACTGTTCCTAAGGTGAGCCTGTGCCTGCCACGGGCAGACTAGGTGTGATAAAAGATGGTGCCACCTGGAGACACGTCAAATACCTTCTTGACTGCCAGCCTTGACCAACCCCGTAGGACTCCGCCCCCGGGAGGCTTGGAAAAGGCCCCCTCCGCGCCAGCCCCGCTGTCAGTCTGGCTGCGCTGGGGTGCGTCCTGCCTCAGACAAAGGGGCGACGGTCCCGGGGGCCCAGGGGACGCCCCGAGTTTGCTGGTGGTCAGCCTGCCCACACCTCCCGAGCGCCGAGGGCAGGTGCGGGGCGCCGAGCCGGGGGTCTCCGCGGGCGGGGTGGGGGGCACGGGGCTGTCCTGCGGCGGTCCAGCCCGGCGCCCCGCGGGCCCGAGGGAAAGTGAAAGGGGCGGCGGGGCCGCGCGGCGCTCCAGGAAGTCGCGAGCAGGAAGCGCCCGCCGCGGCGGGGCCGGGCTGCGGGTGTGCGGGGCCTCCGCGGCGCAGGTGAGGGCTGCGCGGGGCCGGGGGCCGGGGGAGGCGCGGCGCGGGGACCCTTCGCGGCCGGCCCGCAGCTGCGGGGTCGCGGGGCCTCGGGCGCTGCAGCTGCGCCGCACCTGCCACCCACGAGCGGGACCCCGGCCGCTGCCTCGCGCTGGGAGGAACGCAGCGTCCGCGGTGACATTCCCACGCCCGGGGTCCCTGCCCATTCCGGGCGTGCCACCCCCTCCGCCTTTGTTTGGCGGGGATGGGTCCCGACCGGGGGCGCACTCAGGCTTTCTTTCCTGGGAGGAAAGTCTCTGAAGGGAGGGGTCTGGGAGGGTGACCGCGGGCGACCCTTGGGCAGGGGCTGGACTGCGGCAAAGTGGAGCAGGGGGCGGAGGCTGGCCCGGGGCGAACTGATGTGCCCGGGGCGAGGGTCTGGGGAGCCGCCTGGTCTGCGCCCCGCGGGGCCGCCCCGAGGACCCACGCTGGGGTCCACGTGGGCGCCCTTTGTCCCTTTATTTACTTTCGGTACCATTTCCATTCATCTTTAATCTTCCTGAATCGAGCCTTTAAAGGCACACAACCTAGAAAGGGCTTATTTGGATAGCAAACTGCGGTCTTTGTCTCTTGTGCAAAAATGTTATGAGGTGGGGTGTGGAATGCATTTCTCACCGGTCTTTACTTCTAGAGTGAGACCCACTTTAAAACGGTAGCATCTTTCAGTGGATTATTGATTAATGGATATATCAGTCACTGTAGCTATTTATAATGGAAGTCCAGGCCTGGAAAGACCCTTTCCAGGTCACCCTTGTTCCTGTTTTTAGTCTCTTCATTTGTGTCTCCCTGGAGTCCCCTGAAATGCTCTAGGGGCCCAGACCACCATGTGGGTAGGTCTGAGAGAGGGGCTTGAAAATGCTTTTCCCACAGCTTGATCCCTTTACATTGGGGAGCTTGGACATTCTCAGAAGATTGATGTAAGAATTTGTCCACAGATTTTAA
The DNA here is from genome assembly GCA_026826555.1 of Tolypeutes matacus. Lineage (NCBI taxonomy): Eukaryota > Metazoa > Chordata > Mammalia > Cingulata > Chlamyphoridae > Tolypeutes > Tolypeutes matacus. Next base: position 1,718,044 of record JAKSZT010054037.1, read on the forward strand.
TGGAGATGCTCAAATAGGATGCCCCCACGTGGCTGTTTTTGACTGCAGAAGGAAGCCAGAGGTTTTTTAAGGAGGTACTGGGGATTGAACCTTGGGCCCTTGTGCATGGGAAGCCGGTGCTCAACCACTGAACTACACCCACTCCCCAAAGAGAAACATTTTTAAAAATTTTGTGCTCAGGCCATGTGCCAAAAAGAGGGTTTAAACCAAGTGATTTGCTGCAGGGGAGGGTTAGGAGGGAGCCAGGTTGGAGGGAGGAGTGGTCCATGGGAAACAGGACAACTGTAAGTTGTCCCCCTGCCTGCCACTGACCTGGGCCCAGCCCCCAGGCTTCATTTTCCTCTTTTGTGACATGAATGTGGTGCCTTTTCTTGAGGGTGGTTATGGGGCTCCAAGGAGAGTGGTTAAAGGGTCGTTAATGTCTCAAGGTCCTGACCTTCGGCTTTGGAGGAAAGGGCCTCATTAAATTGGACTGTTAACATCCAATTGTAAAAGTCCCCCTTTCTGCACACTTTAATTGCACCCACCAAGGGAATTTATAGAAATTGCTTTCACCCTTTGCACAGGGGGAAGGACCCATCGTTGTTTGGAAAGGAAATCAAGGAGATCCCCTCCCCAACCCATGACTTTTCAATGCCTTTTGTTTTGTTAAAGGTTTTATTGAGTTGGCATTTATTTAGGTAGTAAGTGGCAATAGAAAATCACCAGACTTTAAAAAAAACAAGCTGGGCTTAGAGAAGCAGCGTTTGGATGGAGGAAAAAATTTCATTCTCAATGTCCATTTTCAGGCACTGTGACATTTCATTCAAATCCTTGCCTCTGAAGCGATCATCGTAAAATTGTTTCTCAGGGTATATCTAGGCACAAACAGGAACCCACTCATTCTGAGCAAAATATTTTTAACATGTCGAGCTTTGAGCAAAAGCAGTCTTGGGGCATTTGTGGCACAAGTTACATGAGCACTTGCCATGCAGGTTCTGAGCTGGGGAAGGGGCTCGGTGGGGGGCGCGGTCCCTGGCCATGCCCTCCCGGGTTCCCAGGAAGCCGACCTTCCGAGCCCCCCTGCAGGCCAGGCAGGGTGCTGGCTGCTTTGCATGGCCTGTCTCATTTCATCTGCGCCCCATTTCCTGGCAGGGAAGGAGAGGTAGCAGCAAGGTGAAGTGGGTACCGAGGGCTGTGGGGGGAGGCGTTTTAGGCAGAATGATGGGAATGAGCAGTGTCCTCTGGGACCTGTGGGGGCAAAGGTCGTGGGGTCCAGAGCCAGGTGGTCCTGCACCACCCAGATGCCCGAGTCGAGGCCCGTGAGTGTGGCTTTTGGGGGAAAGTTTGTTGAGGATTTCAGATTTTATTCTAAAAACAATGAAAAGGAGAATCATTGAAGAATGTACGTGTTTTCAAAGCTCACTCTGGTGAGCGTGTGGGAGCCTGATTCTATTTTGGGAGACACCTGACTTAGGTGGAGGCTTCGAAAAACTCTAAAAGTGTCTTCAAACAACGTGTCCCAAAGCAAGTTGTTTGAAGACAGTAAGTAAATTTTACTTTATTTAAATTGGCATTAATACTTTTATTCAAAAGTGGATTTCTTTTTTAAAAAATTATGTAACCTGTGAATTTTTAATGAGCATGAAGATAGAAAATCCGTGTGCCTGCGTGCAGTGTGTCCACTCTGTGACTTCCTGTGTTATTTCATGCATTGGCTCGAGGAGTCCTTGTCATCAGAGATCAGGCCAGCTGGGTGTGCGGGCTCTCCCAGTTCCCAGGCCCCCACCCAGCTCCTAGGCCACCCTCCCAGCTCCCAGGCCTCCCGGCTCCTTCCCTAGGGCTTGGCCTGGGGCGTGGGCTTGGTGCTGGGGTCACTTTCCCTGCCACCTGTGGTGGTCCCCAGGCCAGGGCAAAGGGATTGGCAGATGAGAGGTGGAGTTCCTTCCTACTACATTAGAGACATTTAGACTCAGATTACCAGCCACCCAGGGCAGGCCTAGCTCCTCTGTGACACTGTGGTGACAGTGCTTGGCAGGCCCTGGTAACTGAGCAGGGGGTGTACCCACGGGGCACAGCTTCCCTGGGAAGATTATATTACTTCCGTGTGGAGCCTCCCTGTTGGTGATAAGTGGCCCAGTGGATCTCCAGCTGCCTTTCAGATGCACATCAGCTGAGTTCCTTTGTCTGGTCTGCGTCAGGGCGCGGGAGCTCCCTGTGGCCTGGGAAGTCCCTCTCTGATCCGGGCTGGGGAACCCCTGCCAGCAGCCACATCCACCAGTGACAGCGCCGGTGGCTCGCCGCTGCCGTGGTCGGAGCACCTGCCTCAGCACCTCTCCTCTCCTCCTAGAGTGCCGAGAGGGGCACGCGAGAACCACAGCTCGGCTTGCTGCGCCTTTCCCCGCCCGAGAGCTCTCCGGGCAGCAGGGAGAGAGCGCAGAGCGAGGCGTAGACCTGCCTGCGAAGCACTTTGCTCGTGACCAGCGCGCCGTGGTCCGCGCTGACGTAGATGGCTCGACTCCCCGTGGGCATCCGCTTCCTCGTCTCATTCTCAAGGGACCAGTGGTAAGTCGTGTGGCCCGCGCCTCTGGAGGCCCTGTGTGTGCGCGGGGCACGTGCAGGCCGTGTCCTCGGAAGCCCGCGGGGCTGCGTCGCCCTCTGCTAGGGTGGCCATGGGCCTTTGCTCCTGCAGGGACAGAGTGTCTGGACGCCCCGCGGGGTCTTCAGTGGCTGCTCTACTCAGCGGGTCCCCCCCAGAGCAGTGACCCCCGGCCACAGGCAGCATGCTGAGGTGGCTGCGGGTGAAACACGCCAGAGGCCGCCTGGGGGGTCATTAGCCTCAGGCAGAAGGTGCCACCCAGCCTTTAGAGTGGGCACCTACTCTGCTGGTGGCATCCTTGCAGGGGCTCATTCCTGAACGCTCTGGGAAGGAAGCAGAGGGCGGGAGCTGGCTCCCTGGGGGAAGCCAGGCCAGGCATTTCTAAAGGGGAAAACCCAACGTCAGGTTGTCAGGCTGCTGGAGTCTCTCCTTTCCCCAAGTCCTGTGTGACCCAGATGTGGAACTAAGATCAAGGGGGGACCAAGGAAGACTGGGAAATGGGGAGCCAGAGTTGACATAGTTTCTGTCTCTGGGAAGACTCCAGCTTGCTGCATAACTTGGCCCTTTGTCCACCTGCTGGACGCTTCTCTCTGAGACCCTGCCACCTGCAGGCAGCTCCCTTCCCACACGGGCTGAGGCTCTTGCTTCCACACAGAGTGGAGCTGGCCGTCTCCAGGGGCACCCTCCTGGGACCAGCCCTTCAGCCCGGGTCACTGTGCTGGGGAAAGCGCAGGTTCTCTTGCCCCATGGTGGCTCAGAAGCCATACCCCGGGTTCTCCTGTCGGACTCTGATTGGGGGCTCCCCGAGGAAACTCAGAGGGAGGGCTCTGCTCCTGCTGCCCGCGGAGCTCGGGGACGGGACCATGCGCCCGAACGCTTAGAGCTGTGGGCTCCTAGGGGCTTGCGGTCCAGCTGCCCCCTGGAAACCGGGTGCCGAGGGCCCAGCTGCTGTGGCCCTCTCTACGCGGTACCCGCAGGCAGGTGGGGGCAGTGGGTGTTGTCTCAGCAAATGTCATCCAGGGCTTCGGAGCCGCCACTCCCTGCCAGCGACTTCAGGAGCACAGGGACGGAGGCCTGGGCTCTCGTAACCAGCTCTCTGCCACACAGCCTCTGTCCTTCAGGCTTTTGGATAAAGTATAAAGGTAGTTTCTGTGGTTTCCCCTTTCTCTTATCTGGTCGTTTGCGTGGGCTTGGAGAGCAAAGAGTTTTAAAAACCTCGACATAGGTTTCCTTGATGAAGAAGAGAACATCGCGGCATTTCTTTATTCATTCAGCTAGTATGTACTTAGCACCCGGCAAGTTTGGTTTTTCCCCCTTCTCTAAGGTCAGATATTCCAGAGTTTGTAGGTATGATTCCCAAAGTACCGGTTATCCTCCCTCCCTCCCTCCCTCTCTCTCTCCCTTCCTTCCTTTCTTCCTTTTTAATTTTCCCCACCCAAATATGGTTTCTATTAAAAAAGAAAATTCTGGGAGGATTTGTGTGATCGCTCCCTTTTCCCCTTAGGGTCTCATGCTTTGTACTGGAAGCTTCCACTGAGGAGGGAATCACCAGCCTAAACATTTAGACTGGCTGGAGGAAGGGACAGCAGCCCAGGGACTGAGTGCCCAGGCCCGATGCGGGCCTCTCTAAGGCTGCGGCAGGCTGTTTTTGGCTCTGGACACCTTAGGCAACTACTGATTCACACGGTCACAGTCTGAAAAGTCCTTGGTCCTTCCAGGCCCGAAGCAGGCCAGGCTGCTGGTTCTTCAGGGCTGGGGGCTCTTTGGAGCCCCTTTCTTCGTCTCTGCCCAAATACATTCTTGCTATCTGCTTTGTTCCCTGAAGAAATAGCTTTCCACAGAGTGCTGCACTCTTTTAGACTGTAATTAACTTGTGTCTTCCTAGCATTTTCTTTTCTTGGGTCTCCCATACTTTTCCTTACTCATTCTTGAGCTCCTTTGCTCAAGAACTGAGAGGAGCAGCAGGGCCCTTCCCAGTGTCACTGACCTCATTCATGGCATGTTGGCATCACTGAGGTTTTCTCATTGAGGTCAGTAAAATAGTTATACTTCTGCCTTGCTTCCATGCTTCCGAACAATCGCATGTAAAGAAAATAGTTAAAAATAAATATGGCCTTAGATGCTCAGGATAACAGGCTACCCAAGAAATGTGTGGTTAATTTTGTTGTAAACAAAATAACCATCCCTTTCCTGTCTGCTTGGTAAACATGTGTTCACCTTCTGAGTGTCAAATTTCTCCTTGATTAAAGTGTGTTTTTTTAAATGTTTAAATAGTTTCAATTTGTACAACACAATCGTGGCCAATGTTTTCCTACGATAGGGTAGCGATATCATAAATAGGTTGATATGGGACTGAATGAATTATGTACAGCATAACAAAATCTAATGTATTCTTTGTTTGTCTTCTATCAGCTTATGTCACCCTCCACCAATATATTGTGTTTCAGGTACAGAGCCTTCATTTTTATTTTGACGTTTTTGCTGTATGCAAGTTTTCACTTGTCTCGAAAGCCCATCAGCATAGTCAAGGTAAGAAATCACAAAAAGCACTCAGTTCTATAGCCTGCCGTTATCTGGTAAGAAACCAGCTGTTTCACAGGAGGGCAGGATGAGAGGAGATGGACAGCTGGGAGGGAGGGTGAGTAGGGGGTGGTCAGATTATTGGAGAAAACAGATTTGTTTAGAAGTTCCTTTGCTGCTTTGGTTTTTGGTTTCCCTTTTCTGAAACTAAAATCTTTAAAATGCTTTTTTAGGATTTATAATTTCAGAGATACTATAGTTATGTTAGTTGACATTTTACGATGCTAAGCCTAATTTACATATTTAATTGATTTGCTTGAATTTTCCATCCAAATATAATCAAACATCTGTTTTTGCCCAAATGGCTTTAAATATTGCAGGTTTTGACCCTAGGCGTGGCTGTGTGGGCCGGTCTTCCACTATTCATAGAAAACTGAGTTTCTTTTTTGCGCTGTGGGTGGGCAGGAAGTTGTCAAGCAGGCATTCGACTGAACCTGGAGAAATGAAGATTAAAGTAGACAACCCTATATCATAACCAGTTAGAACTCGGAAAAAAGCAGGATCATCTTTTTTTTCCCCATCAGAATTGCATGGTTTTAGCCTGTAGACTCATTAACGGCCTTGAATGGCTTCTGACCCTATTGTAGAAGGAACAAGGAAGTGACCCAGTGCAGAGAGCTGCTTTATGGTTCCGTCGCCCTTTCTCTCACTTTGCAGCAGTTGACGTGGAGACAGGCCCTGGGCTGTCATTTGGTTGAACTTTGTAACTTCCCCGCTCACCTGCTGGGGGCTGAGCCCTGAGCAGTGGCTCTAAGTCTCCGACCAGCATTGCAGAGGCCGCTGCCTCCGGGGGCTGTTATATGTTCCCCATTCCCCAGTACCTCCTAAAATTCCTCTTTGGCTCCTGGGAAGCAGGAATTTTCCATGCCCTTCAAGTCTCAGATTTGAGGTGGCTTTGAGGTAACTGTGGCAAAATGCTTGCAGCCCTTTACAGAACTGGTTTTCAAAAGAGAAAGAAGGATGGGAGAAAAGGTGGTGGGCTTCAGAGCAGCCACCCTCTCGGAAGTGCCCGGGTCAGTACCAAGAACCAGCCGCTGCAAATTTCAGTGCTGCTGCTACTTGTTTTCCTGGCGGGGGAGACAGCCAGCTGGCTCGTGTGAAAGGCAGATCTTAAAAATGGCGGAGACCATGGAAGAGGCCTTCACAGACCAAGGAACTGATAGACCCCTAGTCGTCAGCAGAGCCTTTAGGGGGTGTGAGGGAGGGGGGATGGCCATCCGGGCAGGACGGGTGCCTTGAGTCCTAGAGGGTGGGGTGGGCGCCCCCCTGAGACGCCAGCCCGCAGAGCTGAGAGCCTATGTTGGGTCAGACGTGGGACAGAGGTGGTGCTGGCCTCTGGAGGACTTCTGTGGGTGGAGATGGCTCGCAGCCGTCCTGCTCCTGTACCAGCCCCTCAGAAGCCCTCCCAGCCTCCTGGGGCTGGAGGGTCCCTGGGCCGCTCTTGGGAAGAGCTTAGGCTGCAGGCATCCTTGGACCCAGGGGCAAGCGGAGTGAGTGCACCCAGCCCTCTTGGGCATGCTGGATGTCTAAAAAGAAAACACAAAACCCTCAGGGGCAGACTGAAAACAGCCTGAGAGCTGGGAAGGTTTGGGGTGGGAAAATTGGCTCTCTTGAAAGTTCCAATGCTCCTACCCAGTGTTAATTTCTTTTTGTTTTTTCTTTTTTGTTCCCACCCAGCATTAATATTTAAACATAATACAACTCCAGTGAGAATCTCAGTAGTGCTTTTTCTTTTTTTTTTTTTTTTAAAAAGAATAAATTAATCTTAAAGTTTATATGAAAAAATGTCCAAGAATTACCAAGGAAAGTGTGAAAAAGATAACATTTTTTAAACTACTGTTATCAGATGATTGTATTGGCATGAAAGAGGTCAGGAGAATAGAAAATCTAGAATAGTTGACAGACATGATAAGAAAAGAATTGTTTATTTAATAAACGGTATCGGTTACAACTGGTTATCATTCCTATCATATTGCGGATATTCTCGCTGTCCTCATTTTGTGATAATCAGAGTAGGCTAAACATTTGCTATATTAGAAACCATGCATGTGTCTCCAGACCTAGTTTTTCTCCCTAGGTCTGGTTTTTAGAATGCTGGTGATAAACTAAGCCTGATTATATGACCATCCTGTATGGGAAATGACTATAACTTTGGGTATCTTTGGTCAATCTAAGAGATATAGCAGGGGGACGGATGTGGCTCGGGTGGTTGGGCGTCCGTCTCTCATATGGAGGGACCTGGGTTCGACCCCCAGGACCTCCTAGTAAAAAGAAAAAAAGAAAAAATATAGAAGGTGCGTGGGTCACCAGGCCCCGCGAGCCACGCAGCAAGATGATGACATACCAGGAGAGTGACACAAGGGAGAGCCAAGACAAGACGCACCAAAAAACCAGGAACTAAGGTGGCACAGGCGGTAGGACTCCTCTCTCCCACGCCAGAGGTTCTGAGGATCAAATCCCAGTGAAGGCAGGAGGAGAAGGATGAGAAGAGAGGGCAGGAAACAGACACAGAGTTGCCCAGCGAGTGGGCACAAAACACAGCAACAACGGGGGGGGGGGTGTGTGGTAAAAATGGATAAAAGTAAATAAATAAATCCTTTTAAAAATGTATAGGGGAGGAAGATAAAGAATATAGTTAGTAGTAATACTTTGACGATGTTCTTTAATGATTTGTTAACAAATGTTTCACAACAATTCAGGGTGTTTGTTGGGGGGGGGGTGATGTGTGGGAGCCCTGCGTGATGTTATGCATGTTTGTTTTGTAAGTTCACGGTTTACTGAACACTTATAGTTTATGTATGCTCATGTGTGAATGATATACTTCAATAAATCGTTTTTTGTTTTTTTTTAAAAAAACTATCTTACATTATAAAATATAAATTACAAGTGGATTAAAGATTTAAATGTAAAAAACAAAAATGCAAGAATCAAATGATATTCATCTTAGGAATGTGAATTTAGGAAACGCAAAGGAATAGTGAACAAAGAGTGTGGATGAACAGCTCACAGACAAGGAATCCAGATTTCCAAGACACACGTGAACCAAAGTCAAGCTTCCTAGTAGTCAATAAGTCAAAGTAACAGAATCTCGCTTATCCACTGTATTAGCCAGCCAAAGGGGTGCTAATGTGAAATACCAAAAATGGGTTGGTCTTTATAAAGGGTATTTATTTGGGGTAGAAATCCACAGATACCAGGCCATAAAGTGTAAGTTTCTTCTCTTAACAAAATCCATTGCCACGTGTTGGAGTTAAGACAGCTGCCGACGTTTGCCAGGGTTCAGGCTTCTTGGGTTCCTCTCTTCCCGGGGCTGTGTTTCTCTCTGGGCTCAGCTCCTCTGTTTCCTCCACAAGGTCAGCTGTAGATGATCAGGCGAACTGCTCACTTCTCTTCTCCTGGGGCCTTCTCTCCAACATCAAGACTGCTTCCACTCTGTTCTTTGTGATGCCTTTTATATCCGATTCCCCTCCCACCAAGGGGTGGGGCTCAACACCCTACTGACGTGGCCCAGTCAACGCCCTAATCATAACTTAATCATGCCCAGATTAACAGACCAGTTTACAAGCATGATCCAATATCGATTTTTGGAATTCATAATTACATCAAACTGCCCAACAGCCACATCCACCAACCGGCAAAACGTTTAAAAGAATGATAACCCCATTGCTGGCAGAGTGGGAGGAGGGGACAACATTGGTGGTAGAAATATGAAGTGTTACAACCTTCTGGAAAGCAATCTAGTAACACCTGTTGATATTTTTTAAAATGCAGGTCCCTCAGCCCTACTTCTAGGAGTCTCCCATAAAGACAGAAGCACCCATACTTAGGGCTAGCTGTATTTGCATCTTTACTGCAGCACTGTAAGTAGTGACACACACACACACACACACACACACAGGCTACCAGGTGAACCTAATCAGTAGGGGAAAGCTTGAGATGTGGTGAATTCCTATTATTAGATGTGTAACTACTAAAAAGCATTAGAGCCAAACCAATTCACTCAGAGAGATTTCCAGGAGGTATTTTGAGTGAGAAGAGTTAAATTGTATTCAAGCATATATAGTATGACTCCATTTCTGAAAAATTAGAGTGACCAAAGGCGGCCCCTGTGTGCCCCGCGTCTGTGTTGCGAGTGGCCGTGACGGCGCCCACCCCTGCCTGTGTGTGCTTGGGCCGCGGCCACGCGGCGCACGGTGCTTTTTGGAGAGCTCTTTCAGCCCAGAGCCTTGTAAGGGCTTAGTTAGAATAGTGAGCCTCCCGCCCTGACGAGCCGGAGCGCTGCAGGGTTCACTAAACATGCCCGTTCAGTGTGCTTGTGTGTGCATGCACGTGTGCGTCACATTTGCACACACACTCAGCCCTCACATCGCCCGAAGGTGGAAGGAAACTAACAGGCCTTGTTCCCTCCTTGTGACGCTCCCGCTCTCCTGTCCTTGTGTCCCCCCTACCTGTCCTCCTGGCTCTCCCCTCTGTAGAGGCTCGCCTGACTCCTGCAGAGGACTTGAGGGGGAGTGGGGGGCAGCAGGGGGCGCTCACCAGGCGTTTTTGAAGTGAATGAACGTGTAGTTTCTCAGTGAGAAGGTGCTCGAGTGAAGAGCTTGATAACAGCCTTGATGAAGTGTGTGTTAGCAGAGTTAGCATGTGCCTAAGGACGCAGGGGTCTGTGCAGGTGTGCACCCTAGGGAGGTTCACTCTTTTCTAGTGCAGACCGTGAAAACTGCCTGCTCCAATCCGCTAATCCCTGGAAGCATGATTTCCTCTTGCTGCCCAGCGGGGGTGGAGGAGTGGGAAGCGTGCTGTTCCGTATGGACTGGAGGGGGAGTTGGCAGCTGGAAGTCGGTGGAAGCAACCAGTCTCTATTAAAATGATTGCCTGCTCGTGTGTTTACCATGTCACCTTCTGCTCCTCCTCCCTGGGCATGTCCTCAGCATTTTTCTAAGCTGCCAACCTGTCTCTTAATTGATCAGTTTTTAGTAACTGCTCAGAGCTTGTTGAAAGTCACTTACTTAAAAAAAACTAGCAGAGAAAATGGCTTTGAGGGAAGCAGTGTTCTCCAAGGATTTGCTCCGCCACCTCCCCCCCATTTTTACAAGGACGCAGGGGCCATGGGGACTAGCACATCTCACTGAGGCAGCAGACTGAGAAGTCGTTCACCTCGTGGGTTTCCCTCTGGTCAAGTCATCTTAGTTTAATCCAAGAGTCCTTAACCTTTTTGTTCCACAGGCCCCTTTGCCAGTCGGGTGAGAACCACGGACCCCTTACGAAGTCCACACTATACTGTGTGTTATTTAATAAATACGTCACACCTGCACCAACACGTCCCCACAAGAGTAATGTTTTTGTGAATTTCAATGCAAGCTCACAGACCCCTTGTTAAGAACCCCCAGTTAATTCATTGTCCCCCAGATGCCAGGGTTGGGGGTGGAACTCATTGAAATATGGTAATAAAATATAGCTGAAAACTACTGTGCTTGTTTAAATATCCTCCAAACATTTTGAGCTAGGGTAATATCACGTCTTTTTTTTTTTTTTGTAAAGATTTATTTTATTTCTCCCTATTCCCTTACTGTTTTCACTTTCTGTGTCTATTAGTCTTCCTTGTTTCTTTAGGAGGCACCAGGAACTGAACCCGGGACCTCTGATGTGGGAGGGAGGTGCCTAATCGTTGAGCCACCTCCGTTCCCTGCTTTGTTGTGTCTCTTATTATGTTTTTTCTATTTGTGTCTCTTCCTGCATCATCTTGTTGCATCAGCTTGCTGTGCCTGCCTGTCGCATTCGCTCGCTGTCTTCTTTAGGAGGCACCAGGAACCGAACCACGGACCTCCCACGTGGTAGGCAGGAGCCCAATCACTTGAGCCACATCCACTTCCCAGTATCACGTCTTCTATGGCTGGTGTTGTAGTCCTTCAGCTGGACAATGATGTTTTTTAATATGACTGAGAAAGGCTGGGAGACGCAGGCTGAGAACTGGGTAACCCCTTATGCACGGCGCCCTTGGACACCCTGTCCTCCCAGCCGCCAGCTCCTGAGTGCGATCCAGGGCCAGGTGTCTGGTGGCCAGTTTGTCCTTACAGCAATCCTGTGGTTGGTGTTATCCTGCCAGCTTCAGACGGTCACAGGGTTCACTCGATCCACCAAGGTCATAAGCCAGCCCCTGGGATGTGGGGATTCCAGCCCAGGCATCCTGGCCATGGCCAGTTCCTATGCTATTTGCCCGACTCCCAGCATCATGGAAAAACCAAAACCAGAAGTCCTTCTCTGCTAGTTGATGAAACTGAGGCAGGGCTCCTGAAATTTTATGTTTTCAAGGGATGGTTCCTCCAGGAACCGTTTAATGAGGAAAGAGGGGGTGTAACTTCTGCCTTAAGCATCATTCCACAGAGTCCTTTCCCCTTGCTTCCTCGGAAGGCTTTTGGTGGCAATCCCTGTGTTCACATTTAGTCCTGCAAACAAGTTTCTTCGGAGCCTGGAAGGGTCCTTTCCCCTCCACCTGTGGCTTGCCTTAGGGAGTAGGGAATGAAAACAGTGTCGTTATGCCTCCTGGGTATGGCCAGGTCGGCTTCCCCACGGGAAGGAGAGGTGGGCAGAAAGCACCTGCTGACAGGAGAAGCAGAGGCACTCCCAGTCGGGGGCAGCGGGGGGACGTGCTGGAACGGCCTGCTTAGGCGGAGGGAGGCCGAGCCACAGCCCCTGCAGGGCAGCCCGGGCCCAGTCGGCAGGAGCCCAGGTGAGGGTGCAGGTGGGGGCCAAAAGGGGCTGCTGGGCGGTCGGGGGAAATGGCGACACCCATTTGCCAAGGGGAGGAGGAGCTCTGCTGGGGAAAGCTGTTTGGCAGGTAATCGTTCTGAATCTGTGAAGCTGAGCTCTCGGCTCGCTCTTCAGGACAACGTTGGCATCATCGCAGGACAAGGCAGCGTGAACCCAGAGAGGACGAGTCCCCCGCGCCGGCCGTATCGGCCTCTGTGGCCCGCGGCCACGCGCAGCCAGCCGTGACATCAGGAGGTGTCCAGCCTGCTTGACCACAGCCCTGGAGGGGCTGCCTCTCTGAAGTGACCCCCCCACCCCCACAGCTCCCTCCTGGAGAGCAGCCAAGGGACAGAGGAGGACAGGATGCCTGCCCGCTGCCGGGGGCTGGAGCCCGAATCTGGAGGAGCCTGCCAGGAGCTCCATGGCCAGCACATGCGCCCTGGCCCTGGGGCGTGCCTCAGGCACCCCTTCCCCAGCCCCTGCTAATAAAGGACGCCCTCTGACCCGCGGCCACTGGAGGTGCACCTGGCCCTCTAAGGGACACTTCCCTGGCCGTGAGCGTCCCTCTCTGCTTCTGCGCTCACACTGGGGGACATCCATCTGAGCCCCATGCAGCCCCAAGCCTTTGTTACAGAGAGCACGCCGCAGGAGCCGAGCAAAGCAAGCGGTCGCCTGGGGTCGCCTCCTTTCCTTTCACAAGGTCAGGGTCCCTGAGCTGGCTGTGCCCCCACCACGGTGTGCGCCCTCTGTCTCACGCACTTGGCTGGAAGCGCCGAGTTCTCTCCCTGGCGCACCTGAGGAAGAGCTCTGCTTGCAACCCCTGGCCGCCCTCCTGCCCTCCCCAGCAGGCCATGCTCCCGAGGATGTGCACGCCCCCCCAATGCTGAGGGGCCACAGCCCCGCCCTGAGACCCCTGGCCAGAGCCTCTGTGCCCTGCCCTGATTTCTGGGTCCTCGGACACCTAGATGGGCTGGGCCTCCCGTCCCTAAGAGTTTTCCTTTTACTGAGGTGTGGTCGGCACACAGCAGACTGCCCATATCTGGGGGGGCGGGGGGGGCGGCTTGACAGGTATTTACATGCACGCTCAGGCATCACCTGGACTAGGAGGAGACCCCACGGCTCTGACACTTGTCACCACGGACCCCTTTTCCTGTTCTTGAACTTCGTGGAAACGGAAACATGCAGTCTGTCCTCCTTTGTGCCGGGCATCTCTTGCTCTGCGCTGTGTTTGTGGAGTTGTCCCCCTGGCTGTGCGTAGCCGTAGTGAGTCCTTTTCCTTGCTGTGCAGTGTTCAGCTGCATGAACCTGGCGAGATGTCTCCACTCCTGTTACAGGCAGGCGTCCGAGTGGGGCGCCTTTGGCTTGGGGCGCTGATGAGTGGAGCTGCCGCGGACGTCTGTCCAAAGGTGGCCGCGTGGACACTTGTTTCTGTTGTGTGTACACTAGGGACGGTCCTGCCTCAGCACGAACCTCAGCAGCGGGCGCTCCCGAGGGGCCTGTAGACGGGCCCCAGGAGCTCACCTGCATGGCGAGGAGAGGAGGGGCGGCTGCTTTCCCCCCCGTCCCGTGATGAACCTCACCGGGCGCGCTTTCTCTCTCCCTGCCCCTGTCCTCCCCGGGCGCCCCAGGGCGAGCTCCACAAGTCCTGTGCTGCTTTGCGTGAGGATGGAGTCGAGGTCAGCAGCCAGAGCAGGCAGGAGGGCTACCTCCCGCCCCAACCCCGCGCCGACAACGAGACTGACTGCGGCTGGGCCCCATTTGGTGAGTTCCTTGTCAGGCTTCCCGCGAGCATCGGTCCCTGCAGCGCGCTGTCCTTTTGGGGTTCCCCTGGAAAAGGTGAGATGGCGAGAGATGGCTGGCATTGCCCGACTCTTCTGGCCTTGCTAGTTTCGGCAGCGGCTCCGATGATCTGAACTGAAACTGCGCTTCCAGTGACGGCACTCTGCCAAGCGACAACCGTGTCCCACTATTGATTGGCGACGTGGCTGGGTGCAGAGGTGCTGCCTGCTAAAACAGGAGTCCCTAGTGGGGAAATCTGCTGGCGGTGGTTTGTGTTTCGTGTTTGTCAGAACTGGACATTACGACATACAGAGCAGAAATCTGGGGGTGGGAAGAAGGGAAAAACCACAGGGCCCTGGCCTGGGCTGCTGACCACCCAGCCGACTTGGAAAGCAAAACGAATAAACGCAGGGCCCCCGAGAGCAAGGGGGCTGTTACACACTCAAAAGATGATGCTTTCGTTGCCAATAAGCTAAAGGGAGGATGCACCACCGTATTTTCTACTCTCCAAAGCACCCCTTTCAGTGCTCTCAGCACACTGCCCAAACCTCGAGCAGCCATTCTGGCTTTTATTGTCCTGTCCCAGATCAGAAACTGGCAGAACTGAATGCTGCCCTTTATCTTTCACCTCCTGTAGATAAGGCCAACTACCAGCAGCTACTCGGGGCCCTGGATTACGCCTTCCTCTGCGCCTACGCCATCGGGATGTACCTGAGGTAGGTGTGCTGGGTTTCGAGACCCTTTGCCAGGTGTCTGCCTAGTCAGCTCAGATGTTGGAGGTGCTGGTATGCGTGGAATTCAGACCCTGCACCCATGCAGCAAGCAGGTGGCCCCCAGGTGGCCCCCAGGCGGCTCCCAGGAGGTCCCCAGGCGGCTCCCAGGAGGTCCCCAGGTGGCTCCCAGGTGGTCCCCAGGTGGCTGGCCGGCTGGTCCCGGACAGTGCTGTGGCTGTCCAGGTGGGGCCGCCAAGCGCTGTGCTCACAGGCGCAGCCCGTCCTGCCTCTCCGGCCCTCACATTTATGGCGCACCATGGCTCCTGCTGCATCTCTGGACGTGGTCCTCTGGCAGCAGAGTGGCAGCAGGGGGCATCCTCTCCTGGGTCTCAGCGGCTGCCCCTGCTCCCACAGCCGGGTGACTGCTTGCCTCAGCCTCAGATCGGTTTATACAGTCCTGCCCCAGACTTCTTCACCTGTGTGGCTTCTGGGTGCCTCACCCCCGCTGGGCACCAAGCAGAATTCTTCATTCTGGAGGTCTCCTGGCAGGATCGCGGGGCAGTTAGGGGCACAGACTGCTTGGGTTTGAATCTCAGCTCTGCCATTTGCTAGGGGGTGGCCCTGGGAAAATCACTATGCCTCTTTGTGCCTCAGTTTCCTCTTTGCAGAGCAGAGGAAACCATGGTTCTTTCCACATAGGACGGTGGTGAGGAATAAATGAGTTATACCTGTAAACACCCTACGTACGGCACCTGCCCGTGGGGGTCTCTCAGCGAGTGGGGCTGTTTTCATCCTGGACCCACTCTCAAGCCTGTTCTTGAAATTAACTGAGGCCCTGGTGAGAGGTATCGGGGTCGTAGGATGGGTGGCTGGCTGATCAAACCCTGGGGTATTGTGTTAGTCCAGCCAAGTTAAAAAGTAAAAGACCCTCACAGGGATCAGCCCTAGAGGCTTCAGTTCAGAAACAAAGAGATCTTCGCAGCCTTGAGAATCTCAGGGATCATTGAGGCCTGGGCCCACTACCCAGCTCAGGGCCCCTGGTGGGGGGGCACCCAGGCAGGCCGTCGCTGCTGAAGGGATGGAGGGTCTCCCCGTTCAGACCGCCGTGGGGTCTGTGTAGGCACATAGTGCTGCGGAGCGGGCCTGGGCATTGTTGGGGTGTGGGGCCTCGCCAGGCTGCTTGCCGGGGCCCAGCCTGAGGCCGGGGTTGGCACCCTAAAGCCTGCCGCCTTACAGGGCGCCAGAAGCCCACATGCTTGGGTGTTGCTCTCAGCTACTGGAAAGCGGTACTTCAATCCAGCCCTGCCGCCGGAGGCGGTTTTGTCCCCTAGGCGGCATGTAGCAGGGCCTGGAGACGCCTTTCTTGTCATACCTGACACGGAGTGGATAGAGGATGCTAAACCTCCTTCCTCAGCCTCTCACCACCAAGAATTGTCCGGCCCAGCACGCCCACAGGGCTGAGGCGAGGAGACCCTGGCTTGAGTGACCAGGTGGTTTTACTGCTGCTTATTCACGGGCAGAGATCGTTTTCATGCCGCTCGTGGTGGGCGTCTGAAATCCCGTCTCACGTGAAATCAGCAGCTCAGGGTCCAAGCGCGGGTGCACTGCTCACTCAAGGCCTTCCAGGGTGACGGGAGCACAGTGGCCGGAGGACTCGAGTGTGCAGCCACGCTCTCGCAGCGGGTGCAGCTGCACGTGGTGTGTCAGGTGACACCCGTCGGAGCCACGCAGCAAAGCCTTGGAGCCTGACGGCAAATGTGACGATCTCCCTTCCATCCCATCCCACGAGCCCTTTTCCTTAACGGTTCTCTGGAGAGAGCAGAAGTGGGCTCGATACTGCATAGCATCTCAGGAGCCAGCCGCTGTTCCCAGCAGGCCCACTGGCCCTGCCACTTGTTTTGTCATCTCGGACGGTCCCCAGCCGCACTGGGCCACTTTCCTAACCTCTGCAGTGAGCACATCAAAGCAGATGACTCCTGTCCCAGCTCTGGAATTCTCTGGATCCGCCTACAGTCAGTTTCTACTCAGCCAAGGACATTTGGCTAATCCCTTAAAATTGGAATGTTTATCATTTTACGTTACTTTCTTCTGTTTTACTGTTAAAAAATAGTCACGTGTTTGATGCTGGTGGTAGATCTCTAATTTGGTCACCTTGGAAGGAAGAGCCCTTTGGTGCGTGGGTGCTTTACGTGAGAGAGTAGACTTTGGCGGGTGACTCCCCAAACATCAGTGACACACGTTGTTCCAAAGGGTCTTAGAGAATCTACCTGTGTGTCTGATCTTACCTTAAAGAAGATCTTCCGTGTTTAAAACAGAAAAGTGGTTTGCAGGGAGGCGGCATGGGCAGAGCGGCTGGACATCGGCTGTCCACGAGCCCACCCCGCCGGGGCACCTGAGCAGCTGGGCTGAGCGACTGGCTCAGGTTCCCGAGGGACCCGTTTTCATGGCATTTGTCAGTGGTTTAACAGTCGCAGTTTTAAAATGCTATGTACACTTGCTGGATGTTGTTGTGTAAAGGCAGGATTAACTGGCAGCACAAGTTGTTTTCTTCAGTTGCCAGCCGTCACCTGTAAGTCACAATGTTTGAGTTTCTTTATGTGACAGGGACTTTTATTGGAAATAAAACGCTTACAGGATGTTGCCGAGTGCCAGGCCCTGGCTACTGACGGCAGTTAGGCTTAGGGCTTCCTGGAAATTGTGCTGCTGCTAGCTCTGAAAGCTCACAAGAGCACAAGAGCATCGCGGAGCAATTGCTGAGCGAGTTGCTTTTCTTATTTTTTCTCTCCCTTCTCCCCCTCAGTGGCATCATCGGGGAGCGCCTGCCCATCAGGTACTACCTGACTTGTGGGATGCTCGCCAGTGGGGCCTTTACCGCCCTGTTTGGATTAGGCTATTTCTACGATATTCACAGTTTTGGATTCTACGTGGTAGCTCAGGTAAGGGGGTGGGCTTTCCACATGAAGAGGGAGGGCTGCTTAAGTCACGTGACCCACCTCTCCAAGAGGGTCGCTGGCAGGTGGCGAGGCTGGGGGCGGGACCATGCTGGCCAGGGCAGGCCGGCGCTGCCCCGTGAAGTCCCTCCTCTCTCTTCTGCTCTGTGAGGGTCCCTTCGTTTCAAGCGTTGCCTCTTCAACCTTGCTGCTGGTCGGTGCCCCAACCGGGGGCTCAGAGCGTGAGCCCATGTCATCCTGTCTGCACTCGAGGGGCCCGACACATCCCACTGCAGACAGATTTGAGCCCTCAGTGGGGGCGCTGTGGGGCTGCGGGTGACTTGGGAGCCATTGGTGGTGGGGTGGGGGTTGAGGCAGTCAGTGGGGGGCCAGGAAAGAGCTGAGTGGTACTGGGAGCGGGGTGACGGCCTAAAGACAGGCCGGGCGGCCTTCCTCCTGGGCCCAGCCCTTCCTGCACCTGCTGCACCTGCCCTTCCCAGCACTGGTGCTTGACACTGGTTTTGTGATTCCTCTGAGGTATCCACATAGCCCAAGGCAGCGTTATAAAACAACAGAGCACGTTTTATTTAATTTTCCTTTTCATTGAAAACATCCTGCCATAGTGCTTGAAGACTTTGGCCTTTTTATTACAAAAGTAATTCCTGCTCTTGTAGTAATATCCATGATTAAGAGGAAGGAAGAGACAGATGCCAGAATCCCGGCATCCCTGGAGTGAAGGCCCAGGCCGCAGGCACAGCCAGGCCGTGGCCCAGAGGAGGTTCAGGAGGCTCCAAGCTGGACCTGCTTCCAGCAGCCCCATAGAGGTGCCTTGATTCTCTCGAGGCTAAAGCCGACCCGCTCACTGACACAGCCCCTAAACTCCTTCTCCACGCTCTTGGTAAGCAGAGAAATACTTCCTTCGGGCGCTAGGTCCAGGTTATGCCATTTCGGAGGATAAATAAAAACGGCTCCTGCTTCATACCTCGTAGGTGAAAAAAAAACAATTTATAGGCCATACTCCTGTACAATTCCATTTCTATAAGAAGAAGAAAAATTCGTTTGATAAAGATTTTAGGTTGGGGAAAGACCAGAAGGGTTGGCAGTAGTTATTTCTCAGAGGCGGGTCCTGGCTGGGTTGTCTTTTCTGTCTCTTCTCTCCTTACGTGACATTTCTAAGTAGGCGTGTGCTACTTTTATACTTTATATATTTATATAAAGTGGATGAAAAGACATCTAGGCTGTTAGGGCCCTCATAAAGTGGGGTTTGCTGTGCTCCTTTGACGAGAACCCCAGCCCTGCCCCCACACCTCAGGAGAACAGAAGAGGGGGAGCTTGGAGCCTCAGGCGAGAGGGCCCCATGCCACGCGCACTCGCGGTGAGCTCCTGCTTGCGCTTCTTTGCAGATCATCAACGGGCTGGCGCAGACCACCGGCTGGCCCAGCGTGGTCACCTGCCTCGGCAATTGGTTTGGCAAAGGAAGGTGAGAGAACGGGGCTCTGCCTCCATCGGCATTTATGTCTTAAAAGGTCCTGATGAAAACCAGACCACCGTATTTTTAGTTTTTCTTTAGACTACTTGCAGAGGGGGAAAAACCCTTAAAATAACTGTTCCACTCTCTGAAGATTGTCGAAATTGCCAGGACTCGCGGTTCTGAAATCCGGCCAAGCCTCTGGCCTGTGAGGTGCTGGAGTGCGCCCTCCACGTTGGGACAGGGTGGCTTCGGGGCCCCTCCCTGAGCAGCTGCAGCGCCGGGCCTGGGAGCGTGTGAGAAGGGCGGCGCCTGGGGTCTCGGCCCAGGATGTACATTTTAGCCAGACTCCCAGGCCATCTGAATGCACAGTCCGGTTTGAGAAGACCTGACTCAGTCACAAACGGGACTGAGCGTGACTCAGGCCAGCCAGGCTGAAGGTTAAGAGGCGGTGGAAGGTTCTAGGGGGGTGAGAAACGACATCTCGTCAAGCCTCACTTAGGTCCTTCATCCGTCTGCTGTTGTTCAAAACTATGAACTTCTGTTAATATGAAATTTCATCAAACGATGTTTTTTTTTTGTTTGTTTGTTTTTTTATTTTACCGGGTTCGGGGATCGAACCCGGGTCCCTCCATATGGCAGGCGGACGCCCAACCAGTTGAGCCACATCCGCCCCCCAAACGATGTATTTTGACTGTTGAGACACAAATCTAAATTTTAGACCTTACAAGAATTTTGGGAAATGCGTCTTTCCTCTTTTTAATTACAGAAGAACAATAAGCTCTGGGAGAGGGATGTGTGGTTATACACCCCGAGGCAGCTAGAAACGCAGTCTCCTCACGCTGCGCTGGCCCCGTGCCTCGTGGGTTCATTTATTCTGCAGTGACTCCCGCGCCGCGGGACTGTGGGGTCCCGCCCGGGGGCGCTCCTTGCAGCACCTCTGCGCCACGCCGTCCTTTCTGCTGCCTTGCAGGCGAGGCTTGATTATGGGGCTCTGGAACTCCCATACCTCCGTGGGCAACATCCTGGGCTCCTTGATTGCCGGCTACTGGGTGTCCACGTGCTGGGGCCTGTCCTTCATCGTGCCCGGGGCCATCGTCGCCGCCATGGGGCTGGTGTGCTTCCTCTTCCTCATCGAACGTGAGTGCACGGGCCCTGGGCTGACCCAGTGGGGGAGGCGGAGCGGGCTGCTCCCTTGTCCCCAGCTCGCCCTTCCTCTCCTGGGCTTGCCGTTCGCTCTGTTTTTCCTGATCCTCGGAGTCACAGATGTGGAAATTCCTTCCACCTCGTGCTCCTGCTGCAAGTCCTTACCCTCAGCCCCTCTCTCCCTGCGCCCCTAGCTCCGTGTGGGAATCTCGGGCCGCCTCCCCGGCCGACCAAGACCACACTGCTCAGCTCCAGCGCCCCCGGGCCCAGCCCGCCTGGCTGCACCCGCTTGCCCCACTCCTGCCACAAGCGGAAATGTCCCTCACCACCTGGTTTGTTTTCTGATAAGGCATGTCTTGGACAACATTATAAAACCGTGGCATGATGAAAGACTCGAGATTATTTATCTTAATTAGGTAGTGTTCTACCAGAAAATCAAATTCTTTGTTCCCTTCCCGATGCAGCACCAAAGCTTTTAATTTAATTGAATTTGTAAGTAATTTTTAAAAGTAGAGAACTGGCAGGACAAGAATTCTTAACAGTTACGCTAATAACGTAGAAGCCGGTGCTGCCTCAGCTGTTACATGCTGTGGTGATCTAATCCCACGAGCTATTCGGGTGAATTCTACTTGGCGTTTAGTTCTCTGGTTTAGCTCAAAGCCGTATAAAATCACGTGCCACTGTTTAATCCAGGTGGGGGTATTCGAGGGTCAGTTATCATCTGGACTTGGCATTCAGAGCTTCCAGCTTCACCATCCAAGAAATCATTGCATTGTCTATTTAACTTCTCACCTCTTATTTTCTTACTGCTGAAGCTAACCTTTTATTTTTAATTCTTAAAATGTAGTCGCCATAGAGTTGTGCAGGTTTGAGGCTGCAAGGCCAGCTTTGCCTGTTGTTGAAGATGGACGTGGGCATCCAGCTGTGGAATCCACAGACAAACCCGCTGGTGTGGGCACAAAGTGAGGGGCCCTGGAGCCACCGCATAGCTCTCACTTTAACCACTTTCCCTAGAGGTCGAGGAAACTTTTCATAACATCTCAGATGGCCCAACAATGAGCCGCTGAGCAGGTGGAGAGTATTTTGACCCCCTTGTCGCGTGCCCGAGACTAAAGCTGCACATCGCTGGAGTGCTGCAAAGGCCACTCCTGGCACCGTGCTTTCCTCTGTGCTCGTCCCCAGCACCCGGGGTCCTGTGCGTTCCTTGCACGTGGGCCATCTGGAGCACAGTGCCTCCTCTTCTCTAGTGCCCCGTCCCCCCACGTGCGTCCTGCCGAGGTGCAGAGCCCACTGTTCCCTTTCATTGCCTTCCTCAGCCGAAAAAGCATTGGCTCTGGCGCGAGGCCTTGCACTGGGGGGGCGGGGGGGTGCTGCGTGGGGACAGACAACGAGCTCGTTTGCTGGCTGGGGCCTTCCAGGACCTTCCAAGCCAATGTCCATTCAGCTCGGTCAGTGCAGGAGGCATCGTCCTCCACTCAGGCAGCATTTCCAAGAACAGCACAGCTCGGGCTGCTCTTTCCTTCCCACAAACCCACCACGCTCGCGGCTCCTGGGGTGCGGGGGGCCAAGGAGGACGGTGACTACAGAGCAGGCCTCTCCAGGGCGGGGGACCCTGCCTGCCTGTTTCTTGTTTTCTTCTCGGCTCTGGCAGGGAGACGTGGCCAGCCAAGTGCTGATGGGAGGGTCCCTGGGGTGCCGTGGATGGGGTGGGGGGTTGTGGCACTGAAGGCCAGACTGCGGGATCACCAGCCCCCGGGGTCACCCTCTCTCTTCTCCGGGTTCCTCCAGTTTGCACTGGTTTGTTCTGACAGAAATTGTCAGCCTTTAGCCATCGCTAGTAAATATATTCGAGGCCGGTCAGCGGCCTCCGTGAGGTTCACTCCTCCTGTTCTTTTTATTTTTAAGATTTATTTATTTATTTATTCCCCACCCCCACCCCCCATTGTTTTGCGCTCGCTGTCTGCTCTCTGTTCTTCTGTGTCTGCTTGTCTTCTCTTCAGGCAGCACTGGGAACCGATCCTGGGACCCTCTGGAGTGGAGAGAGGCGCCACCTCAGCTCCCTGCTCTGCTGTGTCTCTCATTGTCTGTCCTCTGGTTCTCTCTTTGTTGTATCATCTTGCTGCACCAGCTCTCCGCTGGGGCCACTTGCTTTTCACCAGGAGGCCCTGGGAATTGTCCTATATGCTAGATGGGAGCCCAATCGCTTGAGCCACATCCGCTTCCTCCTCCTACTCTTCAGGGCTCCTCCCCAAATTCCTTCTGCTCTTCCTTCCACCCCCCACCCTACACCTGACTTCCTCCTCCCGCATTGTCCATACTTTGTTTTCCCTGGCGGGGTACCAGTTCACTCAGGTCTCCTCCCTGGGGGCCTCTGTGACCTGCGCTGTCATGTGCTGCATCTCAGGCTCCATCCTGGGGACGGCTGGCCCCTTCTGCGGAGATCAGCCTCCCTTGTCAGCCAGTGCTGCCTCTTCCTGCTCTCCTACCCTGGCTTCTGCTCAGGCTGCCCTCCATGTCTGACCCGTGGCCAGTGGCTGCCTTCCAGGCTTGGCATCTCCCCACCTGCCCCCTTCTCCGCAGGATCCTCCCACGGGGTGCTGGCCCTGCTCCTGGGTTGCAGCTCCCCCCGCCCCGTGATTGATTTCGTTCCACGCGTTGCAGTGGATCCTCTGCTGTTCTTTCCATGCACGTTAAGATTTGTGTGTGGGGAGGGGCGGGGGTGGCTGCGGGTATCAAATGCTCCCTGGGGAAAGCGCAGGGCTCTCCCAGACAGCGCCCGAGGCTGGGGCTGTTGAGTGACCTGCCCCAGGTAAGCTGAAGCAGGGATGGGAGAAGCTGGTGCATCCCCAAAGAGCTGGCGCTCCTGCTTACTCACGCCCTCCAGCTCGGGGCTGCGAACCTCCGGGTCTGTGGGATGTGCTCTTACAAGTTCAAGTTTATTTTTTCATTTCAATGATAACCTTAAAAAATAAGCACTATCTTGTCTCAGAGACTTTTATACGATAGGAGTTTAAGATCCTAAGCTGGTGTTTCTCGAACCGAGGTTCCTTGGAACAAGGGCAGGGGAGGTTTGAAAAATGTATCTTCCAAGGTCTGTGATGAGTTGGCTTTAAAAAGCATCCGTTGGGGAGCTAAGGTGGCTCGCGTGGTTGAGCGCCTGCCTCCCACAGGTCCCAGGCTTGGTCCCTGGTGCCTCCTAAAAACAAATAAATAGCAAGCAAACAAACGAAAACAGAAAAATCAACCTGGGGAAGCCAATATAGCTCAGTGGTTGAGTGCCAGCTTCCCACATACGAGGTCCTGAGTTCACCGCCGGTACCTCCTAAAAAAAAAGTACCTGTGATTCCTCAAGTGTGGGAAACACCACTCGTCAGCGTCTTTTCAGCCACTGTGGTTCTGCCATGTGCGTTCTCCTCGCGGTCTCCTCCTGGGTAATGGACAGTTGGCTGGTCTTCAGTAAGCACATCTCCCTACTGGCCCCCGCCACAGCCCGTCAGTCCTGGCCTCCGCCCAGTCCAGATAGCCCCATCCTCCACTTCTCCTCGCGTTCCCTCCCGCCCTCCTTTCTGTCAAGGCCCACACGTTGGTGGCAGAGTGGGTGGGCAGACTCCTCTGTCCCAGGCGCCCGAGTGAGCCTCCATGTGGCCCTGCCTGGCTAATAAAAGCAGTGGAGGGCCTTGTTATTTCCGTTTTAGTGCCTCGTATTGGCTGGCACGTCAAACATTGGATGCAAACTGCCTTTGCCTGTTTTGTGTTTCAGATCCGAAAGACCTCAGGCTCTCCAGCCGGCTCATGGTAAGCACGCTCTCATCCCGTCACCTTCTAGGACAGCAGCTGGCTTGCCAGGCGCTCTAGGGCTGTCACCCACCCGAATGCGCAGTGTCAGTGTCAGGGCGACAGTGACTCGAGGGCGGACATGGTTCCCACCTTCACAACACTGGTGGTTTAGAAAAGCTGGTGGTAACGGTAACGGCAGAACCTGCACAAGCGGGCCGGTGCACCCAGAGGCGGGGCTGGCCTGCCTCCCCAGGAGGGGGACACCCTGGCTTGCCCTCGGGAGGCGTCGTGGTGAGATTGGGAACCGTGGCCCTCGGGGCGGCAGGTGCACCCGCACACCCAGAGCGTGTGCCCCTGCTCACCTGCTTGGTTCCCTGCTCTCTCCTCCAGCCTCGTACACCTGCTTGGTTCCCTGCTCTCTCCTCCAGCCTCGGCCTCGCATTCCGGGTTGCTCAGAAAAACAGAAGCCCTCAGTAGCACTTGCACAGCTCAGTCCGCCCCCCACCCTGCATCTGCCCACTCGTCTCCTGCCTTCCCGGGGCGCTGTTAGTGCGCCCACCTCCCCTCCCCCAGTGCCCAAGGCGCCCTCCCCTTGCAGGGCTCTGCAGATATCCTAAACACCGTGGCCTTGTGTACTTTAACTGGGAGAGTGGGATAGGATGTGAATTACATCTTACTAAAGCTGACGTATTTAAAAACAAACCCAGTAACCCTTTCTATCAGTAACTATTTAGTCATGCTCAGACTTCCTGATTGTCTGTAAATGTCTTATCCTTGTGTTTTGCACTGGGTTGATATGCCTCGGAAGCCTCTTTGTTTTTATCTTGTTTTGTTGTCTTTCTCCTTTGAGTTGTGTTTGTTGAAGAAAACATGTCCTTTGCCCTGTAGGGGCTCCTACCTTCTGGATTTTGCTGATTGCCTCCCTGCAGTGGTCTCAGCCACGTTCCTCTTCTCCTGAACTTCCTGCGAAAAGGAGACCATGACCAGATTTAGGCTTGATTTTTCCAGTTAGGTGCTTTATTTTAAAAATTGTGATACCATATGTGTAACATGAATTTTGCCGTTTAAACCGTTTCCAATTGCACAGATCAATGGCATTAATTACATCTACAGTGTTGTGCTGCCATCACCACCTTCCATTATGAAAACCTCTTAGAAGCCCCAACCAGAGACTCTTTATCCTTTAATCAATAGCTCCCCCTTCCCCTTCCACCAGCCCAGGGTATGGTAGCTTCTAACCTACTTTCTGTCTGTGAATTTGCATATTCTAGGTACTTCACGTAAGTGGAATCATACAATGCTTTCTACTAACCATGGTCTGTAGTTTACATTATGGTTTACACTTTGCACCATACAGTTTTATGGGTTTTGACAAAATGTATAATGGCCTGTATCTGTCATTGCAATGCCATGCAGGACAATTCTAATGTCCCAAAAATGCCCCATATTACACCTATTCTTTCCTCTCCCTCCCCTCAGAACCTCTGGTGGTCACTGCCTTTATATCAATTTTTCAAGTTCTTCCATTGCTAGAGTAATAATGAGTCTACTTTAGTCCATAGCTGTATTCCCCCCTTAGGTTTGTTCATTCCTCAATATTGAGGATTTGGGGATGGTGATGCCCACTCTGTTTCTGATTGAGAGGGGGCTTAGATCCCATGGGGCAAATGGATAGAATTGTCTTGCTTACAGTTGCAGATACTGTTTTGGGGGATGGGCATTGTCCATCCTCATCTCCTTGTTACTTGTCCTAGGCGAGTCCAGTGAACTGGAGAGTAGATGTTGCAATTCTGCTGAGATTCAGCGCTTAACCAGCATATGAACAGACTGAAGATTTAAGTTTCTGGGACATAAATTTAACAAATATATTGCTAATTGTAGGTTCAAATTAAAGGAGCAGAAGAGGCATGTGTAGGGAAATTATAAATCAATCTAACTCTGTTAAATTGGGGAGCATATATTCCAAAGTAAGGTCCACTGATGGGGTGCTGAATTCCTGAGCTGCTCTGCTCATAGTTTCTGGATGTCTCTAGAGCCCTCAGGAGCCCCACTGTTTGAGGCACTGTTTACTGTGACAGTCAGTGAGATCCTCCTGAATGTGCATACATGTAACTTTTCAAATGACCTCCCAACTCACTTTGAAATATCTTAGCCATAAAAAAAAAGTTTGTATTTATATTTCTCCCTTTTGGTCAAGGTCTTTTTCTAAATGCATCGCTAGTTGGCACTTGATAGTAATCCTTCAGTGCCAGGGAGGCTCATCCCCGGAAGTTATGTCCTGTGCTAGGGGGAAGGTAGTGAGTTTATAAGCTGAGTTTCCTTTGCCTGTTTTTTAATAGAGTTGTCTTTTTGTTGTTGAGTTGTACAAGTTCTTTATATGTTCTGTTTATTATACTCTTATCAGATATATAGCTTTCACATATTTTCTCCCATTTGTAGGTTCTCTTTCCACTTTCTTAATAATGTCCTTTGATGCACAAAAGTTTTAAATTTTGATGAGGTCCGACTTAACTATATTTATCTTTGGTTGCTTTCAGTATAAAGTCTAAGAATCTATTGCCTAATGCAAGACCCTAAATATTTTCCCCTATGTTTTCTTCTAAGAGTTTTAAGGTTTTAGTGCTTTTATTTAGGCCTTTTATTTATGATTCATTTTGAGTTAGTTTTTGTATATAATGTGAGGTAGGGGTCCACCTTCATTCTTTTGCATGTGGATATTCAGTTTTCCCAGCACCATTTGCTTCATTGAATGGACTTGGCACCCTTGTCAAAATCAATCAGCCATAGATGTGTGGGTTCCAGTTAGTTTTTGCTTCAAATGAATTAATACTAAGAAATATGCAAAATAGAATATTTAGTTTTTTAAAATTTACCTCAAATGTGAAGATACTAATGCTAAATCTCTCTCTTTATGCTTCTGACTTGTACTGTTGAAGAAGAGCTGTGGGAATTTGTCCCTTTGTTTTGCATTTGTTTTCCAGTTACTCAAATCTAGGATCTCTGTATTGGGTGAACAGATTAGGGATTTTGCCAGAGTTGGGATTACATTCAGCTGTGCAACCTATAGGAAAATCCACAAGCTGTGGCTGAAATGAGATGGAATGTATTTGTTTCTTATGTTCAAGATCTGCAGGTAGCCAGCCCAATGCTGATCTGGCATGCCCCAGTGTCAGGGACCCAGGTATCTCCTGTCTACACACTATGTGTGTCTGTTGTACATGGCTTCTGTACCAAAGGTGCTAATCCCCCAAGTGATTAGAACAGTGGCTGGCACGTAGTAGAAGCCTAGTAATCATTTGTTAAATGAATGAATTAATGAATAGCCCAAATGGCTGCTAGAGCTCCAGTCATTACATCTGCATTCCAGCCAGCATTTAGGAGGAAGGGAAAAGAAAGTCAGGCTCCTTCCTAGAAACTGCTTACATCACTTCTGTTTACCTGACCACACGAGCCTACCAGGGGGTTTGCCATGCTCCTGGCTGAAAAGCAGGGGCTCTGTTGTCATGGAAGAGGAAGACCCCCAGAATTCTGGCAATCTCTGCACAGTAGGGTGTGCCCGAGTGCTGGGGAGCAGGGGAGCGCCTTTGGGGGTCTGGAACAGTCCAGGGTCATTGGTCCATGTCACTGACGCACCTGCCGATGGCTGCCCAGCCCAGGCCAGGTGCTTCCTGCCTCGTGCGCTGGACCCGCTCACCCAGAGGCTGCAGGCTCTCTCAGTGCAAAACGGAATGTTGTTATATTTCCTGATAACATGGCCACCATGTTTTTCTTTACCTCCAGCTATCTTTTCAGGTAAATGCCTCTACAGTTGCTAACCTGAAGAGAGTTTAATAACTGTGCTGTTTCCCTGTGTTTCCGACCTTCAGGCCCCTCCTCGAGCTTCAGTTCAGGATCTCATTGGCAGCTTCAGATACTGAGGCTTTTCCCTCAAAGCTACTCCAGAGCTGATGCCAGAAATTGAAATTACCTGCGCCTCTCTGAACCTCAGAATATGGCTTGTTACGATTTAGACTCGTGGGAATAAATAACATCTCTTTGAATATAGAATAAGGCAAAAGGAATTATTTTAAGAGAGGGTCTATTCAACTATTTTATAGACAGGAATGAAATTTTACGAAACCTCAGAGAGTTTAAAAATTATTTTTGGTACTGCTAATTATCTTCAAAGGGGCTTCTACATCAAGCCCTTTGGAATGAATGAGCTGGAAATGGTGCCTTAGTTTTAGTGCCCAAGAAACTGCCTCCATTTCTTCGCCTTTCCAGTGGGTGACCCAGACGATGGTTGAAATGATTTCTGAGGTTTTACTGTGGAGCTGTCGCCCACCCTGCCTCGGGGGTGGCCATCGCCTCGTTTGAGTTGGTTTTAAGGCCCCTATTGCCTTCCTTGGCCTCTATTGTTGCTAAAGGCTTTCTAATTGCAAAAACATTTAGAAAGCTATCAAAGCCTTCGAGGAGAGTTCAGTTCCCTTAGTGGGGATTTTTACTTTTCTACAAACCTGGGTCTTGTATCATTCTCCAAAAAAGGATTTTCTTTGCCCGTTCTGGTCCGTGAGGGTCTGGGGTCTGGAGGTTAAAGTGTTCTGTTTTAGGTCTTTGACTTCTATTTCCCTGGGTCTTTGTTTATAAAGACAGCATCCTTGCTACAGTCAAGTGAGTTTAATTTCTGCCTGTTGCTTTGGTAATTGGTCTAATTAAAATCTTTTCTCCCAGCATTCGAAAGGCTATGAGAATGGTACAAACAGATTTAGACTCCAGAAGCCAATCTCAAGCCAGGAAAAGAGCAAGCCCGCGGTAAGTTACGTGAATGCCGCCCAGGAGACCACCAGAGCTGCACGGCGCCCGTGCCTCGGTCTACGGGACAGGGCGCCTCACCCAGCCATGGTTTTAAAAAGTCATCTTTTTCAGGAAATTACATTTTGAGCTTTCCTTTGTTAGATATCTGGGCAGTAGGCTCGGTTTATCTTAAGTTTTTTGAGAATTCGGGTGTGATTCATAAAGGCCAGGCTCTGAGCACCCGGTGCCCCTGCTCTCGTGAGCACACATTGCAGCAGAGACCTGCGCCAGCTGATGCCGAGTGCCAGGAAGCTGTCCTCTGCCCAGCGACGACGCGCAGGCGCTGCTCTAGGCAGGCTGCTGGGGACAGTGTCCCTCGAGAGCTGGCCTTCAGGGGAGCTGTGGAGGAAGAGGGGGGCAGAGCTGCAGGTCCTGGGCCAAGAGGGAGGCGGGTAGGCTGAGTGCAGGAAGAGCCCAGAAGTCATGGCGTGGGGCCCAGGAAAGGTGAGGGAGGAAGGGAAGGTAGAAGCCGCCTCCCCCTCCTCCCCCTCTGCCCCCATTCTACAGATGAGGGCACTGAGGCAAGGGCGGCTGAGCCACCTGCCCAGCCGCCCCCAGCCTGCAGGGGGGCCGCGACGCCAGCCCAGCAGCCTCCCAGGGCCTGGGCCTTCGCCCGCCCTCCCCGCCTCGCTGCACACAGAACTGTGTGGCCACTGGAGGCATTTTCAGGTCTGGCTTATTTTTAATTTTTATCATGCATAAAATAAGCGTTCCATAGGCCACCCTAGTGTTACATTATTAGCACCTTGCGTTAGTGGGATACATTTTTATAATTGATTGGATTTAGATTTAATTATTGAAACTAAGCTAGTCTCTTCCCTTTTAAAATCAAATAACTTAAAGGAGAAATGCACTAAACAAGCTCCTTACATTTTTTCCCTTCCTTTATTGCCTGGGGAAATTTATTTGTGGTGGTTGAAATATTGGAAGAGGCAAAAATGATGTCTTGACTTGGATGCCTTGGTCCTTGGGTTTTAGGCAAAGTGTGGGTGGTAATTGGCTTCCCTGCAATATGCCTCAAAACCTCTGCTCACTTCTGAGCTGACGTTTGAAAGCCCAGGTCTGAATCCAGCGTCTCGGTGCCCGGAATCCCTCTGTGCTCTTGGCGGCCTCCCGTCTCCTTCTAGGCCAAGTTCACGGGGTAAACTAGCCCTGTCTTCTGAGCGTAGCTTCCCCGTGCCTTTCCTGTCCCTTCCACGAAGTCGACTGGCACCCAGGTGCCCCAAGGGGCAGTTCTGCACCGAGGCCCCCAAGGTCCACTGCCTGGCAGGTGCTGGCCCCAGGCACTGGGTGTCCCCTTTCAGGCAGCCCTCACAGAGGCCCCGGCAGCCGGCGCAGCTGCGGTTTCTTGAGCTTGTGTGGCAGTGGAAGCATGTGCGTGGCAGTGACGCTTGCGCGTGGGACTCAGCGCTCGGGTCAGCAGGCAGGTGCCGACGGGCTTGTCAGGAAACCCTGGTTGTCCCCTTCCCAGAGCGACCCAGCCCAGATCCATAAGGCTCAGAGCAGAACCTGCCCCAGCCCCTGGCCCCGACCCCTGCTGCTTTCCCCATAGCTCTGCTTCAGTTCTCTTCTGTACCAGGGCTGATGCTAGAAGGCTGAAGAAGAAATGCACCAAGTGTGTGCATGGGGCGGGGAGGAGGAGGGGGCCATCTGTGAACCCCTTGCAGTGCCCAACAGCTTTCCGGTGCTTGCCTCAGGGGCAGTCCCCCCTGTTGTCCTGGTCCTCGCTTGTCCTTGTCGTCCCCAGGCACCTTGGAGGGTCTTGTTGATTGGCTGTGGTTCAAAACCTGCTTGGCTCAACCAACATGATCAACGAACGCGTAGTTGACTCTTAGGGCCATTCCTCCACGCGAACCGAGCGGGAGCAAGCTGCAGCCGGCCTCGGCCGGGGGTGGCTGTTCCCTTGTGGGTTAGAGAAGGCCGATTACAGACTCCTGCCAGCACCGGAGCCCTTCTTGCCTTTGACCGTGTAAATGGAGAGCTGCAGCTGCAGTGGCTGGAGGAGCCGCCACCCCGCCCCTCGCAGGGCCCCGTGGAACCCTTCGGGGGCTCCAGGAACCACCCAGCTGGTTCCTTGGCCCACTCTGTGGTGATGTGGAGGCAACAGCGCGCCCTTGTTTCTCTTGGAGAAATGCCACGACCTCGCCTGCTCCCTTCTCTGGACACCGAGAAAGTCCGCAAGGCTGTAATTTGATGGCTGCGAGCTCCCCAGACTGCACAGCCCAGTGGGCACAGGGCACAGGCCTGTCCTCAACAGTGACGGGGCCACCCCAGAGCAGCCCCGGCTGCTTCCCTAAAGAGCAGGGTCTGTGCCTCTGAAGCTGCCGGGGGTGATTCCGAGGCCTGCACAGGACGAGGAGCCCGGCGTGGCCCCGGGACCTGGGACTGGCCTAGGCCTGGCAGGTGCTTCGGGTGCCCTGCTCTTACTGTTAAGTCAGAGTGGAGCAGTGCCCTTCATTGTTTTCTCCTTATCTAGCTGCCTTGCATCCACGCTACTTCGAGTTTTAAGAAAAATGTAGCAAGTCCTGCTCCTGCCACCCCGGCTGCATGCTGGAGTGGTGCAGGGAGTGCCTGCTGGCCTGGGGTGCAGCCAGGGCTTCGGGCCGCTCAGAGCCCAGGTGGTTCCTGCGTCCAGCCAGGGCTGAGACCAACTGCTTTAGTCTCTTAAACCAGACAGCTAGCCTAGCTCACAAGAGAAAAGCTCGTTCCCAAACTCAAAGCTTATTCTTGGTTTTCATAGACTTTTTCAGAAGTCTCCTTAGAGAGTTGCCTTGCTCTTCCGTTTGGGGTTTGTCAGCTTCATTCTGAAGCATCAGAATATGTGTTTCAATACGAGCACGTTCATCCAAGAGCCAGCTCTGGATGCAGAAGTCCTGGCCTCGGGTGGATGGACCCCAGGCTGTCCAGAAAGCCAGCTCCTTGGGGCTCAGCACACACCTGTTTGCCTGCAGTTGCTGCTGCGGTCTGCTACCCAGATTCCAGATTTCTGTGTTTGTCTGGAAGGGTATTCTAAATATCCAAATGAGGCATAGGGCACTGATATTATCATTTTCTTCTTCTTCTTTTTTTTTTTTTTTTTGTGATTTGACTACATTTTAAACCCAAGCTTGTATAGGTTGTTGTGAGATAAACACAATAAAACTGCTTGATTTCGGGGAAAGTTTGAAATACATAGAAACATTTCTTTTTTAAACCTTGAACTTCATAGTTGGTTCATGAAGAACATGTTTGAATTATCCTTGCTAAGTTTGAAACTCCATCCTGAGTTAGGGATCACTCTGCTTTAACAAATGTAAACTTTGCCCCTCAGGGATGTCCAGAATATCTGAATTCAGAAAATATCAGACTTAGTTTATTAATTTTAAAATAATATTGTTGCTTCTAGTAATGTATGTCCTCTTGTGAACTCTCAAAATAAATACAAAGAATTTCTCACTGACATTGCCATAAAAATCACACGTAATTCTACCAGGTGGTAATAACCATTGCCAATTCAGACTTTCTTTCTGGAGATAGATCCTGTAGTTACTTAGTTACGTAGGTAGGTATCTAAGCTTTCTTTGAGATCATAATGAAAATGCTGTTTTAAATGATGTTACAATACTTAAGGTGTCATAAGCCATTTTCCCATGTCATTAAACTCTCATTTTTTTTTTTCTTTTTTTTGCAATTGCAAGATATGTCATTTATGTAGGTGTACTTTAATTTACCAGGTTTTCTCAATAGTCATGAAGCATCTATTTTATTGTCTATTTTTCATTTTTAACATTATTCTTTGCAAATAGATTCCTAGAAGCAGCATTGCTGGGTCAAGGGATTTTGCATGTTTTTGTTCGTATCTCATTAAAACCTCTGGGTGCTGATGAGTATGGAGACATGGCTACTACGAGGGTGTCAACCGAGATGTCCCCAGGACTTTCGTGGAAACCAGGGTGATGGTGCCCCGTTGGCTACTAGCAACTCCGGCCTTGCTTCCACCAGGCTGGCCGGTGGGTAACAGCTTTTCTCTTCTCTTTTCCATGGCGCAGCCCCAGGACCCGGAGATGCAGTGCCTGCTGCTGTCAGACGGCAGCGGGTCCACCCACCCAAACCACGTCGTCGTCCTCCCCACAGAGGGCGGGAGCGGAATGGCCGCCATCAGCTTCGTCGGCGCCTTGAGAATTCCAGTGAGTGAATGTGGCAGAGTGTCATTAGCGCTTGCTGTGGAAAATCAGCAACAACACATCTGGCCTCTCTTTGATTATCCTTCTTTTAAAAAAGGAATCCCTGATACTTAGCATGAACCAGAGGCCGGAACCAGTTGTCTCTGGACTGAATATGGCTGCAGCGATGTCTCTCTTGGCCCAGACTGTGTTTAAAATTTGGGGGAACTAATTGCCACTATTTAGAAATACAGACATTTCATATACAAATGTGGCTTCTTGGCTTGGCTTGAAAAACCAGAAGCTCTGGCTACCCTGGACCTGCATCTGCCACGACCACCCCACCCCCAGTGGGGCTTCCTCGCCGTGGCCACATTCCTGCCAGGTCACCTCCCCACCACCTGCCCGGCCCCACAGGCCTAGATGGGAGGGCTGCTTTGAGGCCCGAGGCAGCCAGGCTCCTTTTTCTTTTCAATTGGAAGGCTTTTAGTGACACACGCTCTGGTTGGCCCACATGTGAGCAGGAAAAGAGAGGCAAGTACGCAGAGGGCCGGGGAAGGACAAGCAGCCGCCCCTGGCCAGGCAAAGCCCGCTGGCCGGGCTCCATGGAGTTCAGAGCCGGGGCTCGTGGCTTAAAAACGATGCCAGCTGGCCCGAGGTGAGGTGCCATGTCTGGTCTGAGCTAGAAGCATGTGCACAGTTCCCGTGCGGGGAGGGCGGCAGGCGAGGAGAGTCGAGGGAAGGGTTATTTGAAATGGGAGGGTGGGGAACACAATCGTGCGATGTCTTGTGCTTTAGATTTTCCTTTATTAAATTCACGGGCTCCCACAGCAGAGAGAGGAGTCGCTCTGCAAGGGGCCTCTGGTTCTTTAGAGCTCCGCTCCTCTGACACGACGTGCCGTGTGGGACGGCGAAGGCAGAGAGCCGAGAGCAGGAGCAGGTAGGGTGGGGGGAGCACAAACCCACGAGGTGGGCAGGCAGGGCGTCCGGGCCGCGCTGGCGCCGAGGCCTGTGGGCGTCCTCAGGAACGCCGGCGCCTGCCCCTGGTGCTGCTGTTCAGACAGCTAACAGGCTGCCCTGTTGGTTGTGAAAACGTAAATTCGGTTCCTTTAAAATAAACCGTGTCCATCGCCTGCTTTGATGGGAATTCGCGTGCGTGCAGTGGGGAAGGGAGTGCTGCTGGGTTTCTGCCCCGTTCCAGAGTGGAACTGATGGGAATTATTGCCCCGCAGGGCCCACCAGCTTTTACAAGTAGACGTAAATCAGGAACTCTGTTTCTGAACCATGAGCAAACCCAGGGCTGTTTTGGCCTCACCTCGGCACTCCTTCCCGGCTCCCCGGCCCGAGGCTCTGGGTCCCTCTGGGGCAGGCTGCAGTGGCCTGTCTGTGTTTGGGAGCCGGCAGGCCAGCCCTGTGCTCCTGCTCACTGCAGAGAAACGGCAGTGGATGCTCAGCCACCAGGTGGCTCCCCGCTGCGGCCCTCTCCCCGGAGCTCCAGGGCTGCGTGGGCACGGGGCCGACCCACCGCACTTGCTGCCTGCGGTCACGCGTGAAGCTGCGGGCTCTCGGTGCTGACAGGTGGCCTTGCCCCGCCAGTCCTCCCGCTTGTCCACGTGCTTCGAGGGCACTGCCTGCCCGTGCAGCATCCTGGCCCTGCTCAGACCTGGCGGTGCCAGAACCAGGCCAGAGGCATGGGCTGCTCTCAGGCGGAGGCCTTGGGACCTGCGTGGTTAAACAAGCTGCCGAGTCCAGGGTGGGGCAGGCAGCAGCTCCCTCTTTTCCAGGGTGTGATTGAGTTCTCCCTGTGCCTGCTCTTCGCCAAGCTCGTCAGCTACACGTTCCTCTTCTGGCTGCCGCTGTACATCACGAGCGTGGGTGAGTCGGGCGAGCGGCGCTGGCGTCCTGCCCCGCACACCGGCTGTGGTGGGGACTCCCTCCAAGGCTGGCTTCTGGGGTCTTGGAGAGCAGAAGCCTCACGCTTGTCAGTCAGACATGGTCATTAGAAAAGAGCAGGCAGAGAGAATGCGGCTGTGACAGTCTCCCTGCCGTGGGGCTTGGGGCTCAGCCCGCCGTGGCCAGCTAGGCTGCCAGCCCACTGGGGCCTCCGCATTCAGGGGCGGCCTGCGCTGAAATCGGCCACGGCGGCCCTGGCAGTGGGCAGGCGCGTTTGCGCATCTGGCCTGGGGGTGGCTTTCAGAGGTGACTGCCAGCAGCGGGTGCTGCATCGCTCAAGTCCAGCAGGGGCTGAAGATGCAGAGGGTCACAGAGCATGCCAGTAAAACAGGGGTGTATGCTCCACGCACTGCCTGTGACTCCAGGAAGAAAGGGGAGGAGGGAAGCCACGATTCTTAGGAGAGTTGATCACTGAGCAGAGCCTCTGGAGCTGGGGCTGGAGGGGCAGGGATGGCCAGGGAGCCCGCAGGGCCCCATGGCCCAGGACGTGGGGGGATGGAGAGGAACAAGCCAGGAGGCTCTGTCTAATGAGAGGTCCTAGGGCATGTGGAAATTGAGGTGGCTGGGACAGGAAGGCTGCACTCACGGGTAGAAACTGAGGCAGTGAGCGGATTGCCCCCAGAACACTCGTCACCAGGGACAGGGTCTCCCGGGGGCGGGAGGTGATGAGGGGCACATGCTGGTGACGATGCTGAGGCGGCCGAGGCCAAGAGAAAGGCCCTGGGGCTCCTGGCTGGCACCCCCTCTTTCCTGCAGGCGGGCCAGACACAGTCGAGGCAGTGGGTCCCTGGTGGACAGGCGGTTTCTCTTTCTTCCCTTTTCCTCTGTGATTGCAAAGAGGGTGACATTTTCAGGCTTAGCGTCTCGATGACCAGCGTTTCCAGTCTGAGTGGTGGTGGAAGGAAATGCCGGGCTGGTTAGGTCATGCAGGTCTGGGGGCTCCTGCCCGGGCAGCTTTAGTCCACTGTGAAGTTCAGGGCTCTTCGGAGCCCGGGGGCGAGAACTCTGGGCTGGGCAGTGTGAGGCCTCTGTGCTGGGACAGCTCTTTGGCTTTGGTTTCCTCAACTAATATGAGAAGGTTCCAGGCCCTTCCAGATCTGCAACCTTGCCGTCAGATGCTTTTTGCACACCAGAGACACGGGGGGGCTGTTTCGCAGGCGGCTTTTCACCGGCCCACCCCCCATTCTCCGTAGCATCTAACGTCATGGCATCCATTGAGAGGCCAGCCAACGCCAAGACGGGACAAGAGCTAGACTGCACAGGATGAGCCCTAGCTTGGGGTCGGAGTGTTCAGTCCTCAGCCTTTCTGCGCTGCCGCTCTCCACCGCTGACTACTGTTTTGGAAAGAAATACCTGAGTGCAGTCAGGATGGTGGCTTGGTTTAAATCATGCCTGAGAGAAAGCCTGATGTGGGCCTGGAGTGCCGTGCCTTCTAGGCAGTGACCCAGAGACCGTCCTCGCTAACCAGTCCTTCGTCTTTTTGACAGATCACCTCGACGCCAGGAAAGCAGGGGAGCTCTCCACCTTATTCGACGTGGGCGGGATCTTCGGTGAGTTCGTGGTGCTTTGGTGTGCTTGGACAGATAATTATACCGTGGAGGGGTGTGTCCCTCAGGCGCCCCCAGGACCTGGGCTTCCCCGGGGGCACTCACGAGGAGTCCAAGGCTGCTGCGGCTGTCGCTCTCGGGTGTTCTCGTGGCCCCTTCCTGGGTCCTGACCCTGAACTTGATCGAGCACTCCTCCAGACATAGGAGAGTGCCTCGTGGGCAGGGGGCGGGCATTGGCACCGTGTCAGGGTAGAGGGGCTCTCGGGGGCTGGCCCCAACCCGGTCCGCAAGACAACACGTTTCTATGGGTCCCTCCCTGCTGGCCGCACCCACACCGGGGACCAGGCCCTGCGGAAACTTCCTGCCCTGGGTGCCCGTCGAGGGGGCATGGAGCCTGGGCGTGTGGGCACAGGCAGACCTGCCCCTCCGTCGCAGGTGGAGTCCTGGCAGGCGTGGTCTCGGATCGGCTGGAGAAAAGGGCGTCCACCTGTGGCCTGATGCTGCTGCTGGCGGCCCCGACGGTAAGCGCGGTTCTGCCGCGGCCGCCCAGGCCCTCATCGGCCCGGTCCAGAGGCCCAGTCTGAAGCGGGGGGTGCTGGGTGGTTTGCTGAGCTCCAGGCCGAGCTCTCTGCTAGGTAGACCCCGAAACTGCCCTGGAGCTCAATAACGGGGTCGGCCTCAGAGCCTGGGGGTTGCAAGGGAGGAGGTTGGGGTCCTGCGGGAGGCTCGGGGAGCAAGTTGTCTCATGCAGACAGCCTTGGGCAGCTGAGCCCCCAGGATCCAATGTCCCCAGCAGTCGCCCACCAGGCAGCATCTGAGCTGCCCGGCAGGCTGCCCACCAACAGCCACATACTGAGCTACCGGCAGCACCTCCTTAAACCCAGGCCCCTCTCGCCCACCTCAGCTCTCAGAGACCGCGTGCTCCCCCGGATTTCCCCGACTTCTCAGTTCCCAAACCTCCCCCTCTGCGGACCCCGTTTTAGTGCCCTCCCATTTCCCAGGTCCGCGACCTCCCTCCACCCCTACCTGGCCGGGGTCTCTGGAAACAGCCTTCCCCCCGCCCCCACCCTGCAAACATTCCTTCCCCCTGGGCCCGAGCTCCACGGCCCACAACCTCAGCTCTGTTCGTGGTGTGTGGTTTCCAGGGGTCATCACCGCCCCAAATCCCCCGGCACACACAGGCACCACTCTCCACGGACACGCCCCTTTGCACCCATCCTACTCCAGGCAGCACCCTTCTCCTTGCTCCTGCTCATGTGTCAGGACCCCTGTCACCTCCCCCCCATCCCCACCAGCACTGGGGGCTGATGCCCTCGCAGCTCCAGTCAACGACAGGGAGCGGGAAGCCAGGGCACCAAAGCCCTCCCGCCGTGTGGTCTCTGCGTACCCCTGCCTTGAAGGGACTTCCTGTGCTCTGCGGGCGAGCAGCACAGAGAGGCCTCGGCTCCTTCCAGTAACCGCTGTCTCTGCCCTGTTTTTACGCCCCCTGCAGCTCTACGTATTCTCCGCCATCAGCAAAATGGGCCTGGAGGCCACGGTAGGTGAGTGCGCAGGCGCTCCTCGCGGCTCAGCTTCCCTGCCCACACGGTGTGGTGAGGGGAGCACAAGCCGCCAGGGGACACCCAGCCGGCAAGGCTGTGTCTAAAGCGGCCCTGTACCAGCTCCCAGACACAAGGCCTGTCGGGCCATCTGCACTGCCATCTGGGCGGGGGCCACGTGGAGAAGGCAGGTGCCCCTTTGGAAGGCCACCCCCTTGGGCCCACCCTGGCCTGCATCTGAGCAGGAGCCGGCGTGCAGCCAGGCGCGTTGGTCCCCGGCCGTCCCTCCGCACTAGCCAGCTGCCCTGCTGCCATCTGGGGACGCTTGCGGAACAAGGGAGGACTGTGTGTAACTTCCTGCGGCAGTGCTGGCAGGCTGTGCTCCTGACCCTTACCCAGTGTTTCCGTTCCCCAAGCCAGCACTGAAGGTGGGAGGGAGGTGGGGGTCGGACGGTGACCTTGGAAGTCACCGGGAAGCAGGTTGCTGATGGTGGGCGCACGGTGTCCTGGACGCTTCTCTGTCCCAGAAGCTTCGCACAGGACAGTTTGGGGAAGTGGCCACGCGTGGCACAAACCAGAGCAGCCGTCCTGGCTGTGGCAGGCATGGCTGCCCTGGAGCCGTAGGGCCGAGAGGCAGCCTCTGTGCTGAGGATGAGGCCACAGCTGCCTTGGTGACACCCCGATGCAGGCAGAGCTGCACTGCTGGGTGCAGGTGCCGGCCTGAGCGCCACAGCGCCGGGCTGCCCCCGTCCCTCGGCACGTCCGTGGCTCCTGCTGCACTGGGTGTCCACCACGGAGGCTCAGTGAAACCTGGCCCCTGGCCCTCTGGGGCCGTAGCCTAGTCTTCTGCAAAGTGCAGTTGGACTTGCCAGATTCGAGGGGCGAGCTTTTAAGGAAGGCAGCACCCCAGAAGTGCTCCCTGCCCAGCGCCCGGTGGCCTCTCCGCTCAGGCCGGGGCACGTGTCCAGCCCTCCGCGGCGAGCTGGGCGCCTCCGAGCGCGGCTGCCCGGGGCACCGGAGGGTTCCTGAGTTGCGGCGCTGCCGCCTCCCTGCTCACCCCCCTCTCCCACAGCTATGCTGCTGCTTTGTGGGGCCCTGGTCAGCGGGCCATACGCGCTCATCACGACCGCCGTGTCCGCCGACCTGGTGAGTGCCCCGCCCCCCGGCCCTCGCACGGCCTCGCGTCCCAGGCCGTGTCTGTAACCCACATCTGTGCCCTTAAGAGTTTCCTGACGCATGTGAGGAGAGACGGTAGCCTCAGAGGCCAAGAGGAGAAGCACCCGCCCGCCTGAGCTGCCCGTCCCGGCAGGCAGGGGCTGGCTGTGAGCACCAAGCAGCCCCCCACCCCCGTGCAGCCCACTCCCGTGGCCCTCCTCGTGCCGCACATCCTGGAGCCCGGAAGCTGCAGAGATGAGCATGATGGGGTCCTCCCCAGGATGGCTGCTTTGCAGAGAGGAAGACGGTGGAGAACCGTCTGTGCAGGACAGTGGGCCTCAGCAGCCGGAAGCCCCGTGCTTCGGGAATCCAAGGGAACCACTGCTCAGTTCTCTCTGGAGTCAGGAGCCAGGAGGGGGTGCTCCCTGTCAGGTGACATTTGATTTCCTGCCCAAGGAGGCAGGGACGTTCTCGTCGCCCTGATGGGCAAGGCAGGCGTTTCACGTGGGAGTCACGTGGACACTGGGAGGAGGCACAGTGCCAAGATCCAAAATCCCCTTTTAAAACGTAGTTTCCATAAATGAATGGGGGCTGGGGGGGAAACAAAGCTCCCCTGCAAAGGAATTCCAAATTGGTGTAGCTGTTGCCCCCTCCAGGAGGGGGCGCCTAACTCCCCATGCCTAAAGCATGGGCTGTGCAGAGTGACTTCCTTCCAAAGAGAGAGAATGGGGGCGGGTAACTTCACGGGAGAGGAACCTGACAGACACGACCTTGGCCAGGTGGTCAAGGGCAGCATCGACAGTGAGGAGCTCGTACAGTGTGTCCCCTGCACAGGGCGCAAGCAGAAGGACGCTTGACCTCTGCTCTTCCTCCCCAAAACCCACCCCCCAGTCTAATCATGAGGGGAAAACAGACGAAACCAAATTGAGGGACGTTTTACAAAATCCCTGGCCTCAGAACTGTCAGGGCCGTTCATCAAGTACAAGTCTAGAAACTCACAGCAAAGAGGAGCCCAAGGAGACACGACAACTACATGTCACTGGATGGGGTCCTGGGGTGGAAAGAGGACGTTAGGAAAAACTAGAGAAGTCCAGGTAATGTGGGTTCTTGGTAGTAGCGACATCGATATCGCCATTAGCTCACTAACTGCAGAACATGCCAGGTCAGCTGTTAGCCGCGGGGAGCTTGGGCACAGGGTGTGCAGCAGCTCTCTGGGCTGTCTTTGCATCTTTTCTGTCAATTCTAAACCATTTTCAAGTCAGACGTTTATTTAAAGTAAAAAGTAGTTCCCCGAACATCCTGCACAGACCTGGGGGCCGGGGGGAGGACGTCAAGGCTGCCTCCCAGGCTGCGGTGCTCCAGCGGTCGCGTCCTGGCTTCCGCATATTGAAAGCGCCTTCTGGAATCGTACCCAGAGCTCTCGGCTCATTCTTCTCTTTAGAAATCAGCTGCCCTAGCCCTCCACGGCCCCCCGCACGCGTCCCACCTGCCTGTCCTCTCTCCGGATCACAGGCCTCAGACCCACAACAGCAGCCTGCTGTTCGCTTGCTGTCATTCCCCAGAGAACACAGGTTCTTCTCCCGGTGGGTCAGAGGACAGGTGCACCGCGAGGAGGCGCCGGGAGCAGGCTGTCTGCGGCTTGTGTCCCCACCGTGTCCTCAGCCCAGAGGACAGGCTGTGTGTTCAGAATGCCCCCAGATGCCTCTGTGAAGTGTGTCCTGGGTGTGTGCTCATGTCTGTCCAGGCATAGAAAGTTCTGGAAGGACCCACTCTGGACCATTACCGGTGGTCTGTCCTAATGGGATTTGAGGACAGACGAGGGACTTTTGCTCATTTTCAGATTCCAAGAAAAGTGGGACTGCGTGTGGTCTTGTTTTGTGTGCCTGTGTCCGTATCCTCTGTCCTCTGTTCCACGTGTATTTATATTACATTATATGTAAACACACACAGCCTTTGTATTTCCCAGCTTTGGTTCATTTTTACGGTTTTTAGCTTCCAGGCCCTATTTTTCCTGGTTTGTTTTTTTCTTTTGTTCTCAGTTTCTGCTTGGGGTTTTCAACCTTTTGCCTGTGGCTTTGTGAGGCCGGAGGCCCCTTGCCATCTAGGGCACACGGCCCCCCGCGGGTTTCCCCTGTGCCACCCCTTCACCAGGTGCCAGACCTTTCACCCTCAGTCTGCAGTGGGTGAGCTCGCAGCACCCATTGCTCATTCTCCTGCTCTTCCCCTGCCGGGTAGCCATGCCTTCTGTTCCCTCCTCTTCCTCCCCCTCCTCCCTCCAGGCTGTCCTCGAGATTCTGGCCCTCCCCCGCCCAGCCTTCCTTCCTGCCAGTCTGTCCTCCAAGACAACCCTGGTTTTTCCTACTTTCCACTAGTGGCTTGCTTTGGGGAGTCAAGACTGGTTGCTTCTTATGTCCACTCGAGGCTGAAATTACTAACCGGCAAACTACGGGCTCTGCCGCCACACCAGCCTCGGGTGTGTGGTCCTGCAGCAGGAGGCCTCGGGATGGCCCTTCAGCTCTGTCTTGCCTTTGGGCTGGGGTCAGCGGGCTGCCTAGGCCATCCCCTCCCACACGACTCCCCTAGCCATCAGCCATGCTTCAGCAGGGATCTTCTGGGCAGCTGTCCCTCCCTCTGCTCCCCTCCGACGGCCTTTGCTTCCCTGTTTTGTTTTCCTGGTTGACGTCCCACATCTCGTTTGGGCCTGAGGTGCCTGTGAGTGGGGGAGACACAGAGCATCC
Source organism: Tolypeutes matacus (assembly GCA_026826555.1). Classification (NCBI taxonomy): domain Eukaryota; kingdom Metazoa; phylum Chordata; class Mammalia; order Cingulata; family Chlamyphoridae; genus Tolypeutes; species Tolypeutes matacus. Next base: position 1,759,668 of record JAKSZT010054037.1, read on the forward strand.
CTGGAGGGTGGCCCACCCCTAACCCACCTGCTGCTGGGCAGCAGACCTGCCCGAGCCCTCCGCCAGGGGCCCTCACCCTCTGCCAGCCGGCTAGCGGCTTCCCAGTCTCTGCCCCAGTGAAGCCTGTGCCACCTCCTCCACTGGCACCGGTGCCCTGGAATGGGCAGGGCCTCTGCAGCCTGGGCCCAGCCTCGCCCAGCCCTGACCTGTAGAGCCGGGAGGGGAAGGAGCAGGAGCAGGGCTCGCGGGAGAGGCTCTTGGGCTGGGGGCCCAGGGACTGGGTGACAGCGGGAGGAGGAAGGCCATGCCTGTGGCCAGGGCTGCACGTCTGAGACAGCAGAAGGGGGAGGCGGGTTGAGGAGGGACAGGATTGGAGGACACTGAAGTTTAGTTAAAACCGTAAATGTCTGAGTGGTCTGGTTTCCTCTGGTTTTGGGGGGCATTCTGCTTAGGAAGCTGGCCCAGCTTAGAGGGTTTAGGGTGCAGAGTGGCACTGGGGGCTCACAGTTGCCCCAGGCGTGGCTGTCCACCGGTGCTGCCTCCTGCCCTCAGGGCTCTGTCACCCCTGGAGCTGGAACTCCCTCCCCCACTCTGCTCCTGTCTGTCTCTGGAACGTTTGTGCTGCCGAGACACAGGCAAATTTGGGTTCTGCTCTTCTGTCCTTAGAGGCTTCTGGCTCCTAAGGAACTTTCTTCCTTGGCATTTGCTACCGACGTGGTTGGTTTCCAGAGACTGCAGGGGTCTCCGCCATGTGTCGCAGGAAGACCCTGACTGCCGAGGAATATGCAGGATGGGGAGGGACGTGCGTGCTGGCGGCGCCTGCACCAGGAATGCGTGTCCATGTTTTGTCTTTCCATCAGCTTGGAGGGGCAAGAATACGTGTTTGTTTACTGGAAGATAATTCTAAGCACTCCATTTACTAGCATATGCTGAGAGGCATTTTTTTGTGGTTTTTAACGATTAAAAACCCTTGAAAATTTGCTGACGTTTTCGAGCTAAGTTTGGGATGGCATAGAGTTTACTTTTCTAATGGGAAATATCCTTGGTGTGGAGCCGTTTTGGCACGTGTTTTGAGTGGGTGTCATTTGGAAGGCATGGGTCTATTTCGCAGCACCAATGCTGCCGAAATGTGTTTCCCACCTGTTCTGTCTTCTCCTCTAGGGGACTCACAAAAGTCTGAAAGGAAACTCCCACGCCCTGGCCACTGTGACCGCAATCATTGATGGAACCGGCTCTGTAGGTACGTGGAGGTTTTAGCTCCGAGGTTAACTGTGGTCAGAGGAGACCATGTTGTCACGTCCTAACTGACAGATGTCAAGGATTCCAGCTGCTCTGGTGACATTAGCATTGGCCTCCTCCAAATACGAGCATTTCAAAAGTGCCTGTCACAGACCCAGGGGAAATCAGCCTTGTCATCGGTGGGGGTGGACGGTTTCAGAGACGTGGGTGCATGTTGGCTGGAACTAGTTTTCTTCAGCATGTGAGAAGTGGCTCCAAGGGGTCCTGGCTGCCAGGGGCTGCCTAACTAGTCACCTCAGATTGGGCAGCTTCAAGCACTAGCAGCGGAGGCGCTCGCAGTCCAAGAGGCCAGACGTCCGAAATCAAAGTGTCGGCAGCTTTGGTTCCTTCCGGAGTCTCCAGGAGAATCTGCTCCACGCTTCTCTCCAGGTTTCCAGTGGCCCCCGGCAGCTCTTGGTGCTCCTTGGCCTGTAGCTGCATCACTCCCATCTCTGCCCCCATCGTCACCGGCCTTCTCCCCCATGTCTCTTTCTCTGTCTCTTCTTTTTCTAAGGACACCAGCCACTGGTTTAGGGCCCAGCCTAGTCCAGCACGAGTTCTTAACCAGGTCACCCCTGCAGAGACCCCCTCTCCAAAGCAGGTCACTTTCACAGGTGCCGGTGGCTTTTCGGGACACAGTTCGACTCACTGCATGAGGGTGGCAGACTACAGCCACAGACTGAATTTGGCCCACTGCCTCTTTCTCATTTCCAGAAGGGCAGAATATGTTCACATTTAAAATGCAAGAAAACAAGCGGGTCTAAAAGTGTACCAGGTTCAGTATGCTACAGGCCTCAGGAGGGCCCTTGGAGAGAACCTCAGTAGCTTATTCCAAGTGAGGAAAGGCGGCAAATTGAGCAGCTCCTCCTTGGACGCTGGGCAGATGGGAGTTAAGTACAGCCCTGAATCTTAGGTTAACTTTTATTTTATCAAAGGAAAGCCTCTGGGTAACTAGAAGCCAGGTAGTAGTACAAGCTTGTTATAATGAAAAATGGAACTGCCCCGCTCCACACCTCCCAACCCCCTCTTTCTAGAAGCTGTCACTTTCACCACTTTCCTCTACGCTACCCTACATATTTACATATTTCTGGGTTCGTCAGTTTTCAACATTACCTGCTGCCCCCTGTTAAGACGGGGCTCAGGTCTCTTACACCCTCCCATCCTCGTCAGCCGCTAATGTCGTCCACCCATTCGCCCAGAAATAACCCTTTATTACGCATATCTGGTCTTCCTGAGTTGGCACATGCCTCTTTTCCTCTTTGGTTTAGCTTCTGTTACAGCAATTCCCACCCGCGTCCCCATCACTGCCAGATTCCTCTCCCTACACTGTCCTTTCACACATCCCTCATGGGGGCCCTGCCTTCTGCTCACCGCACAACTCTTGTCCAGGAGTGCCCTGCCACCACCCTCCCACCAATTCTTTCCATCTCTTACCATCTTGGACCCTTTGGTTAGTAGATCTCATCTTTACTCCTCTGGTTGAAAACGGCTTCTGGTAGTCTCCTGAATAGTACTTGCTGGGGGTGAATTTCGAGAGCTTGCAAGTCTTGGTGTGTACACTGTGCTCTCTCATTCAAGATAGTTTGTCTGGTATAGATGTGTATGCTGAAAATCCGTCCCCTCCGAAGTCCCAGTGTCTTTCAGCTTCCATTGCCGCGGCTGAGAAGTCCATTGTTGTTCTTACCCTAGTCCTTCATTTGTGACCTAATTTAAAAACCCTTGGAAATCTGGAAATCTTTTAGGCTCATTTCTATATCTCTGGAGACCATTTTTCCAGCCATTTTTCTGACTTGGTCTGAGCTGATCACCGTGTAAACAAATGCCATTCATTTCTGGGAAATTTTGCTGTTATTTCTTTGATAAATTGTTAGATTTTCTGGATAAATTGTCCAGTTTTCTTTTCTTTCTTTTTTATTTGTTTGTGCCCACCTCTTTATTCTTTTCTTATACTTTCTCAGATGTTGTCATGATTTCATTTTTCTAGACTGAGTATTGAGTATGGAACATTTTATTTTCTCTGTTGCTGTCCTGCTTTGAATGCTCATTGATTTTTTATTTGTCCTTTTAGTGCATCTTGCTCTTATTTGTTGAGTGTAGTATGTGTTAGGTTGAATCACATGAAATTGCCAATATTGAACTGGTTTACAACTATAAACATGGGAGTTATGAAACATACGAATGGTTCAACCTGATTTTCTACCACCTCTCTGAAGACATTATAATTTCTCCGGAATTTTCTTCTCCCCCATTTGTCTCTTTTCTCCACGTTTCCTCCCTCCACCCCCCACTCCCCACCCCGAGTTGTTTGCTCTTTTGTCAGACTACATGACACAGAGTGAATCCTGGTCATCACTTCATTTCTAGGGATAAGCCACTAACCACTTATTTGAAGCCCTTTCTACATGGAAGGTGTGTGATCTACTGGCCCTCACAGTCACAGGACCTGACTGGGATCTGGGATCTGGGAGATGCTTCTGGTGCTGCCCAGCACTCTTGTCGTGGGGAAGGCTGAGGGGGGGCTGCTTGCTGTATGCTGGTGTCTTTCCCTGGGTCCCTCTGTCCTCAGCCTCACTCCTGCCCAGCACTGGGCTTGGCGTCCCCAAGACCTGCAAGGTTGAGAGGGAGAACCTGGAATGTGGAGGGGGTGAAGGGAACGTGTCTAAGGGTCCAGCAACCTTCTTTTGCCTTGTGCCCACCCCCCAGTCCTGCCCTCTACTTCTCCCCTGCCCTGTTCCCAGGTGGGCCTGGCTCTGAGTGAGGGTCCCTGTGCCATCTCCCTCCAAGGCCACTGTGAGCAGGGAAAACTGGAGCCCATGCTTCCTTCTTCCAAAGTGTGTGCCTTACATTCTTCAGACTTCATGGCATTCATCCATCAAAACAATAAACCATTCTACAGATGAAGCATAATTTTTTCCAATCCCTGTTAGGAAAATAAATAGCCAGACTCCTGTAATGAGCATTCTTGTGCAGGTAGCTATGGGCATATTTAAGGATATTTAGTTTCTTTTGGATTTAAAGGTTTTCAGAATTACTTTGACATAACTTCAGACTTACAGAAAAGTTATAAAAATAGTACAAAAATTCTGCAGGCATTTTCCTATATTTGTACCCTCCTCTCTCTCCTGTTTATACACACACGTGTGCTTAGGCATCTACACAGGCATATTTTCTTCTGAACTGCTTAAGAGTAAAATGAAGATACACTGCCCCCCGACCCCTAACTTCTTCAGTATGTATTTCCTAAAAACAAGGAATTCTCTGATAGAAGCACAGTACCCTTATCAAAATCAGTATTGGTATCTACAGACCCTATTCAAGTTTTATCAGTTGTGCCAGTAAAACTTGTTATAGCATCAAAATATCCAATATTATGTATTGGATTTTTTTAGTATTTCTTTGTAATAAATGTTTTTAAAAATGGGATTGTTATATCCAAAAAATGAAATTTTAATATCACAACATAGTTTCAGGTTTAGTTTCAGAAAAAAGCTCCCCAAAACTGAGTGTTATCCATCTTTTTTACTCTCACCAATCTGATAGGTGAGAATGTGGTTCTAGTATTTGAATGTGTTTTTCTTTCCTTATGCATGAGCTATGGAGCATCTTTTATTTTTTATTTTTATTTTTATTTTTTTTTTGAGATTTTATTTATTTATTCATTTATCCCCCCCCTGCTGCTTGCGCTCACTGGGCCAGCCAACCACGCCGTGCGGGCAGGCCCGCCCCCACCAGGAGGCCCTGGGAACCGAACCCACCCGGGGCCTCCCATATGGTAAACGGGAGCCCCACTGATTGAGCCACAGCCGCTTCCCTGGAGCATCTTTTATATGTTCATTGGGCTTGGGTATTTTAAATAGTCATGTGCCAGAGTGTTCTTTCAACAGCGCCATGCATCCCTTTGCTGTGTTTCAGGAGCAGCCCTGGGCCCTTTGCTGGCCGGGCTCATCTCCCCCTCTGGATGGAGCAATGTGTTTTACATGTTGATGTTTGCGGATGCCTGTGCCTTATTGGTAAGTGGTCTCGTCTTTTAATCCCAGTGGCATTTCATGAGCATCTCGTAGTTGTTGGCCAAATGCTGGTGAAAGGGAGGTCTGAGGTGCAAGGAGAACGTGAGCAAAGAAGTGATATTCACACGGGCAAGTTTAAGTAAGTGTTGGCTGTATATGACAGGAATTGGCAAACTGCGGTCTGCGCGCCAAATCTGGCCTTGGTCTGATTTTTCTATGACCAGGATCTCAGAAAGTATTTTACATTTTTAAAGAGTTTTTATTTTTTTATTTTTTAAAAAAGACAAATATACAATGGAGACCATATGGCCTGTGAAGCCTAAAATATTTACTGTCGGGACCTTTACAGGAAAAGTTTGCTGACCCTTGAGATGAAACAATAAGAATAACAACCAATCTGAGCAATATGGAAAAGAAGAACTAAAATGCTAGCTCACCAAAATGTAAGGCAGAAGCGGGACAAACATTAAAGCATTCTACAGTCCTTATATCGTTAAGTCAATAGAAATAGAATGTGTAACTTCCAGGCCAGTAGAAGGGAACAAAGATTTATTCAACCCAAGAAGATGTAAGGGAAGCAAAAACCAGCAGCAGCAGCATGGAGAAAAGTGGGTGACTGCGAAGTACAAGATAACATGGATGAAAACCCATCTTCCAAACATATCTGTAATCAACAGTAATTATAAGTGGACTGACCTCACCTGCTATGAACAGAGATTGTCAGATTGGCTTTAAAAACCCAGACTCGGGTTATTTACAAGAAAAACACTTTATATATAAGAATCAAGAAAAAAACAGGCAAATTGTAGTCAAAAGGAAGCTGGACTGGATATTAGAGAAATGAGACCTAAAGTCAAATCGTGTCAGTAGAGATAGAGGGTTAGTACCTAAGGCTGGAAGGAATATTCAGCAGGAAGCAGAGCAGTTTTACCTAGCAGGAGCTTGAGTTGGTCTTTTCAGACTTAAAAAGCAGATGTACCTTTTTTCTTTTTGCTGATCTTTTTTTGGTTTCCTTTCCTAACATGGACCAGTTTCATACCATTCAGAGCCTGAGTCTGGAAACTTGCTGAGATCACTGGTTTTTTTGTTTTGTTTTTAAGTTGTATTTTTATATACCCCAGTTTACTTTTATGTATATCCAAATGAATTTGAGATTACAGTTCTTAAAGTACACAGAGATGACTTAGATTTTCCTTAAATGAAACACTGATGAAAGAATACCTAACATTATTTAAGGACTTCAACATAATGGAATTTTTTTCTCCAGTTTTTTTAACTTTTTTTTAAATCTAAGCTAATATATATTTGACATTTGAGTTATACGTACATATAAAAACAAATCCTTTGTCAAAGTGAGCGTAAGATGAAACAGCATTCAGTATCCTTTTGGGATATAATTAAATTTTTAGAGGCAAAGTGGTTCAAATGGGAGCAAAAAAGGTGACTTCCATGTGAAATAGACTACATAAGCCGGAAGCTTCGGTGATCTCAGCACGTCTCCTATGACGTGCCTGGGGAGCTGGCTGTGGGATCATGCCCCCTGCCTGGCCCCTGGCGCTGATGGCCAGCAGGCCCAGCAGCCCAGTGGCACGTCGGGAGTGTGCGACCAGAGCCGGTGGCCACGTCCACACTCGCTCAGTCCTGAGCCTGCAAACTCTCTCAGCCATGTGTGTGTGGCACTTGGAGTTGGCGGGTCCCCACCCTGGTGACGTCCATGGCGTGCAGAGACGCGGCACTTGCATCGTGTTCCAGAATTCCATCCCTGCCCTGCAGCGTGGTTCCTGCTGTGTGTGATGCTCCCACGCCACGCTTGCCGTTTTCCTCCTCCTCTCCATTTCTCTTAATGATCTGCTTTTCACAATCCTGAGCCTCTTCTACTAACACTTCTCACACTTGATGGAAATTACAATGTGGGTAAGGGACTAGCTCAAACTCAGCGAACATGTTCTAGTATTTGGAGCTAGAGGTTCAAATTTTCAGTGGCTAATTCATCCAACAAAAATATCGCAGTTGCCACCTGCACTATTTTTAGCATCTGGAACGTCCTACAGCCTTTACCACCCGTAATTGTAGTAAACACTGCCCAGCGTGGCAAGCAAAGCATCTCTATTGCATTTTATCTGTAAGAGAACTCCATGCTTTCTCTAAACTGAATTCATGCGATACCTGGGACTGCTAAGCTCCCACTTGAACCATAGCATCTAAGAAAATAGAAACCTTCCGGCCTTCTAGAGTTTTGACTGAGGCCCGATAGAGTAGCTGTTGTTTGGGATTTGCTTTATTTTACCCTCTCCAGCTCCCTTCCTGCACCCCACGGCTTTGGTCTCCCCCTGTCTCTGCCCAGGTGTCCACCCTGGGCTGCAGGCACCTGCTGTCCTCTGAGAAGTGGTGGCCACCAGAAGCCAGGACGTCCCTTGTGACCCCATTCCAATGCCTCATGGCACTGCACGGGTCGCAGGGCTGGCACAGTGCTTGGGGAAGGACGAGCCACACTTGCAGATGCAGAGAAGGCCACTCCAGTCATGTGGCACTTGGGCACTCGTCTTCCCCTGAGCCCTTTTACTGGTTCAAGAAACCTGAAGGGAAAGCCCTGGGCCAGGAAGGAGCTGAGGTGAAAGCAGTCTTCCTCAGAAGCTTCCAGATGGAACACCTGTTCCAGAGGAGGCCCCAGGCCGATGTTCACTTGGTTGTCATTCACTCCTGGTGCTCGGCACCCCAGTGTCACCACAAGCTGCATGTCACCTTGCCCCCCCCCTCCATGGTTTCCCAGTGTGGGTGTTTTATTATTGGACTAATTTCATTCTAAACATCACTGGAGCCCAGCAGTGGCTCAGGGAGGCGCCTGTCCTGAAGGCCTACTTCCAGGGGCTCACCTCAGCCGTTCCGTGCAGGACTCAGTAAGTGACGCTGCATGCTCTTTCCGCTCTGTTCTTGGGAACATGGGTCCCCATGGAGGCTGACGCCCGCTTCTGTTCCCGGGAAAGAGCCGCAGACCAGGGGTGGCCTGGGGGACACCTGCCTGCCCAGCGCCTGCTGACCGGCAGCTCCAGGCAGCGACGGGCAGTGACGGGCTTTTGTGGTTGTCTGTGCAGTGCCTGACCCGCCTCATCCACCGGGAGCTGAGCTGCACGGGGCCAGCAACGGGGCACCCGGTTCTGTAAGTACCCCCTGGCCTTTCCTCCCCCTCATGCAACGAGAGCCTTAAAATGTCCTTCTGGCCTATCCGCCGCTCGCACATGGCTTCTCCTAAGCAAAGAGAGAAGAGGAAAGTCACCGTTGTCCCTTTCCTTGCCCGTCTCCTTCACTGCCTTTCTCCTTGTCTAATCCAGCTCCCTTGTGTGTATATGGCCCTGGCACCCTCACCTCAAAACCCGAATGAGGAAAGTGGGAGGGGAAGTCGCCCCCTCTGACCTTCCCTCAGAGTGCCCGCCCCCGCCCCCCCCAGGCCCCCTCCCTTTCCTCTCGCCCCTGGTCCACCACGGGGCTGGGGGCCAGCACAGTGCTACTCTGCCACCAGATGCCCTCCCAGGAGCGGCGGCCTCGGTGGGCTCCGTGCATTCTGTAGGAAAGGGAGGCCTGTGGCTGAGCAGCGGCTCTCTGTTGACCGGCTGTTTGACCGTGTTCTTCCAGGTTTAAGGAGCACTGACTGCATCAGAGCCACGGAGCAAGCCCGGCCCAGGTGTCACAAACCGCCTTTCGAGGAAAAGTTCGAATAAAGGATCCTGTGTTGAAACCTGACTTCCCTTGCACTTTGCACACGCACCTGGAAAAGATGCAAACTTGACACTCCTGGTACAATTCCAAACTGGACATAGAGCCCCAGGGCGGCAGTGAGGAAAGGTGGGGAAAACTGCTGCCTGGCTGTCCTAACCGAGCCGGGAAAACAGGCCAAGTCAGAAACAAGTGCCTCCCGCACATGGGTTTTCACCTGGTGGCTTGACTATACCTGTGCCGCGGTGGCAGCTGGACACGTGGTCCTCAGGTGAAGACTGTCTCTCTCAGGTACCTTAGTGCTAGAATGTGAAAGCCGTGTGCTTGCCGCGCCAGCCAGGACGGGACAACACACCTGGCTGCCCCTTCCAGAGAACCTGGAAGTGTCCTGTGAAAAACGCTAGGCTGCTGTGAGAATACCCCCCAGCAGAGAGCGTGGTGGGAGCAAGCCGAGAGCTGCGCTCAGCCTCTCCAACGACGTCGCACGGCCTGGACCCACCACGCCACCCACGAGACCCGGCCCGCGCCCCTGGAGGGCCTGTCCTAGCTCAGCTCGCAGTTTCAGGATGTGACCAGCCATGAAGCTTCCACTGGGCCGACTGGGCCGAGGCATGTCAGGAAACGCCAGCCACAGAATTCTGCAGGTATTCTGGAAGCTTTGTGTCTGCCGCCACACTCGTCTGCACTCCCAAGGCCATTACTGCCGTCACCCAAGGGTCCCCGAAGCTGCTGGTCCCCCGCAGAGGGGGCGAGGGGAGGGCGCGCCGGAGTGGGGGTGGGGTCACAGCTGGGCTGTGCGTGATGGCGCCTCACACGCAGCGATTTGCTTCACTCCAAGACACACGCAAACACCTGGGGGTGGTTTTTAGGTACACAGCACAGTGGGGTTTATTTATTTGTGTCAGGTGTTGTTTGAAGTTTAAGCAATTTTGTTATTTATTAAGACAAACTCCAGTTCTCCACAGGCCATTTGTTTCCCCGGCTGCTGCCTAGCCAACTACTCCTCTGCCCTTTGAAATAAAATGGCTTAAAAAAAAAACAAAACTAAAGCAGAACACGCAGCGAATGTTGATTGCTTCTGCTCACTAAGCAAAGAAAGGCTAAAAAAAGAAAACCTCCGAATGGAACTGTTGCGAGTTCTTGGTTTTCAGGACACATTTGGGGGTTTTGCGGCTGGAAGCCAAGGCAGCTGCCCCCAGAACGGGGGCCACCCGCCAGGGAGCGGGGCCTCGTCTGACAGATGGCCGAGCCCAGGCCGCCGCAGACGGCTGGCCTAGGTTTCCTAAAACCGTGTGATGTAAAGAACACCCAATTTGTCCTGCACGGCGAGATTTGTACCCCAAGTGGGGTCGGGTTTGTGCTTGAAAACTGCCCAGTGGGGTTCGGGCTTTGAGGCTTGCTTCAGGCTTGCAAGATGCCCGTTTTCCTCGCACGTGAGAGCCATGGGTTTCCAGAAGAGAATCTGGTCCCACACACCGTGACGGGGAGGGGATGTTAGAAGTACAGGCTGGAGAACCACCGCTCTCGGGCCTGTAGTCGGGTGGGGACTCTCACAAGGCGGGCTTTAAAGTATGAAAGTCATTTCCACACTTAGAGCGAGCCTACTACCAAAATTAAGATGTCCATAAACACTAGAGGGATTGTGCCCAAGGTTCAGAGACAGTTCGCTCAGTGCTCGTTTCCTTTTTCTCCTCCTGTTCTTTTCCTCTTCTGCCCTTTTGTCCTCCCCCTTTCCTTTGGCCCAAAGCCTCTGCCCAGGCCCTCCCCGCCCCCCAGGTGTCCCGGTGGCCTGCTGCTTGTCTGACCCCTGCAGGAAGCATCCCAGGGACAGCACCAGTTCCACCTGCACCTCACATAGCACCTCTTTCTTTCTAGGTGACCATTTGGTATTAGATAGAAGAACCAGAGGGGGGAACAAAACCAATATAAATGTGCCATTTGGTGATGCACGCGCAGAGGGGTTGATAGACGAGCTCTTCGGAACCCACCGCTCCCTGCGTTGGGAGCACTGTCCCTTCCTTATCTAATAAGTGCCCAGGTGTGGTATCTTGGGAAGACTTTCTTTTTTTTTGGAGGTACTGGGGGCTGGGGATTGAACCCAGGACCTTGTCTGTGGGAAGCCAGCACTCAACTACTGAGCCACATCCGCTCCCATCAATTCATTTTTGCACCTTCCCCAACCAACAGCCACCACCTATTGTTTGTTATTGGGCAACACAAAACTTTTAGTTGGTGGTTGTCTTTCCCCATCTTGACAGGCCAGAGACTTAGAAGGAATCTTACCCAATGCACAAAAGAGGAGCAGTTGTGGACCCCGAAACAGCCAGGAGAAATGCTAATGGCACCTTTTGAAACGGAGAGTAGATATTTGGAAATGCAGAGTCCATGCAGCTACTTTTTAAAGCAGTTTAGCTGAAACATGGATTCCTTCAATCCATAAATGGAGGTTTCATCATGACTATTAAGGAAAAAAAGTATGATTTCAGTAGAAAAACCCATCTTCACTTCATCCCGAGCAATCGCCAACCATCATTTCTGTCTGCAAATGGCCAGTGAAGATGCAAACATGCTTTCATGTGGAAATGTTACCTTGCCTTCCACGAATTTGTGTATTACTAAGATTTTCCTAGTCAAGTCAGCAAAAAATGCCCAGGATGGTTGAAATGCACGCTTTTGACAGGGTCCAAGAAGAGTCCAAGATGGGATTACAGTTTTCCTAGCACAAAGGAAGGGAAACTCCTGGAAGCCGGGGCGCTCGGCTTCCTAAGAACCACCTGAGTCGGGCCAGGTGAGGCTTTTGTTCAGCCGTGAGGCTCTTGGCCTGCGCTTCTCAAACTGCCCATGGGGAAGGACGAGACCCCTCACCCCACCATCCACCAGTTTATAAAACGCAATAAAAATAAATCACTAGAAAAATGAATTTTTTTAAAAGCACTACGTCTTTATTGTGAGGGGCGACAGCCCAGACCGCTTTGTTGGGTTACCTGAGCAGTTCAGGGGCCACGGCCTGAGGACACCAGAGGCCCGGCGTGGGCTGGGGCTGGGATGCCCGGAGAGAGGGCAGGGAGCTGCCGGGCGACAGCTTCCGAGGTGCCGGGGTGTGGGGGCTGCCTGTGGACACGGGCTGGGGCCTCCAGGAGGCTGCCCCACAGGGCACCCCGCATCTTGCCAAGCTGCGATGCGTTGGTAGCCAAATGTAGATGTGGGCCCCTTGTTCCAAGAGCAGGAAAAACTGCCATGGAAGGTTACTGAAATAGTAAACGTCCTTTCTTCCTCCCCTCCACCGGGCGTGGGTTTTTATTTGCTGTTCAGAGCCGCCCTCCCTTAGGCCTGGGCATCCTGGCGTGCAGACCCTCCTGGCCCCCTCTGGACGTCCATCTCCTCTTCCCACACCTGCCCCAACCCATGGGAAGCAGGCGACCCCAAGGGGCTGCCTCTCTGGGCTAGGACAAGCCCCTTGCTGGCCTTGACCCTCTCCCTGCGCTCGCCCAAGCTCCCAGGGGTCAGAAGGCACTGGCGGAACAGGGGCCTCCCCGCCCCCCACCACCTACCCGACCCGGTGACCCCCTGGGTGGGGGGCAGCCCCACTCGAGGGACAAGGGGCGTGGACGGGCAGACAGAGCCCTCCGGGAGTGGGAAGTAATGGAGGGGACCCAGCGTGAGCAGCTGCACCCCGACCCTACCCCAGCGCACGCCCGTCTTCCCACCACAATGCAGTCACACCGAGAAGTTCGAGGCCACTGTGTCTGCAGAGACTAGACCTCAAGTGCAGGGACAGGAAGCTGGCCCTGCCACCCCAGCCACGTGATCTCCATCCACAGTTAACCTGGGAACAAAGCCCAGATTGGGACATGGGGGTCCCGACCTCAGTGTTGACCCCCATGTGGCCAGTCACGATGGAGTTCGCTTGGTCTCCCACCCCCAGGTGGGGGCCGCCTCCCTGGTGGTGGACAGGTGGTCCAGGTTCCTGCCACCACCTGTGCCCCCTTTGCCAGGGTGTTCCCACATATCCCCCCCATAAGCTTTTGCAAGTCACAGACCCGGTAAGGGATTACATCCAGAAAATATAAAGATCCGGCAATTCAACAACAACAAGACATGCAACCCAGTTTAAAAAATGAGGGAAGCGGCTGTGGCTCAGTCAGTGGGGCTCCCGTTTACCATATGGGAGGCCCCGGGTTCGGTTCCCAGGGCCTCCTGGTGAAGGCAGGCCCGCCCACACAGCGTGGTTAGCTGACCCAGCGAGCACAAGCAGCAACGGGGGGATAAATGAATAAATAAATAAAATCTTAAAAAAAAAAATGGGAAGAGGACTTGACTAGACATTGCTCCAAAGAAGGAAGACCAACGGCCAAGGAGATGCGAATAGCGAGAGCAGGTGCTTGCTGAAAAGGCGAGGGCCGTGTGTTCACTCCATCAACACGTCCGCGTCTGACCCCAAAAGGCCGAGCGCCAGGGTGACTGGGAGCCCGGGGCCCTGGGTGTCCTCGCCTTACCTTACGCGTCTCCGGGGTTGCTTGGGCAACCGACGCACCCCCGTGCCCGGGAATCAGGCTCGCGTCCCAGCCCACTCGCAGCCCAGCGGCCAGGCTTTGAAGGGGATCCACTAGGACCCCGGGTCGCTGCCCAGCACCCGGTTCCGCACAGAGGGCTCCCCAAAGTCCAGGGGGCAGCCGGTATCCCCCTGAAGGCCCCCAGAAACCAAGGGCAGGAGCCTGGGGGCTGGGCGGGAGGTGGGCGGAGGAGGGCGGAGGAGCCTCCCCCTGGACAAAAGGCCTTCTGGAAACGAAGCCTGCTTTCTACAGCCAGCCCGAGGTGTGGGAGCCGGCCGGTGTGCGCCTCGACGCTCCTCTCCGAAAGCAGCCCCCCGTGACGGCACGCGAGGGTTTCCAGTTCTTACGCGTGTGTCCGTTTTGACCAAGCAAGTCCAGACCCAGGACTGTGACCCAGTGCAATAATCAGACACGTTTTAAAATTTTGGGTAAAGGGAGCAAGACTGTTTCTAGTAAAACTTTGCAAATAATCTAAACTTCCAGCAGTGGAGGATTTTTTAATCAATTATGGAACTAAGTGAAAACCATGCAGCCACTAAAGAAATGAGATCGATCTTGATTTCTTTTCATACCTTTTAAAACTGGGCCCGTCCTGATTTGAACTCTCTCCTGACCTCCACAATGTCAGTTTGCTGGGTGACTAATGAGGCTGAGCACTTTTTCCTATATTTATTGACCTTATGTTTCCTCTTCTGTGACATTCCTCTTTCTATCTTGTGCCCATTTTTATTGTCATTTTTTTACTGATTTGTAAGGATATCGTCTATATTTTGCGTGCACTTTTTTATCATTTATAGGTGTTGGGTATACTTTGTCCCATTCATGTTTTCATATTTTTTCTCCCTCCCCTTCCTTCCTCCCTCCCTCCCTCCCTCCTTCCCTCCCTCCCTTTCTTCCTTCCTTCCTTCCACCCTCCCTCCCCTTCCTTTCCTTCTTTCAAGTATAAGGCCTTTTAAAAAGTTAACAAATACCCAAATACCTTTAACACGCCAAAAAATGCATTGATGCCAGTGCTATGTGGCCTGTGTCCAATCCACGGTCCCCAGTGGTCTCGTAACGTCTGGACTGTTGGGTTCTTCGAGTCGAGTTCCAACAAGGCCTGCCGTTGCCAGAGGCTGCTGTGTCACCCACGGCTCATTCTGTAGGTCCCCGCTTTTTTCCTTCCCCACTTGGCCACGGGAGGTTGTCTGTCTAGGAGGCTTCCCACATCGGGGACTTTTCCAACTGCCTCCGGGGGTGTCATTTCCTGGGCTCCTCGGTGCCCTGATTCCCCAGAAATGGGCAGCTCGCTCTAGACGCCTGGTTTGATTCCGTGTGATCTGGGCACGAGAGCGGTGCAGGTCGGCCTTGGGCCTGCATGGTGCCCTGTGCTCTCTTTTTGTGATGTTATGCCTGACCCGCGTGACGTTCTCCACAGACGTTCACGTGATGGTTTCGACATCCAGCGAGCATTCTTAGAGCTGTTAGTTCATTATGGAGAATCTGGTATTTGCCATTATCAAGAATCTGTATTTCTCGACATAGAAAAATGTACTCGACATAGGAAAATGTACAAATGCAGAAAAATTTGGTAGAAAACAGCATACAGAATATGATTCTTTTTTGAAATTTTCTGTATAAGAAAAACCTTGGAAGGATGTAAAGCAAATTGTTAGCTGTGCTCCTCTCTGCTGAGTTAATTCATTTCTGCATTTCCCGGGGCCCAGAGCTGACAAATTTCTCATCCTCATGGAGTGCAGAGGCTTGTAGAATAATATGCGATTCATTTCTTGGAAAAGCTCAATGTTAAGTGCTGTATATGGGAAATGTCTTCCTTTGTTCAAGTCTTTCTGTGCTGCCTTTGCTTTATCGTGGATATGCTTGTATAATCAGAAGTAATAAAGTTAACTTGAAAAGTTGAGGATAATACTAGAAAGAAAGTAAGCAAAACCCTCAAGGCCAGGTAGCTCTCTTCCTGGGAGAGTTGTGTTTGGAGTGTGTTTTTTTAAGAGATGATGCAGCAGCAACTGATGTTGAGCCCAGCATCCAGCTACACCCAGCCCCAGAATCTCTCTCTTCAGAACCTTCTAGCCCTGAAGGCTGAGCCCCAAGAATTCACCTCCCAGGTGCCTGTGCCAGGGAACTTACCCCAATCCAGAGGCAGAGCCGTGATATCAGACGTCATTCATTCATTCAACAAATAGATATCGCCAAGCACTGGGAATAAGTGCCAGGGATTCAGCCATAAACAGGACAAGCAAAATCCCCGCCCTCACGCAGCTTTAATTCTAGTGGGAGTACTAGATAGCAAGTAAAAAAATAAATTCTATCACTTCAGCTAATGATAGCTGCTATGAAGAATCTAAAACCAGATAAGGGGATAGGACTGAGGAGAGAGTGTTATTTTGTATTGGGTGGTCAACATTGAAGATGAGAAAGTTGGACAAACAATTCAATCACATAATGGGACAAACCATGCAAAGATCTAGAGAAAGTCCATTCCAGATGGAGGGAAGCTGGGCAAGCTCAAGGTGAGCAGGAAGGTCAGTGTGGCCGGGCAGAATGAACAAGGGCCACGGGGGGATGCCGAGTTAACCAAGATTGGGGTTTTCCAGGCAAGTAGGACTGAGGGAAAGGGACAGAGTTGAAGGCAAGGCAGTGATTGGAGGGCTGGCCCATGAAATCTGAGCTCAGTCAAAGGTTGGTAAAGATGACAGAGTGTGAAACTGAGTGGGCTCAATGGATTGTATGTCCTGTTGGGCCTGAAACTGGTTGACAGGGCAGTGCTGGGTCCATGATCTCGAAAAATAGGTGGTAGTCAGTGGGGTCCTTGGAACAAAGATTTTGGAGATGATGCAAACACTAGTGATGCCAAGATCTGCACATGTCCATGGAAATGAGAAACTGAAGTGGGAGGTGGAAGTTGGAAAACTGTTGAACCAGAGAAGATGAGAAGAAACAGAAATGGAAAAAAATGACCAGAAGGAAAGCCATTTCTGGGTGGAAGATTATCCCGTTCAATATTGGTCAGATAATTACAATTTAAGTAGTCACAGAAGGGGAAACTGATGGTGGCACAGTCAAGACCTCAGCAGGGAGGCTGCTGGGTGCTGCCATCTGCAGTGAGGGGCTGGGCTCTGGCCTCGGCTTCAGATTGAGGAGCAGCCCCCCCGCCCCATCTGCAGGGTTGGGGTGCCCCCAGGACCTGGGAGCTCTCCTGCCTGGGTCTGGAAAGCTGAGACCCCTATTTGGTTGGGTGAGATAGCCCGGATACTTTCGCTGCCACAAGAGGGCCTCCTAGCGCTAATTCAAAGAGGGACCTCCCAGTGGAAGGAGAGTGCAGCTGCCCTCTGCTCTCTGCATTCCCAAATCCCGGTGGCGGGAAGGCCTCTGTCTTGGCTTCCCAGGGCTGCTGTGACAAAAGACCACAAAGTGGGGGGCTTAAAACGGCAGGAACTCAGGGGAGCGGATGTAGCTCGGTGGTTGAGCACTTGCTTCCCTTGTACAAGGTCCTGGGTTCGATCCCTGGTACCTCCTGAAAAAAAAAACAAAACAGGAATCCGTTCTCTCGGATCTCTGGAGGCTAGAAGTCCTGACCGCGTGTGCATCCTGGGCTTGAGACGGCGTCCCCGCGACCTCTGCTCTCGTTACGACAGCGCCCGTCCCATCGGATCAGGGCCCACGCTCCCCCACCCACGGCCTCCTCTCGCATGTCACCTACAAAGACCCTCTTTGTAAACAAGGTCACATTCAGGGGGCCAGCGGTGGGGGCGTGAGCGCGTCCTTGGGGGCGCTGGAGGAGCCCCCGGGGACACTGGTCCTACCTGGTGACGGACAGCTGTGGGGGGGCAAGCCCCCGTCGCCCGCCCCCACCCCCCGCAGACAGCCACGCACGTAGCGCCCTGCTAAACTTCGTGGAGAGCGACGCTGAGAGAACTGCGTCCCCCACTCATGCCGCAGCCCCAGGATTTTATAAATCGGATTCTGTTGAAAGGGAAGAGAAATGAGGGAGAAGCTGAAGTTACCACTGACTGTATTTTTAGAAACTGAAGTATGAAGTGAAAAGTGGATCTCCCTAGAATACTAAATGGGAGAAGTGATAAATGTATGCCTCCAAATTCTGTGAAATGCAAGGAAGCAGGCGCCTGTTCCAGACTCACAGTGCCGACACGAGGAGGCCTGGAGCGGGTCTGATCAGAAACCAGGAGCTGCGAGAGGCCTTTCAACTCGGTTAAAAGCTGGTTGTGTTCCCGACCCCTCCAGGAAACAGCCAGCCCTCCTCCAAGGCTTTGCAAATCATTTGGAAAGACGGCGGGAGCCGTGTCCGGGACTCAGAAATCGAGCAGAAGCACAACTCCAGGACCTGCTCCCCGAGGCGGGACCCTCGCAGGGCCGGGTAGGGGACGAGAGGGGCTGCTAGGCTGTGACCTGCTGCCAGGGTTTCCTCACACCCCCGGCGCTAGAAGGGCCGTGTGTCAAGGACACTGTCAGGTGTGCGGCCAGCACAGGGACTGAGCAGGCCAGTCCCATGAGACAAACGGTGCTTTCCCTCCAGAGCCCTCTGCAAGCCCCCTGCCCCCGGATGACTCCCCAGGCAGCCCTCGAGAGCTGATCTGTCCCCTCGAGTCACCAAGAAGTCCTCGGTCTCCTCAGTCCTCTGCAGCAGTCATGAGCGTTTTTCCCCAATAGTTCCAACCCTCGGCCCTTCCAAGCACTTCCAGCCTCTGGGTCTTGTTCGGTGGAGAGGACCGGAGGGGTCACATTTAATGGCCAGTTTGCAGGCCTCCGGAGCCTTCCCTCAGCCAGGGTGACCCGTGCTGGTCAAGAGGTCGGCTGCCCTGGAAGCCCGTCCCAGCGGGGGCCCTTCGCCATGATGTCCGCGTCAAAAGGGCTGGCGGGAGAGCAGTGAGGAAACCTACCGGGGCGGGAAGATGGTGGTTCTTGCTAGGCAGTGGTGACTCAGAGAACTGTCACCTGTGGGTCCTCAGGAGACATCTCACACCTAACAGAATTGTAGCTCTAGGGGAAGTGGCTGGAAGCTGCATTTTAGTAGCATGCTGGTTGCTGTTGATAAGAGAAAGGCGAGCTCAGAAAGACGTTCAGCCTGTAGCAGAAAGGAAAGGGATTAGAGAGCTTTAACACCTTCAGGACCTGGTAGGACTGGGAAGAATCTACTGCTGATCTAACACCAGCAGCACAACGACAAAACTAGCAAATGTCTTAAGCAACAAATGCTGACTAAAAGTCAGCCTTTGGCAAAACCTAAATCAAGATACAACCTTCCGCCATCTCTAAACCTGTAAATGGATGGAAGCGCTACCCAGTGAGTCATTTCAGTTGAACAAAATGGCTCAGACAAGAGACTAAGGTCGTGGGTCTCCCTGTAAGCTGTGTAGGGGCAAGATACCCCAGCTACCTCTCTCCATGATTGCGGACAAAAATGGCGACATTTTTAAGAGACTGGTACTGCCAAGGAAACTACAAACCTGGGGAAAAATACCTGGGACTTTCAGAACTTAAAAGGCTCCCTTGGGCCGCCACTCTTCTCAGAACTGTGGACAGGCTAAGAAGCAGCCCCAAGGAGAGCAAACTCCCAATCCCAGTCCAGATGTGGCCAAGGAGAAAAGTGGAAAGGGAAGGACATCTAAAGGCAGGGCCACAGCCCACAGAGAACTGTGGAGTGGGCTGGGGGTGGAGCCGTCCTCCCAGGAGAACCAGGGCCTAATCGAGGGACAGCCCCCGCCCGGTGGGTTTTCACAATGGCCGTAATCCGGGCCCCCACTGTGTACGAGACAGCTCGCTTCTTCATTCCCTAGGTCTCCAGACCAAGAAGAGGCTGGTCCATGGGGCAGGAGCCCTCTTGCAGAAAGCCTCAGGGCTTGGTGCAGGGCTGGATGGGAACTTCGGGGTGGAAAGGGAGGGAGGATATCTCACAGGTGAGGGCAGAGAAGCAGCAGGTGGCCACAGGCTGGGCGGCGGGAGCCAAATGCTGCTCATGATGCCCTCTGCTTCTCTCCACTCTGGGAACAAGGTAGGTTGTCCCCTGGAAGCAGGCTCTGAGATGGAGTGTCGTGTAGAGGTGCCCTTGGGAGCACACCTGTAGAAAGGAGGACATGGCGGAGGGAGAAGCTGAGCCACGCAGTGGGCAAGGCAATAGCCTTGGCTTATGCCATCCAGACATGGGAGGTCAAGATGGCCCTCGAAGACTGGTCCACAGTGGCCACCACAGCCAAGTCTTATACCCTCCACTGGGTTGTTCACCGCCTCTTCTGGGGTGGGTGCTCCCTGGTGAGCCTTAACGTGTTGCACAAAGCTCTTTGCATTTTCTGCCCAGCCACTATGCCCACCTATTTTAGTCTGCTAGGCTAACAAAATGCAATATATCAGAAATGGGTTGGCTTTTACAATGGGGGTTTTATTAGCTTACAAGCTTACAGCTCTGAGGCTGAGAAAAATGTCCAAACCAAGGCCTCATCAGGCAATGTTTTCTCCCTGAAGACTGGCTGCTAGTGATCCTGGGCTCCTCTGTCACATGGCAAAGCACATGGCAGCATCTACTAGGTTCTCCCTTCTCCTCTGGATCCTTGCCTTCAGCTTCCAGCTTCCAGCTCTCTCTTTTCCTCTGAATTTCATTCTCTTATAAAGGACTTCAGTAAGAGGATTAAGACCCACCCTGGGCCACCTCTTACTGAAGTAACATAATCAAAAGGTCCCACCTACAATAGGTCCACACCCACAGAATTAACTTTAAGAACGTGATTTTCTGGGGTCCCTTCAGCATCAAAACATCACTCCACCCTATGCCTCAACCCCAGACCTCCTTGTCCCCTTCCATACCCACATTCAGGGATATGACAGCCAAGTCATCCACCATTCCCATGACTTCCAGTGTCTTCTAATCTTTCCACACAAAGTGGCCAACCAGGTGAACCCAAAGCTCTGCCCACTGAGAGGACTTCCCCTGTCGCTGTCCTCAGAGACCAGCCTGACTGAGGCTGCAGGACAGCTGCTGTGCATTTTTGACTGGCCCCTTGGACTGAATGGACCTGTCCATAAGTCAAAATCCGGCTTCTCCTCCTCCATCAGCTGGTTGTAGGGTTCCTGCACAGGACCACAGTGTGAGCGGGGTCTGTGAGTGCGACAGCAGAGGGTGGCATGGGCTGGGAGTCATGCTCAGGCAGCTTTCTCATACTCTCCGATCCTGCCATTGCCACTACCAGACATGCACTTCCATCTCACAATGGACAAGTTCTGAGCCTGCCCGACCTTCTGACAGTGACGGTGACAGAATCTGAGGCAGGATAGAATAGGGACCCAAGGAGGAAGGGGACAGAAAACCTAATAAACCTGGTAGGAGAAACTGAGGCATTGGCCTGCTGGCTAGCATTGACCTGCTGAGTCACACAGACAAGTCAGGAAGGGGCAGCTCACAGCTCACACCCAGCAGCTGCCTTATCAGAAGGCTCCTCAGTGTCCTTACAGGGTGGGGCAGAGGGAAGGGGCAGGAGGGGCTCCACCACCACCACCCACTTTCAGTTTATCTCACGTCTCGTGGACAGTGACCAGAGGCCAACAACCACCAGCCAACATGCCCTGCAGAGTTTGTTACAGAGCCAGAAGCCAATCACCACCAGAAAGCAACCCCAACACCAGTCAAACCACCCAAGAGAGCTCCCCTGCTTTGTCTCAAACATGCCAATCAGTGCAGGCCCTGGAGCCCAGCACCCCATAAAATAGGGGGCCCCAGGGCAGAACTTTGAGTTTTTATTTCCTTGAAAATGCCCGCCTTCCTCCCTGAAGGTGTACTTTCTGTCTCTTGCCTTACCCCCCAATAAATTCTCTACTTGCTTAATTTGCGGCTCGGCCTCGAATTCTTCCTCCCGATGAAGCCAAGAGCCTAGACACCTGGACACTGTCTCCAATAACAAATCCAGCCCAGTCTGAGCCGGTCCAGATGCACCATCAGACATTCTGTTGCCACCGGGACCCAGAGGCACTCCAGGAGTTGCTTGCCGAAAAGCACAGAGCTCTCTGCGACAGGTAGCATGGGTTTGTTTTGGAATCCCACGGGACTGCGTTGTGATTCTCAGACAGGGCCTTGTTGCCAACTCCAGGAAGCATTTTTCTCACCACTGACACTCGTAGCGCAGCATCTGTTCAGTCGTAAAGTCCACGGGGCAGAGCTGCTTGCATTGCAGCCTGCACCTGCTGCAGAGCCCTTTCCCGCTTGGGGCCCACTCAACGCTGGCTGCTTCTCATGTCTAGCCTTATGGGCTGCAGCAGTGTTCCCAGGAGGGGAAAGTGCTGGCCCCAGATTCCATAGTGGCCCCGCAGGGATTGGGTGGGAGATGCAAGATACAGTAGCTGGTCCTTTACTCAGCGTTGACCCCTGAGAATTTTATTAATGTGGAGGGCCTCTGAGTCTTTGCAAGGCTTAGCTCCCACCTGCTGGGGCTCAGATATCTTAGAAGACATCCAGTGCATTAGCCACTTTTTGCTTATCCCCCAATCTCCATGGTGTCACCAACGTACCAGCTCAGTGTGATGTTCTTTGTGATGCCAAGTTAGTTCAGATCTCCTGGGATGATATTAGGACAGAGAGTGGGTGAGTCAATGTAGTCCTCAGGCAAAACTAAATGCTTCCTGTTATTCATTCCAGGTGAAAGCAAGCCGTTTCTGATCCTCTTTCTCACTGGGATAGAAAAGAAGGCAGTCACCAAATCAAGGGGGCGCAGCAAGACACTGAGGCCGTGCTAACATGCTCTAGCAGAGATGCCACGTCTGGCCGGGCAGCTGCAGTTGAGGCTACTTCTTGGTTTAACTTGCCATAGTCTGTTGTCATCCTCCAGGTTTCTTCTGATTTCTGCCAGGGCCAGCCTGGTAAATTAGATGGGGATATGACGGAGACCACCACCCCTGCATTCTTTACGTCCTTAAGGGTGGCGGTAATTTCCACCCCCACCCCCGACCTGGAGTGCAGTATTTTGTTTACTATCGGGGGGCACTTTCAGAGGTGTCCATTTGTCATCCCCCACTACGATCGCTCTTGCTCCGTAAGCCGAGGACTCAGGTGAGTTTGCACCAACTGCCAAGTATGTCTCTCGTGAACATGATTTGGGGCCTTGAGACATGACTACCAGGTGGTTCATGGACTCAACGAATCCCCTATAAACCAGGCTTTGGCCAAGTTTCTAATTATTAAATTGCCCCCATTTTAATGAAGAGGTATGGCAAAGCTTTGGGTCTAAGATCTCATCACCAACTCCAAGCCTATGTCCTACAGTCCTTGAGATGTCCCGATACTGTCCTTTCCCAACTGTACAGTTATAAATGGCCTTAGGTCTCCTTGAAGAAGGAATGGGAGAATTATCATGTGCACTTGCCACGGTGAAGCACAGTCCTTTCCCCTGGGGAACCAGTCTTCTTGTCAATCAATAGACACCCCCCCACCACCACCACCAACTGAAAATTGGCTCAGATACGGAAACTGGGCAAAGGAGGCTGACTTCTTAATGAGGCAACTGTCCTCATTCTCTGGTCATCCACCTTCGCTTTCTTCTGATGGTCCAAGGTGAGTAGCACCTTGCTGGTGCACGTGTATTTTGGCCCCCTAAGGATGCTGCATCCTATTAATCATCTTCATAAGTCTGCAGGCCAGGCTCCCTCGGCTGCCACACCAGCCTTTCTGCTCACTACAATAAGCGCATCCATCTGGCTGCTGACAGTTAAGTGCTGACACCTGGCCTCTACTGTTTCGGCATCCTTTCATCTCCATTGCTCCCCTGAGCCTGGTTCCGCGGCTTCTCCCACTATGAGCCCTGCCTGCAGAGGGGACCACCCAGCACTGAATTCTTTGGTGAAGGTGATACTCTCCTCAGCAGCTCATTTCATGTGCCCTTGGTCAATGGCGAGGACTTCCCATGGGATGCAGTCATCTGGTAGGTCTTTGGCCGTGGTAGAATATCTATTTCTGCAAGCCCACTTCCTGGGCCTCCTCCTCCCCTCCCCACCTCTGGCCTTGACAATTCTGGCATTCCCCTCTTACTTAGTGTGGACCATGGCTTTTACTAGGCTTCTAGGAACCATCCTAGCAGCAAGTTCATAACATCTCCTAGGGTCTTGCCGAGAAGTGAAATTTTGTATCTTGAGAGATAACTCCCAAGGTGACAAACTCTCTCTTATCCAATCTTATGTCCCAGTTGCCCTGATGAAGCACTTTGGGAATCCAGTTCCATGTGCACTCCCCAGGCCCCTGGTGGTCCAATGCTGATTGGGTTCTGTAGCTCCTAAGGATCTTGGTCCCTTTCCTTCCTTATCAGGCCCAGCACATCCCTGGCTGGATTGTGCTGTGACCTAACCCTACTAATAGGTCTAGTGGGCAGGGGAGGGGAGGGAAGACCCTGAGGGGGACACGTTGTCTTACAGAGAAGAGGTCTTTACACTGTCTTCAAGAAAACAGAGAGTGCCAACCTCTAATAGGAAGGGGAGGCGCACATCTGCAGGCTCAGAGGGTTCAGGGGACCCTGGGAATTCAAGATTTTCAGGAGGGGCGACCCAGAAGTCCTTATTCCATGTGTCCCCACCAGGGCCCTGACCTTGGCATAGCAGACCTGCTTTGGTAGGGGGTTCAACCTTCTCTGGAGCTCAGCTACCCTGAGGAGTAAGTCCTGGGGCAGCTTTCTCTATCCTGCTGCAGGAAATAAGAGCCTCCTCTTCCCCTCGGAAGCCCGGTGGCTCTCACACTTGGCTTCCAATTGCCTATCAATTTCAGATTTCTCAGCCTTTTGTTATTTCCTAGAGCATCTTCAATGAGCCCCACCCAGTGTGGTCCTTGTGTTTATTCCTCCTGTACTTACTGGAATGCCATCCCAATGCACAATTAGATCACCACCTGTGCATCACCTGTCAGCCATCCAAATGGAGAGAGATCTGGCTTCAAAACCCCACCTGATCACCTGCTTCCTTGGCCCACTCCTGGCACCAGCTGTTGTAGGTTAAGTTCTCCTGGAAGCCCGACTCTGAGATTGAGTTTTGGGTGCAGGTTGTTTATTAAGGAGTGCTCTTGGGACCACAACACCTGTGGGAAGACGGGAATGGAAGAAGGCTGGGGCAGAGGGAGAAGCCAAGCCATGCAGCAGGCGCGACGACAGCTCCAGCCAACACTAAGGGAAGCTCTGGGGCCAAAATTGCCCAGCACTTTGGGGCTGTTCCCCTCGGCTCCCCGCTCTGGAATCCGAGCTAGTCTAAAGGCTGGCAGAGCCCAGGCACAGGGAAGGGGTGCTGCCGGCTCACTCGCCCCCACAGCCCCAGCCAGAGCTCGTCGCGTGGCCGCGCCCAGGCGCCACGAGAAGCCAAGGGCAAGGCCAGCTCTGCCGGCTTTGTCTTAATTAGATGGTAGACGTTTTATATAGAGGAAAGTCACACTTTGTCATGAAGTGCAACTGCTGCTTCCCCGGGTCGCCATGTCGTCTCATTTTCCTTTATGGCCGTTTGTGACATGCCTAGCGTTTCCTCTTTATGCAGTCACCCACTCAGAGGGGCTCCTGAGAGTCACACAGGCTCGGGCTGACTCCCCAGAGAGCCGGTCCCGGGCGCCCCAGTGCCACGCTGTGCGGAGACCGAGACGGCAGCAGCCGTTCCTGTCCTGTTCCGGCCTCCAAGGAAGAGCGTTCAGCAGGTCACTTTCCATTATGGTATTTTTCGTAGGTTTTTATGGCATGTGCTTTATTGGATTAAGAAAGCTCCGTTATATTTTAGTGTTTTGGCTTTTTTTAATCACAAGTGGATATGGACTTTTTTCCATTTTTTTCATCTATTGAGGTGATTTAACCATTTCTTTAATGATTGTTGGACTATTCACATTTTACATTTCTTACTGTGTTCGTTTTAGTAAATTACAGTTTCCAGGAATATTTACATTTTGTCTAGATTTTCAAATTTGCTGGTATGAAGTTGCTCGCAAAAGCTTCTGATGATTACTATTACTATTTATTTCTGTAATAACCCATAGTGATGGCCTCTTTATTTCTGACATTGGTTGTTTGTGCCACTGCTGGTTTTTTCTTGATCAATCTCACCAGAGATTTCTCAATTTTATTAATCCTTTCAAAGAATAACTTTCATTTTGGTTGATCTTCTCAATTGTATATTTGTTTTCTACTTCAATAATTTCCATTCTTCTCTTCTACTTTATTTGTATTTTTATGTTCTAACTCCTTAAGACAAACGCTCAGCTCATTAATTTTCAATCTCCCTGTTTCTTCTAGTATGTGCATTTAAGCTATGAATTTATCTTTAAGCACTACTTATCTGCTTCCCAAAAGTTTTGATGTACAATTTTTTTTATTTTTCAGTTCAAAAATACTTTAAAATTTTCCACTGGTGTTTTCCTCTCACTTATGAACCTTTGGAAGTATTAAATTCCAAGCATATGGAGATTTTCTGATTTTTTTTATTCTTGCTTTCTAGCTTAATTGCATTATGGTCAGAGAATTTTATCCTGTATGGTTTTAGCCTTTGAAACTTGTTGAGACTTACTTTATGGCCAAAGATATCATCTATTTCAATAAATGTTTCATATGTTCTTAAAAGATTGGGTATTTAGGCGTTTCTGGTGTGGTGTCCTGTGCACATTCAGTTTTCTGCTGTTGTTAAAATAGTCTACATCCTTACAGATTTTTGTCTGCATTATCTATGAGTAATGATACAGGCATGTTAAAGTCTCCCACTATGATTGCAATTGTGGATTTTCCAACTTCTTTTTATTCCATCAATTTTTTTCTTTATATATTTTGATGCATACATGAAGTTGCTTGCAAATTTGAATTGTTATATCTTTCGGATTAATCACCACTTCCCTCTTTGTCTCTGGTAATTTTTATGGCTGGAGTCAACTTTGTCTGATATTATTATATCTTCTAACTTCCTTTTTTGTGAGTGTGTGCATGATATGGCTTTCCAGTATTTTATTTTGAACCATTTTTATCCTTATATTGTGGGATGTAGGAAACCAGTGCCTAGGGAAAAATGTTTAGTCTTAAATGCCTTTCTTCAGAAAATTTGTAACCAGTATCTCTTCAAATATTGCTTCCACAAATTCTTTTTCTCCTCTTCTTCTCAGACTACATTAAATTTTTATGAAAATGAAAAATTCGTAACCAGTATCTTCAAATGTTGCTTCTACAAATTCTTTTTCTCCTTTTCTTTTCAGACTACATTATATTTTTATGAAAACTCACCGTATCTTGTTTCTTAAACCCTATTTTGTATGTTCAAATCCAGTGTCTCTCCATGCTTTATCCTGGATGTTTTCTCTTGACCCATTTTTAAGTTCATTAATTTTCTCTCTGGCTGGACTAATCTTCCATTAAACCCATCCAACGAATTCTTAATTTCAAAAATTGTATATTGCAGTTCTTGAATTTGTATTTGGATATTTCCAAATCTGTTATGTCACTTTTTTTGTTGTTTCCAATCCTTACTTATTTTAAAGTTTTTCCTGGTGAATTCCAATATCTGGAGTACATGAAGGTCTAGTTTTATTGTCCATTGTTTCTGTTGGCTCTTGTCCACACTGTCTTTTCTGTTTGTGTACTTGCTTATTTTAGATTGTGTGCTAGACATTTCACTTGGAAAAACATTTTTTTTTTTTTTTTTTTTGTAGAAATAATTTGATGATGAAATGTTCTTTGAGGATTTTGTTTTGTGACTGCTAAGCATCTGAATGCATTAGCAATCTGGAATCATCTTTATCTAATTTTAAGGATTGAGATTCTCTGCACCTTTCATGTCTGAAAGCGAGGCTGAAGTTCCTATAAGGGCTTTGTTTATCTCCAGTTCATTTTTATTCTTAGGTGCAGCCCTCCAATGTGCCAACCCAGAGCAGAAGGGTTGCTAAGACCCCCAACTTTGGAAGGCCTTGGACTCTAAACTTTTCCCTCTTTCCTGCTCAGCCTCTCAGTTGCCTCTTCCAGGATTGGATCGGCAAGCACTCCCAGGAGAAAGGCTACCCCACACACTGGGCTCATCTCTGAATTTCTCTCTTCTTCTTGATACTGGCCCATGGATTTTTTTACCAGCTTATTAGCCCACCAATATTCAATAATGTTTTTAAAATACTCTGTTAAAATAATTCTAGTTGTCTTCAGAGGGAAGATTGGTCCAAATGACCTAGTTCACCATTACTAGGAGCAGAAGTCCTTACACCATTTTTCTCAGTACAAATACAAGAACTGACCTTCTCCTGAGACCACTAGATCAGAGTTTCTCATACGCTCCTTTGGAAGCCTGACTATGTTGTTTTGTTCTGTTCGGGGAGGGGGTGGGGAGGGAGGGGGGATGGGAATTCTAACTTTCTGAAAAGAGAAGCTTGAGTACAGGATGGCCCAAATTCTGAATGGGTTCTATTCCAGAGGTCATTTGTAGGTGGTTGTTTAGCACTGGAATGTGTGTTCCCCTATAGGATGATAGGCCAACCCACAAGAACCCCTCCACGGGGATTCCGTGTCCTGGAATTGGGGTGCAGGTGGGAGGGGGCCTGCAGGAGGACCTGTGCTGCCTCCCTCTTCAGGAAGCATGGGGACGCCCCCGGAGGGAACAGGGACAGGAGTCCTCTGTCTCTAGTGTCTCCTCCTCTTTGTGTTCTGGGCACCCTGACTCCCTCTTCCCAGTGGTCTGGGACCAACCAGTGGCCCTCGACAGGCCAGCACTTCCAGGGATGGACACCCCGAGCCTCTCTGGGGTCCTCAGCTATGTATTGAAGAGTCTCTGACAAGCCTGTCCTCCCTCCAAAAGTGTCCCCTGCCTGCAATTCAGCTAATTTTCCTCTCAGTTAATAAATCTCAAACGCCTCATTGCAGACCACCTCTGTTCAGAGCTGGGGGAAGGAGGAAGCAGCTCTGACTCATTCACCCTGCCAGTGGCTTGGGAGTTTTAGAAGTGGCAGCTGCTGTGATATCATTTCAAGCAAAGGTAACAGAATGGAGTGAAAACATTACTCTGGGGAGAGAGACAATAGGAGGGCATGTGGTTGAAGAGTCTACACTTCGCCCCTTGTTCCCACTTTTCCAGCTCCTTCCCTCCCTCCAACTCTGAGTCCTGGGAATCTCTGAAAGTTCCAAGTCTGAGTATATTTCACAGGGGCCCCAGGGTGGAGTGGGGTCCGTGTGGTACAAGGGAGCACCAGTGGCGGTGAAGACGGGGGAGAGAAGGCAGCAGGGGCTTCTCAGGCACTGGGTGTAGCTATGACTGTAAGACTGAGCTTCTCAGGGGACATATTTTTAAGATTTTTGTCTTGATAAATCAAATATGTTTACATGCTAGAGTGTTGCTGCTTTTCATTTTTAAAATATTATCAGTTTAAAAAAAAATCAAAGTCAAGGTTTCATTCCTGGTACATTTTACTTGAACATTAATTCAGTTGTACTCAATTTTTCTAGAAAACAGAAAACATTCCTAGTTTTATTGTAGCCACAAAAAGAAATACACATAAGAAAGAAAAGGATCATTAAAATACCCTATGGCTATAACAATCTCTACAGTTAACCATGGATGACCGCTCGGTGGTCCTCACAAGCACCTTGCAAGGTGTCGCTTTCCCATTTTACAGATGGGGAAAGTGAGGCTCGGAGAAGCTAGAACCCTTGCCTAGGACACAGTCTTGGCCTGTCCAGGGCCACTGGTTGATCCCAGGCCACTGGCCTCATGTTCAGGGCTTTCCTCACAGCTCTACAGAAGTTTTGCATTAACCAGCCTGCCTGCGGGGTTTGTGTTAGATTCCTGTGGCTGTGTAACAAAGCGCCACAGCTGGGTGGCTTAAGACAACAGAAATGTGTGGTCTCAGTTCTGGAGGCCAAACGTCTGCCTGCCTCTGGAGGCTCCAGCGCCTGCTCTCTCCCAGCTGGACGGGTACCAGCCGTCCTTGGCGCGCCTTGGCTTGCGGCAGCATCACTGCAGTGACTCCGTCTTCATATGACGTCCCCTCTCTGTGGGTCAAACCCCCTCTCCCTTCTTCTCTAAGGACACCAGTCACTGCCTTTAGGGCTCACCCTAATCCAGGATGATCTCATCCCGAGATCCTTAACTGAATTACTTCAAGAAAGACTCTATTTCCAAATAAGATCACGTTCACAGACTCCAGGTGGACGTATCTTTTGGGAACCACAATTCAACCCACTGCAGGGTTATTTTTGGACAACCAAACTTTGGGATAGTTTTTCCAAAAAGGACTTCTCTGTGCTTCACAGGGACAAGGTGACATTGGATATTTATAACCCATTGCCAATATGAGCAGAGTTTGCTCCCCAATAATCTGGATTATCAATGCAACTTAGCAAACTCAGGGAGGCATCCAGGAAATAGGAAGGACATTGAGTGTGCACAGAGAGCCACATTCAGGCCGTCCCTGCATCTGGGCCTCCCACGCTGGCCATGACCACATCATGACTGGTCCTGGACAGGACCTCACCCTGGGCTCGAATCCAGCAGGCATGACCCACGGGGCCATTAACAAATGTGTCTGAAAGCCCCAACAGGAGGGTCTCAGGGCACACCCCTTTGTCTCCAGATCAAGGCACTCTGTCTGCAGTAGAGAACTGTACACCAGCTGAAAACCAGCTCCCGGCAAGCTGCTGGGTCCTGAGAGAGAATGAACATCTGACCATGGGACATCAGGGAACTACGTGGCCAGAACCACCAAGTTGAGGGATGGGTAAGCCCAGCAGTAAACTATCATAAGATGGACGAGGTGAATATGGTGCCACGTATGGTGCAGGCTCAGGCAGGTCCAGAGGGCACAAGTGAGCTGCACAAACAGGTGCCCAGACCCCCACGTCTGCTCCCTCGGTTCACACCTATGATGTCTTTTGGGGTGAGTAGATGCCAGCTGACGGAGGAGGAAAAGCCTGTGGGTGGACCATATGGATGGGTGCAAACCAAAATGGATGGCTGCCACACAATACCCCACTCAGGGTCAGCTTTTAATGTCAGAGGAGAGGCGAAATCCTCCTGAAGCACCTGGTCATTTACTTGTATGTAGCCCAAGGAAAGGACATGCAGAGCTTTCTGGTGGTAGCTCATAGACTGGTTGTGGATCAGAGACCTGGAAGAAGCAAGGTCGGAAGATGAGGAACAATAAGATCTGGGCAAGAGTCAAAGCACAAGAATCATAAGTGAATGGCCAGTAGAAAGTCAGGCACCAAACAGACAGGCAGACAGGATGGTGTGTCCAGTTGATGCCAGCTAGTCTATGTCCTTGGCTACCCCAGGGCTGGCACAATGGGCTCATGACTACATTGGCCAAGGTGACCTACAGGGAGACTGTGTAGCAAAGGTCCTTCTCACCAAGGCCAAGCTAGCTACTGTCACCAATGGACATTCAACTTGCCAGAGGCAGGGACCAGTGCTGGGCCCCTGATGTGGTACCATCACTCAAGATCATTCGTTCTTTGAGGAGACCATCCTGGAAAGCGCAAAATTTTATCACTTGGGATTGACATGGGTTTTCCTTTCCTAACCACCATCTGAGTCCCAGAGCATATGATCTATGAACATGGGGACCCTATATAATTGCCTTGGGCCAAAGAACTGCTTTACAGCAAAGAAGATGTAGGAACGGGCATACTCCCATAGGATCTGCTGGTTCTATCACAAACTCCTGGCATCTTAAAGGCATAGTTGAGGTGATAGCTTGGAGATGACACCCCCCACCAAGAGGAAGGTGTCCACCCCACAGCCCAAATAGCAAATAAAAACCAATATCACATCCCCAGGGGGAATGGTAGAAGTTGTGTCTCCCTCTAGATTTGAAGGACACACGTGCAGGTACTATCCTTCCGAGTGCGGTGTACACCTGGGAAAATGCTGTGCTGCACCCCCAACAGGCTGGATACACGAGCCCAGGACCCAAGGGGTGGAAGTTCGGTGTCCTTCTCACCATCACACCCAGGGACCCACTTAGTGAATTTGTACTTCCATGCCTTTGGGCTCTGTGGGACTAGAAGTCCTGGATCCCAGAGGGGAGATGTTTCTACAAGAGAATACAGTAAGAATCTCAGGGAACATAAAGTTACCATTGCTACCTGACCACTTTGGGCTCCACATGCCACTATTAGAGCAGGCAAAAACAGGTGTCACCATGCTGGTGTGGGTAATTGACCCTGATCATCAATTATACATAAGGGGGCAGAAAAGAATATGTTTGGCACCCATCTGAACCCCGGGGCATCTCTTGTTTCTCCCATGAATAGTTTTAATTTTAAATAGACTAGTACAGCAAGTAGCCTGATTGGACACAGTAAACTCCAATATTGAGAGTCTGGGTTACCCAACCAAGTGAGCCACCTAGACCAGAAGAAATGCTAACCAAGGGTGAAGAAAACTGAGAAGGGTGCTAGAAAAGGGAGATGAAAACTGGCTATCATCGTAGGATAAGATACAGCAGTGGGAGCTGTAATTTGTCACTCAAACTCTCCCCCTCTAATTTTTCCCAGAAATTGTGACCAACTAAACTCCTGGAGAACCTCTGTCTGGATGGAGTGAATGTAATGTGGGAAATACATGTATCTGCACCATGAAAGGGGTGGACTGTAGTGGTTCCCCTTTACTCCCTCAGCTACTACAGATGTTGCCTGCTAATGCCTTCTCAGAAGCAGCCCACAGTCAATGACCTGTAGAGTGTTCTGAAACCAGCCTCCTGTCTCAAGAGGGACCACCCCTGCGATGCAACTCACACTCCAGGGTTACTCCGTGGGATCAGATTGAAGCTAGCCTTCAGCCAAGAAAGACCACATCTTTGCTCAGCCTTTCTTCCTTTCCCTGAGCTGCTTGCCTAATGCCTCTTCTCCTGAAAGTATGTCCTCAATAAATCATTTGCACAAGAATACTCATCACAGACTTTGCTTCTAGAGATGGTAAGCAACCACTGTATCAGCCTGGACTGTACACTGAGCCATTTTCCCCAAATAAGGATGGATTTGTGTTGATCTAGCCACATCTTCCTCCTGTTTCCTCTTTGACACAAATATTTTAAAGACGGTTGGCTGTGGCTGATGGGGTCTCCCATGGTCTTAACCAGAGTCATTCTAGGTAAAGAGAAAGGCCAGACGTTGAACTCTAACACATGGAAGCCTTATGAGCTTCCAACTAAGCAGCCAACTAATATTGACATTAAAACTAGCACAGCCCCACATCCCACCACCCCAAATTGTCAGCACTCACAGAATTACTGGATTCTCTGTGTCCACTCTGCCATCCCTCGCTGCTATAGAATGGCTCCCCCAGTGCCTAGAATCAAGTTCTCACACAACAGTGCCCACAGCAAGAAGAAAGAGGACACAAAAGGACATTTTCATGAAGCTCTTTACTTTTTATGATTAGGGAGGAAAATATTTCCCAGGAATTCTCCAGCTGACTTTTTTGTACATCTCATTGGCTAGAATTGGTTGCATGCTAACTCCTAGACCTGAACTGTGCTGGGATTGGACTAGAAATACGTTCATCCCAGGGCCTGGGAAATTTGCTGCTCAAATAATAATAGAGGTTCTGCTAGCAAGCAGGGAAAAGGCAACAGTGTCTGCCACAAAACTTAAAGAATTAAACCAAAACTGGAGTGCACTGTCACCATGTAGGGGAAGGACCTTCAGCAGTGCTGATCTCATGATCTACATTTAAAGGTGATATTGTTAGTACCTGAAACAATTAATTGATTATTCCCTGCTCAACATTACAATTCGTTCAGTCAATGAATGAACTGGGCCTTAGATTTTCAGTTAGATTTATGGAAATTGTGGCCTTTTTCCCACCATATTGCTTTATCAATGTTACCAATAATAGAATAGAAGATAAAACAGAACAAGCAAATGGTCAAAGAAATCAAAACCCATAAACAGCTGAATAATTTCTCATTAATATGGTAGCTCTGCATGAAAATATTCTGTGACACAGAAAAAATAACACAGCTGACCAGGCAGCTTCCAGCTCAAACACCCTTCCTGTTGTGAGGGAATTCTCAGAAGCTGGGGAGACAAAGCCCCACCTTACAGCACAAACGCTGAAGGGGGTAAACTTCTTCCCCGCTTCCTGGATGCTCGGATGTGGGTTCGTGGGTCCCGCAGTTGGTGGGACCAGTCCCTTAGAAGCTTAAGGGGCGGGGTTCCGATGAAGGGCAACCTGGGGTTGCACACTGCAGTGGGAGCAGGTGCACGTGGTGTGCCCAGAGGTTCAATGCCCGAGACAGAAGCTGTCTTGAGGCAACAGCATCACAGGAGATGCTTCCCAGGAACTCTGTGCTCTCAACTGCTGGGCCTGCCCATGTCCCTGCCCATTCCTGAGCCAGGTCCTCCAGCTCTCCTCAATTCTGTGAGTATCAGATATTTAATGAGACTTGGTTTGTGTTTTTTCAAAACAAGAACCTAGGCTGGTACACAGGTACATGGGCCAGTCCTCTGGGCCGTATACCTGGACGGTCCCTCAGAGTGCACACAGGACGGGCCCCCTGAGAATGCGCCAGGCAACTCTCTGTGACTGGTTGCTGGCAGGGACCATTGTCCAGTACATTTTTTTCATAGCCACGGGCCCTTTGACATGCTGAAGTAGTTAGCTCTGTTTTTATTTCTAGTGTCAGGAAACCAAGAGACCATAGTTAATTTTTTTTGCTCCCCAGTAGATGCCTCAAAGAGATATTTTGATCACATTAGCGCTGTTTTAGTCTCCCACCTGCTAAAACAAATAGCATGCAATGGATTGGCTTCACAACATCAATTCATCGATTCCTGGTTTCAGAGGCTACAGAGCTTGCTTCTTCCCAGGATTGGTATCTTCTGGCTGGCAGTCTTTGGGGTTTCTTGGCTTTTCCGTCACATGGCAGCGTCTTCTGCTTTCTCTTCCATGTTCCATTGACTTCCAGCTTCTGGCTGCTCCCCGTGGTTTCTCCTTCCGTCTATCACTCTGCTTAGAGGACTCCAGGGATCCAGATTAAAGCCCCACCTGACTCAGTGGGGCCACACCTTAGTTGAAGTAGCATCTTGAAGGGCTCTGATTTAAACATGTCTACATCCACCAGAATGTGGACCAAGACGAAGACAATGTTCCAACTGGGGCGCACGATTCAGTCCACATTTGGGGCCTCCTTGCAATGGATTGTTTTTCAATTCAGAAAGAGGCAACCCGCCAATGACTGTTAAAAAGAGAGAAATAGACTGTGTCTTGAACTGCTTTCTAGATACAAATCCTTGCTTGTTTCATAATACGATGCTCAGCTCTAACGACTCCCTTGCAGCACATAACTTCTAAGGTATGCCTAATCTTGCCTCTTCTCCACAAAACATTGCCTCTTGAAAGACTTCTACAAAGACTCAGTGATTGAAGTGGCAATTTAGAGTGGGCTTCACCACTGCAAGTCCATTTGTAAAGATCTCCAGGGGCTTCCAAATCCCTCCCTGGAGAAACAATTTCCACTTTACACACTCTCATATTAGCAATGCTCTCATTTGGTTAATTCACTTCTAGTCATGGCGTATTCAGGCAAAACAAACGCTTTACATTATTGTAAGTTGGTGTCTTCAAAATAATGAGGCC
This sequence comes from Tolypeutes matacus, assembly GCA_026826555.1. Taxonomy (NCBI): domain Eukaryota; kingdom Metazoa; phylum Chordata; class Mammalia; order Cingulata; family Chlamyphoridae; genus Tolypeutes; species Tolypeutes matacus. The sequence goes on from JAKSZT010054037.1 coordinate 1,794,769, forward strand.
TGTTACCCAGACAGAACTTCATAGAGGGTTCAAGGGCACGTGCCTAAATGAAAATCTTAAATGGGCTTACTTAGACGTCTCAAGCCAGAGAAGTCTACACATTAGCCCTGGGAAGGACACCCCCTCTCCTTGCCCAGCGCCAGCAGGACACACTATCTACTGTTTTCTTAGCAACAGCATTTAGATTTGACCTGTTGTCATCATCAGTTGGGCTGCTGTGGAAACATCCAGAGCTGGTGTCACCCAACATGAAGGTAATTCATTCAAAGCAGACAATTTGGAAGTCCCTGTCTCTTCCCAATGTGATCTAAAGATAAAGATAGCTTTATCTTATCAGCACAAGAGTTAACTTGAAGCCTCTCTAAAAATGGTGCTGTATTACACAGCTGTGTCCTTTGAGGCAAATAACCATTTTTATTTCCAGTACTTTTACGTTCTTTGTAATACTAATGAAAAATGTGATGTGCACCCCTGCTTCAAAAAAGATTACAAGGCACTGGCTTTCGCAGCAGAAAACTGGCAGAAAGATGTCAGGAATAAATGTAAACATCTGCTCCAGGCATGTCATCTTCCATATGGACACGTTTTAGCACAGCCACAAATCTAAACCATCTTATTTTGTATTATGAAGGGCAATTAAAAGCTAAAAATAAGAAAACGGCTGCCATTAAAACACAATGACATCTAAAAAGGCAACTGCAACTGTCACAGTGTAGGGCACGCGCGTGCTTGGGCATTAAGCTCATTGGTTGATCGCCAGGAATTTATTGAGAATGAATTGTAAGCAAGATGTGGGGTGGATGCTAAAGACAACATAAATGGGTCATGAAGACATGATCTCCATCCTCAAGTAGCTTACAATACAGGTGGCGATTAGGAATCAAGGGAAACTTGTCTAGTTACCCAAGACTAGTGATGAGGCTGCATTCTGAGAAGAGTGTAGAAAGTAGATGTTTTTTTCTACTCCATCATAAACGGGGACTCCAAAAATCTTTGCTAGCGCTGTGGGATTCAGCTCTGCGTAAGTGCTCTGGAAGCATAAACACTTTTCCACCCCAGGCCTTCTCCCTACAGTCTTCCAAAATCAGAACCATTTCAGCAGACTGCCAGGTGGTCAGAATGCCAGAGAGGAGAAAGACCACTGTCCTCACCCTAATTCCTCTGGATTAGCCACCCCCAAGGGATGCCAGAGGTTCCCTTCCCCAGGCAAGGCCCATGCCTCTCTGAGTCCCTATGTCTGCACCATCTCCATCCCTCACATTGGGGTGGAATTTTTGTCTCTGAGTCTGTCTCCACACTAGGCTGGGAACCCTATGAGGACAAGCTGTGGTTACTCAAACCTGATCACTCAGTGCCTTGAAAACAACTGGCATTCAAAGCAACATTGCTGAATGGATGAACGGGTAACAGATGGCACCTTAGCCTGCCTTTTATTAGCCTTCACAGTGCAAGTGCAGTGGTCTTAGAGTCAAGATTCAGCCATTGTAATGCACCATTGCAGCTCAACTCAAAGACATAACTTTCCTCTGCTCCCTTGTTCCTACCTGCCAATGAATGAACTTAGTATGGAATCATCACCACACTGGAAATGCCAACTGGCATGTACCTCCCTCCCTGGTTACCATATGGAGTAGCAGGAGTCTTTCAGTAACCAGTGGGATGTGCTTCCCTTTAGCCTCGTGGAGCCTTGTTTCATCTTCTACCTCCCAGGTGTTGCTGACTTTATACAGTTATTCCTGAAAATAACAAATAATAATAATTCTTCTTGTGTGCTTAGAATCATGCTGGATTCTATGGGATTATGAAGATGAACAAGCCATAGCCCCAGCCCTAAAGGAGTTTGTAGTCTAGTAGGGGATAAGCTCTGTGCCTAGACACGGTTATACCAGCAGAGTGTGGCATGCACCACAGAGAGCAGGGCAGGCGATGACAAAGACGCTCTACTCCATATGTGCTTGGTCATGTTTCTCACAGCTCAACTCACTCTTTGATTGAAGACCATACCGTCTTCATTTCTGGGGCAAGCTGTGCCTGCAAGTGCAGGGTCTTTAAAATACGGCCTATTCTATTTTGATTAAGCATCTGTCATCTGCATTTCCATTTTTGGATGAGCTGTCAGTTACTGCTTCCCTGATATGCATGTAGCTATGCACAGGCTAATTTAGGGACAGCTGAGCGGTGACTGATATTGAGGAGGAACTAATGAGAGCTTGTCTACTTTGAGAGGCTGTCAAAACGGGACCAACCCTGTTAGGGCCCTTCAACTTGCTAATCTCCTGTAAGGCAAACATCCTTTCACCACGTCCTACTTGAGGGGCAAGGAACTATTCGGCCTGAGGGTTCTTTAGGGCAGAGAATGGTGGTTCCCCAGAATGGGGTGGGGCCTAGGACCCACACTGCAAGGAGGTCCCACTCCTGACAGCTCCCCCCAATCCAGGTAGGCTTCAGCCACAAAACTCTGGGTGCCCTAATGGGATTCTGAATTTGTGGCAATCAGGAAGCTCTGGGCAATGGCTCTCAACTCTCAACTGGGAAGCTTTTAAAAGAAATGCAGATTCCAAGGCCCAGCCTCAGAGATTCTGATTCCTTTAGTCTAGAGTGGGGCCCAGGCATCTGAATTTTTTAAAGCTCCCCAGCAGATACCAAAGGGCATCTAACTTTAAGAACCTCTGCTCTGCCTGAAGAACTTCTCTAAACTGAGGAGTCAGAGACCTAGAAAGTTTTCTCCTGGGCTCACACTTACCCATGTCTGGAGCAGATTCTTGAAAATACCTTTATTTGTATTAAAACATTAACTTTTTCGAAATGTTTGAAATTATTTGGCTTATTTCACATAGAAGCTATTACTTCTTTTCCAAAACAATATAGGAAGTTGGCAGTTTTTCATATATACCATTTTACAGGGTGGAATTCTGTATAAACCAGACACTCAAACTAGTCATGTAAAATGAGCCCAGTCATTTGGTCCAAGTGACATTCTCAACATCTACGAAACAGTGAACCTAGAGCCACTCTGAACCACAGATCTGGGTTCCACAACACGGCAATGGAAGGCATTCCTTTTCACAGCCCTTGGGTCAGAGGGGCCTGGTTTGTAGCCCTGTGGTCTAAGCTCCCACAGACTCTACAGAAACTCTGGCCCAAGGATCAGTCCTCTCAATTCTTCAAGGAGATAAGACACAGCATGGCCTTGGTTGCATATCAGACACTGAGATGCCTTTGATGGGGAACAGCTTGCAAACACAAATAACGGGATGAGCTGTAAGGATCACCAGGCTCTGAGTCGGTCAATGTGTTCCTTTCAGGATGTCACTCATATTCCAGGCACAGACAGTTTTGGTGGCAAGACTTCAAGATCCCATTCTGTCCCAGACAAGGACTTCTCCATGCCCTTCATTGTTTGTCCTATTTTTCCTTTCCTTGGTTGATGATATTCATGAATAACTGGTCATCCATCATGATGACTGCAACAGTGGTCACAAGGAAGCTGACCCAGGGACGTCAGGCTCAGCCATCATCACTGCAGAGAGAGATATGTGGACGCTTCTCTGTTGACAGGGGTCAAGAGCACAGTGGCATGTTATTCTGTGCAGTCTACATTTCCAAAGTCGCCCCACACCTCCCTTTTAATCAGCCTTTCCCCTGCATACTTGACCTCCTCAAAGGAAGAAAACTGACGGAGCCTCTCACTCGGTCCTCTGGGCCCTGAGACAAATGACTGTCCCCCAGATGGGCCGTTGGCAGAGGCTGGACACCAGCCCCCCTTTGGGCTCTCTGACAGTTGTGATCTGGCAAACGCACACCCTGCTGGCTCACCTGGCCTGGTGCTGGTTGTCCGCATGTGGGGTCTGAGGTCTCAGGCACAGTCCTGCATGTCACTGCCATCCTGACCTCATCTCTGAACCATTAGAGCTGTGGCCACACTTACGCTACCATCAAGAGAAGCTCGCCCTCAAGGAAGGCTTACTAGAGAGAAAATCCCTGAACTCCTTCATCTTCAAGAAGCACTTATTAAGGTCCTATTTATAGAGCTACGCACTGCTGGAAGCCACCCTCCATCCACTCTCCCACTCTCCCATGGCAACACAGCTAGGGCTGCGGTAGAGGCAAGCAGACGGTGCCACCGGGGGCGAGGGGGGCTGAAACCCAGACTGCCTTCTGCTCACAGGCCAAGAGATCCAGGCCCACAAACACACAACGGTGCCAAAGCCAAGCTGAGCAGACCCTGGGCTTTGTTCCAGGCAGCAGGGATCGTTCGGCTCTTGAGGGGGTCGTGTGGCACTGTCCTGGCCAACGAGAAACAGACAGATGTCTGCTAGATGGAGCTTCTGGAAAAATGACTTGTTTTCCTTATAAAAAGGGAATTCAGCTGGCATGTGCCTTTTGTCCCTTATCTTCTCCTATTCCTGTTAGAACACGGGCAGGAGGTTTGAAGGTGAAGCCACATTTTTTTAAAATGGCAAATATGTGCGTAAATAATTTTAAAAAACATTTTCATGTTATTTTTTAAATGTCTTAAATGACAACTATTTAAAGAAAATATAATTACAGTCTATTGTGGGTCTATAACATCCATAGGAAAAAAGCATGACAAAAATACTTGTATATCAGTATTCATAGCATACTTCGTCATAATAGCCAGAAGCTGAAAGAAAAGTGTCCATCAACAGATGAATGAATAAACTAATTGTGATAGGTGCATAAGATGGCGTTTTTAAAAAAGTTTTCACAGTTCTACTAATCCTCTGGTGAAAAATCGGCACCGTCGCCGATGAAGGCACTGATGACTCTGTTTTCCAAGCTCCAGCTTGGCCTCTGCAGGCCCCCTGACGTTCTTCTCTCTGCTCCTGCATTCCTTTTTCTGTCTCCTCGAGGCATTTTTCTTCTCAGACAGGCCATGCCTTGCAAGTGTGTGTTTGGGTTCATTTTGCTGTGCATAATCCAAGGAATTGTAAATCATAACTAAGCCAGTTGTCTTGCTGCCACCAAAGTAGGCTCTGATCCCAAGCACAGAGATGACATCTGGCGTGGTCTGTGTGCGCTGGCCAGCTCTTCCTGAATTTCTGTCTTGGGCGCTGTTGCCTTCCCAGGGTGAAGGGCGTCGATGACCATGTGCTTCCACTGAAGAGGTCATGAGCTTCCTGGAGAGTCACCATGACAGCCATGAAGGCACGTGGTCCTCAGGCAGCCGGGAGGGGACGAGCCACGGCAGGAGGCGAGGAGCCGGGCGGCCTGTTTGAGCAGCTGCGGCAGCACCAGGCCGGTGTGCCTGACTAGGAGTGGCACAGGAGTCATGAATCCCCAACACGGACGAAGCGCCACCATCTTGTCCCCGTGACCACGGCCGAACGCGGCCCTAACCGCTGCATTATCTTAGGGCCTCAAAGCAAGCGCGTCAAGTGTAGTGCTCCAGCCTACTGATGATTCTCAAGAGCAATGACACTTGCAATAATCCTGACGATAATAATTACCGTTATTAGTTTAAGGACTGCGCTGGCACCTTCCTACACGTTAGCCCGAATCTTCACGGCACCTCTGCAAGCTAAGCGTCACCTGCTGTTTGACACATAAAGAAATAAGCTGCTCAAGGTCAGGCAGCTCGCTCAATGACATCCGGGCAGGAAGTGGAGACACAGATGCGCTCGTCTCTGCGGACCCAGAGGCCGTGCTTTGTTATCAACAGGTCTGGCGGCCATCCCGAGGCTCCCCTCTGGAACCCACGCACCCTTGCTTCATGAGGTAGCCACCCATGCATGGACACCTTGGATGGTTGCAAAGCCCTTCCTATATTGAGCTCAGGTCTGCCGTGCCCCCCGTCCCCCGAGCTGCCATCCAAGAGACAGTGGGTTCCATCTGCCACTCAACTTCCTTTGGTTATTTGGGATGGCTTTCCCACCTCCCCTTGTCTTCCCTTCATTCCTCTTGCTCTCTGGGGCATTTCTGCACTACCCCTGACATGTAGAAAGGTGCCGATGACACAGCACTGGGACTGGCATGCAGGGGGCCTGCAGGCCCATCTGGAGGGACGAGTCAGGCCATCACTGTGCCAGGCAGAGCTTTCTCGGGGGTCATCTCCCTGAATCGTCTGAGAACACTGGGAAGTGGTTGCCAGTGATCCCCAATTCAAGATGAGGAAGCTGATCCTGAGTGATGTTAGTGGCTTCCCAAGTGGCAGAGCCAGTAGTGGCGTCCAGGCCAGTCTCACTCAACACCAGGAACTCAGATAAATACATCTGTAAACTGAACTGCAGACATTGCAAGATGCCAGAGGCTTACATCATCACCATCTCCCAGCCCCTCAGCTGAGGGCCAAGGCAGCCCAGGTCCTCGCTAGAGAACGCACAGGTAGCTGCCAGAAGAACTGCAGTGGGCCTGGGGTCTCACCATGCCAATCACCCTCCCTTACAGCCCAGCTGCCTGGTCACCATGGGACCAGGAACTCAGCCGCAGGGTGAATGCATCACAGTACCTGGATTTCAGCCTCCTGACTGAGTGCACACAGGCCAGATGGACCTCGGGGCCAGGCCTCAGCCCCCAGAGGGGATGACCATGGGTCAGATCTCAGCCGCCAGAGGGGATGACCACAGGGCCATATCTCAGCCGCCAGAGGGGATGACCACGGGGCCATGTCTCAGCCCCCAGAGTAGAAGGACCTCGGGGCCAGGTATCAATTCCCAGAGTGGATGGATCTGAACTGACACCCTCCGGGCAGGAAGACCATGCTTTCTGGTGTCCCCCCACAGCCAGCCCTGGGTTCTGACTGTGAGTCTGCCACTTGCCCCTCTGTGGCGGACCCTGTGCCATGAGGTCTTGGTGAGGCCCGTGTTTCTCTGCTCCACCGTGAGAGAACAAGGAGAGAGAACATCTGGGAAGCAGGGGTCACACCCATCTCCACTGGTCCAGACAAGTGGACTACAAGACCTGTTGCGGCTGCAGAGACAGCTGCCTGCTCCATCCATCCATGGAACTTTCTCAAAACCAAACCAGACCACAAACTGCACGGGCTACCCGGGAGAGAGCGGAGCCCTCAGCCCACCAGCACAGAGAGCCCCCAGCTGCCAATGGGTGTGGCTGGCATGAGAAAACCAGGCAGGAAGTCCCCCAAACCATGCCTTCCTAAAAGGCAGAAAGTGCCTGAGTGGAAGAAACTGCTTTCCTTTGCCCGAAGCGCGTCCCCTTCTGGGGAGATCACTGTGAGAGGGGCAGGTGCTTTGCTGTGTTGGAAAGTGAGGGGCATTTCTTATCCAGTTCTCTGGCACAGAGAAATGAGGGAAGAGGAGAGCAGGTGAGTGAACCAGGAGCTTACTGCTTCAGGTGCCAGGACGGGGAGCTGCAAATACCCATCCTGTTCCCTGAGTGGTCTGAGGTGATGGGGTCAGCAATGCCTCTGCAGAGGGGAAGTAGGGACTGAATGACCCCCGACCCTCATGAGCTTTGAAGGCCAAGGGAAGGGAAGGGGAGAAGCATCCGGAACACAGGCTGCAGGAGCTCTCGGCCAAGCTTCCCTGCGAATCCAGAGTTTGCACAGATGTCGTGTGGATGCACTGAATGCCTCTTAGGTCACGTGGCAACAGTGGCTGGATATGTGACCGACGGCTCTAGAGGAGATGCCCATGTCCCACCCACAACGAGGTGGCCTCATGCCTCTGTCCAGCCTGAACTGCTCGTATTAAGGTACACAGGTCTTTGGGCAGAGAATTATTTTATGTTGGGATTTTGACCATCTTCTGGCCAGTGGATCTTTAAAATACTGGATTGGAAGGTGCTGGTTTGATTTAAAACACGTATTTGTGTGGAGAAGGATAGGCACCGACTTCAGGTTCAGAGGGAAGCAGGCGAGCCGACTCCGTCTCCTTGGAGACAGTGTCTCTTAAACTGCGTTTGAGCCTCGGACAGGAAATCCAGGGTGGCAGGACCAGTGCAGTTCTCCACTCAGGCTGGAGGCCCTGGAAGGCCTCCTCACACGTGGGCCCCACCTGGCACAGGTGCAGGTTTCCACGGTGTCTCCGCCGGCACATCTGGCCCCTGGGCAGCCCATCCACCCACGCTGGCTTAAACGTAAGCCCATGGCCACAGCTTGTCATTTTCAGACAGCTTTAAAAGGTGTGACATTCTCCCTTAAACCAAAGAAGGGAGGAGAGGGCCAGTTTCCTGCCCTGTGGCCCCAATTTCTGATGCTGCTGGCCACCTTTCTCTTTCCTGAGACATGGAACCTTCTGGACTCTTTTGTCAGGTCCCTCTCCTCTTCACACCCAACAGGCTTCTCAAGGTCCCCTCCTCTCCATGCTTGGAGGGTCACCCACAGCCATTCTGCGTTTTTGAAGAGGTGTCCTCAGCTGCGCTTGCTGCCCAGCTGCTCCAGGAGAGCCCCTGGTGGCCACATTCAGGCCACAAGCTCTTTCACCACCCTCGGTCCAGGCCATCAGCTGGTAATGACACCACCATGCCAAGAATGGGACAAGTCTCATTCTCTCCCCCTGGAATGTGAATGGAAAACTACCAAGAAATGGAGACAGTTGGTGGGACATGCAAATCCTCACGCTTCAGACCAGGCTTCTTACTGGCTGCCTGTGGGCAGCATCAGACTAGCAGGTGCATCTCGTTTGTGCTCGTTGGGTGGTACCACATCAAAAGAATTTAAAATTAATTGCCACCATTTAAAAATTGGGAGATTCTTTTGAAAAGTAGTATTTCTGGTTCTTCTTTCACATGAAGATTTTCGTGTGAACTCAAGGGCAGGACTTTATCATGTTCACAGCTGAGTCATTCATTGTTTGTGGAATGAATAAAGGATGAATGAATGAATCTGGCAAAGTGGGGCTCCCAGTCCTGTAGGATTAGATCAGAGCTGAACAGCACCCAATTGCCCAGGGTGCTCTCTCCAGTCCATCACAGACCCTGCCTTTCCCTTGCTGCTATTCATCACAAGATGTGCATTGTCACTTTTCTTACACTTGACCCCTTGCCTGGCCCTGCAAGCATTTACCTTTGTAACTCAGAGGTAAGGAAGGGCTAGAGAGACCATGACAGACCATGACTAAGCCAAAGAGAAGAGGGGACAGAAACTATTAGTAAGCTGTTGCTTTGAAGAAGAAAAAAGATATATACACGGAGAGAAAGAATAAACAAGATGACAGCAGAAGCAGGAAGGGAAAGACATCAAAAGGAGAGAGAAGTGAGGAGGAGCCCAGTTCCATGTTGAGCCAAGCATGGAGAGAAGGTGGAGAGCCCCCACCAGTGCCCCCACCCCCACCCCCTCCATGGAAGTATACTTCCTTGTTGAGCTTGGCCATGTGACTTGTTTGGCCCACGGGATGCTAGCAGATATAACATAAGCAAGGGTTCAATTGTGTTCTGATAGTGGGCTTGTCTTCTTGCGCCACTGTCATCATCATGGAAAGAGCTTCCTTTCACGTGACTGTTGTTTGCCTGGGTCCCAAATTGAACCAAATAGACCCAAACCTAATGGGCAGCAAGGAGCTAAGCCAAGCACAGTCTAGCCTTGGGCAGTGGAACCACCCCATCTGACTTGTAGATGCATGAGAAATGAATGTTTATCATTGCATACCACTGTGAATTTGAGGCTATTTATTACACAGCAATTGCTGACTGATTCAGTCCAGTTCTCCAGCTCTCTTTGTGTGAAACTTGGCCCTCCTATAGTTACCTCCTACAGATCCATATGTGTGCCTTTAAAATAAACCAGCATCTCTTCCAGGTGACCAAGATGGTGGTGTACAATGCTCCAGGGTGCTGATCACCTACAGAATCATTGAACAACTAGCAGAAAACCTAGCAGAACCACCTTCCTCAAAACTCTGGAAAACAGCTAAAGGGCTGAGTGACTGGGCAAGTGCTGATCAAGAAAATGCAGCTATAAAAATTATAGGAGAAGCTCATAGCACCTTTCCTGGTACAGTGTGGAGCCAGCCTACGTTCCATTGTAGGTCCCTGGTTCTGTTCTGAAGGGAGTAAAGTAACCTTTATGTGCATATTGGCATGCCTATATGCCCATGACAATCTATCAGGTTACAGCCTGAAAAACTGAACCAGGAAACGCATGTCTGGCTTGCCCTTCCAGAACTTGCCCTTCAGACAGAAGCAGCTTCTGGAAACCTAAAGCAGTGTAAGAAATAATTAAGTCCAAGGGGTCTGGGGCAAAGGATTACCTGCTTTAAGTCATACATTAGAGCACACAGGAGGGAGAGAAAGCCTATTTCATAGCTAGTAGAGGAAGCATTCAAATTCCTGTGAATGCAGGAATAAGCAAGCACAAACCCAGGAAACTATGCAGGCTCAGAAAAGACAAAGAAGACCCTGACTTCACTTTTGTCTTGGGCTGATCTTCATAGGAGGGCTAAACTCTGAAGGAGAGCACCAGACAATGCAGAACCAATTTGAGACTGTGAAAGGTGATTTTCTTAAAATATTGGATTGTTTGTTTTTGTTAGCTCCTGGCTCTCAAGGAAATCTCTGTCATATAACTAGTTGGATACAAACTTAAGGAACAGACATCTCAGGGAATAAATCCGAGTCAGCACTTCAACATATTAAAATGTACAGTGTACAGAAAAATTACAAGACAAACAGCAAATGATGGCCCATCTAAAGGAACAATGTAAAAATCCAGAAACCATCCATGAAGAAGACCAGATTTTGGATATACCAGACAAAGACCTAAAAAAAATCTTCAGTATGCTCAAGGATATAAAGGAAAACACAGAGAAAGAACTGAGTGATATCAGGAACACAATGGATAAACAATATGAGAATCTCAATAAAGAAACAGAAGTTTTAAAAAGGAACCAAACAGAATTGCTGGTGTTGAAGACCATAATAACTGAAATGAAAAATGCCCAGGAGGGTCTCAGGAGCACATTGGAGCTGGCAGAAGAATGAATCGGTGACTTGAAGACAACTCTTTAAATGAATCAGGCTGAGGAGCAGAAAGAAAAAAGAATTATTAAAAGAGAAAATAGCCTAAGACACTTCTGGGACACCATGAAGTACACCCATATACACATTATGGGAATCCCAGTAGAAGAAAGAGAGAAAGAGGGAAGAGGGGGAGGGAAAGGGGTACAGGGGGAGAGGGGAAGTGGGGAGAGGGGGAGAGGAAGAAAGAGGGAGAGAAGGAGATGCAGAAAGAATAGTCAAAGAAATAATGACAGGAAACTTCCCAAACTTAGCAAAAAGACATGAATATGCACATCCTAGAAGCTCAGAGAACACCAAACAGGATGAACATGAAGAAAAATATAGCCCACCATATACTGATTACACTATCAAATGCAAAGAACAAGTAGAGCGTTCTGAAAGCAGCAAGAGAAAAGCAATGTGTTACATACAAGGAAGTCTCAATTAGGTTGAGTGCCAATTTCTCACCAGAAACCATGGAGGCAAAAAGGCAGTGGCTTGAAATACTTGAAGTGCTGAAGGAAAACCACTGCCAGTCAGGAATTTTATATCCAGCAAGACTCTCTTTCAAAAAATGAGGGAGAGATTAAGACATTCTGAGGTGAAAAGAAGTTGGGAGAGTTCATCACCACTAGACCTGCCCTACCAGCAATGCTAAAGAGAGTTCTTCAGACTGAAAGGAAAGGACACTAGGCAGTAGTTCAAAGCAGCATAAAGAAATAAAGACCTGTGTTAAAGGTAACCATTTGAGTAATTATAAATGCCAGAATTATTGTATTGTTTGGTGTGTAACTCCACTTCTTATTTCCCACACCTGCTAAAATGCAAATGCATAAAAAGTAATGAAAAATCTAGGATTTTAAGGGAGCAGGTATGGATCAAGTGATTGGGTGCCTCCCTCTCACATGGGTGTTCCTGGGTTCGGTTCCCAGTGCCTCCTAAAAAGAAGATGAGCAGACACAGAGAGCACACAATGAACAGACATAGAAAGCAGACAGTGAGCACAAGCAACAAGGTGGGGGAAGAAATAAATAAATAAAATAAATCCTAAAAAATAATCTAGGATTTTAAACATACAATGTACAAAGATATAAGTGGTAGCAAGTACAAAAATGGTAGGGGGGACAGAGGGATATAGAAAAAGCATATGCACATGCTATTGAAGTTAAGTTGGTATCAAAGCAAATATGATTGTTATATATTTAGGATGTTAAAATTTAACCCCAAGGTAACCACAAGGAAAAAGATGAAAAATATATCCAGTTAGAAATGAGAAGGCACTCAATATAGTACAATACAGAAAAGCAAATAAATATAAAAGAAGGCTTTAATGGACATTAGAGACAAAAAAGATATAAGGCTTACAAAGGCCAAATAGCAAATGGCAGAAGAAATTCCTGTATTACCAGTAACAACTTTAAAAGTAAATGGATTAAACTCTCCAGGCAAAAGGCAGAGATTGGAAGAATGGATTAAAAAGCATGACCAAACTATATTTCTGCAAGCGACACACCTTAAAAGTCAAAGATATAAGTAGGTGGAAGGTGAAAGGATGGAAAAATTACATACCATGCAAGTAGTAACCAAAAGAGAGCCAGGGTGGCTATGCTAATATCAGATAAAATAGACGTTAAGTCAAAAATAGTTACGAGGGACAAAGATGGTCATTACATACGGATAAAGGTGACAATTCAATGGGAAGATGTAACAATTATAAATATATATGCACCTAAGAGCAGAGCCCCACAATATATAAAGCAAATACTGACAGATGGTTCTCTATTAATAATGGGAGACTTTAACACAGCATTCTCAATAATGAATAGAACCTCTAAGCAGAAGATCAATAAGGAAGTATAGGACTTGAATGATAAACTGAACCAACTAGACCTAACAGACACATATAGAACACTGCACCCAACAAAAACAGAATACACATTCTGCTTGAGTGAACATGGATCATTCTCTAGGATAGACCATATGATGGGTCACAAAACAAGTCTCAATAAATTAAAAATTATTGAAATCATATCATGTATATTCTTCGACCATAACAGTACAATGCTAGAAATCAATAACAGATGGAGAAAGGGAAAATTCACAGAATATGGAAACTAAACAACATAGTTTTAACTAACCAATGGCTTAAAGAGTAAATCAGAAGAGAAATTAGGAAATATTTTTAGGCAAATGAAAATGGAAATACAACATACCAAAATTTAGGATGCAGTGAAGGCAGTGCTGAGAGGGAAATTTATAGCTCTAAATGCCTACATTTAAAAAAAAAGAAAGACTTCAAATCAGAGACCTAACTTCAAAACTGGAAGAACTAGAAAAAAGAATAGCAAACCAAGCCCAAAGCAAGCAGAACAAAGGATATACAAAAGATTAGAGCGGAGATAAATGAAATAGAAAATAAAAAGCAATAGAGAGAATCAACAAAACCAAAAGTTGGTTCTTTGAAAAGATCAATAACATTGGCAAATCTTTAGCTAGACTGAAAAGGAAAAAAAGAAAAAGAAAAAGAAAATACAAATAACCAAAAACAGAAATGAAAAAGGGGACATTACTACTGAACCCTCTTAAATAAAAAGGGCTATAAGAGGATACTGTGAACAACTATATGCCAATAAGTTAGATAAACTAGATGAAATGGAAAAAATCTTAGAAACACAGAATCTACCTACATTGACTCAAGAAGAAATAGAAGATCTCAAAAAACCAATTACTAGTACAGAGACTGATCAGTAATCAAAAACCTCCCAAGAAAGAAAAGCCAGAACGAGATGGCTTTACAGGGGAATGCTACCAAACATTCCAAGGAGGGAACATTCTCTCATTCTATGAGTCCAACATCACCCTCACACCAAAGATGGATAAAGATACCACAAGAAAGGAAAACAACAGACCAATATTTCTCATGAATATAGATGTAAAAATCCTCACTAAAATACTAGCAAACCAAATCCAATGACATATTAAAAGAATTAAAGTGGGATTTATCCCTGATATGCAATGTGGTTCAATATAAGAAAATCAATTACTATAATATACCACATTAACAATGAAGGAAAAAAAAACAAACACATGATCATCTCAATTGATGCAGAAAAAGCATTTGATAAAGTACAGCACCATTTCTTGATTTAAAAAACATTCAGAACACTAGGAAGAGAAGGAAAGTTCCTCAACATGATAAAGAACATATATGAAAAGCCCAAATCTAATATCCTACTTATTGGTGAAAGATCAGGAACAAGATAAGGATGCCCAGTATCACCACTGTTATTCAACACTGTACTGGAAGTTCTTGCCAGAGCAATTAGGCAAGAAAAAGGAATAAAAGGCATCCAATTTGGCAATGAAGAAGTAGAACTTTCCCTATTTGCAGATGATATGATCCTATATTCAGAAAATCCTGAAAAATCCAAAACAAAGCTCCTAGAGCTAATAAATGAATTCAGCAAAGTAGTGGTGTACAAGATAAACACCCCAAAACCCGTGGTGTTTCTATGCATAAGCAATGAATAACCAGAAGAAGAAATCGAGAAAAAAAAATCCATTTACAATAGCAACTAAAAGAATCCAATATCTAAGGAATAAATCTAGGCAAAGATGTAAAGGACTATACAAAGAAAACTATAAAACATTGCTGAAAGAAAATAGAGAGAGCAGATGTAGCTCAAGTGGTTGAGTGCCTGCTTCACATATATGAGGTCCTGGGTTCAATCCCTGGTACCTCCTAAAAAAAAAAAAAAAAGTAAAGAAGACCTAAGCAAATGGAAGGATATTACATGTTCATGGATTGGAAGACAAAATATCATTAAGATGTCAATACTACCCAAAGCAATGTATAGATTCAATGCAATCCCAATCAAACTTCTAACACCCTTCTTTGCAGAAATGGAAAAGCCAATCATTAAATGTATGTAGAAGGGTCAGGGGCCCTGGATAGCTAAAGCCATCTTGAAAGAGAAGAATGAAGTTGAAGGACTCACACTTCCCAGTCTTCAAAATTGTTACAAAGCCACAGTAATCAATATAACATGGTACTGACAAAAGGACAGATATATAGACCAATGGAATAGAATTGAGACCTCAAAAATCAACCCTCACTTTTAAGGCCAATTGATTTTTGTCAAGGGGGCAAAGACAACTCAATTGGTAAAGAATAGTTACTAAGTTGCTAAGAAAACTGGATCTCCTTTTGAAAAAAAAGGAAGGAGGATCCCTACCTCATGCCATATATAAATATCAACTCAAAATGAATCAAAGACCTTAATATAATCTAGAACTATTAAACTCCTAGAAGAAAATGTAGGGAAGAATCTTCAGGACCTTATGCTTAGCAATGGTTTCTTAGACTTTATACACAAAGCACAAGCAACAAAAGAAAAAAATAGATAAATGGGACCTCACCAAAATTAAAAACTTTTGTTCCTCAAAGGACTTTATCATGAAAGTAAAAAGACAACCTATACAATGAGAGAAAATATTTGGAAACCACATATCCAATATAGGATTAATATCCAGTATATATAAATAAATCCTTCAACTTTACAACAAAAAGATAAACAACCCAGTTAACAAATGGGTAGAAGACTTGAACAGACATCTCTCCAAAGAAGATATACAAATGGCCAGAAAGCACATGAAAAGATGCTCAACATCATTAGCCACCAGGGAAATGCAAATCAAAACCACAATGGGATACCATTTCATACTCATTAGAATGGCTGGCATTAAAAAAACGGAAAACGGGAAGCGGCTGTGGCTCAATCAGTAGGGCTCCCGTTTACCATATGGGAGGCCCCGGGTTCGGTTCCCAGGGCCTCCTGGTGAAGGCAAGCCCGCCCGCACGGCGTGGTTAGCTGACCCAGCGAGCACAAGCAGCAAGGGGGGGATAAATGAATAAATAACTAAAATCTTTAAAAAAAAAAAAACGGAAAATAGCAAGTGTTGGAGAAGATGAGGAGTAAGAGGAACACTCATTCATCGCTGGTGGGAATGTAAAATGGAGCAGCCATTGCGGAAGACAGTTTGGCAGTTCCTCAGAAAGCTAAGTATAGAATTTCCATATGACCTGGCAATCCCGCCATTAGGTATATACCCAAAAGAATTGAAAACAGGAACTTGAACAGATATTTGCACATGGATGCTCATAGCAGCATTATTCACAATTGCCAAGAGATGGAAGCAACGCAAGTGTCCATCAACCGATGAATGGATAAATAAAATGTGATATATACACACAGTGTAATATTATTCAGCCATTTTTACTTTTTAGGAATGAAGTCCTGGCATATGCGACAACAGGGATGAACCTTGAAGACATTATGTTGAGTGAAACAAGCCCCACAAAAGGACAAATATTCTATGATCTTACTGTACTGATTTTGAATAAGGGTCTTTGCAGATGTTTTTGTTTGTCTTGTTTTGAGGTACCAGGGCTGGGGATTGAACCCAGGGCCTCGTATGTGGGAAGCCGTCTCTCAGCCACTGAACCACATTGGCTCCACACTGTACTGAAACAATTAAAACAAGCAAACTCATAGAGTCAGAATCTAGAAAATATAGGTTACCAGGGGATGGGGCGGGGCAGGGAATGGGAAGTTGAGGCTTAAAATGGTCAGGCCCCTCTCTGGAACGATGGAGATGTTTGGTAAGGACAGGGGTGAGGGCGGCACAGTATTGCGAACTCAACTAACAGCGCTGAAATGTGTTTTATTAATATGTTAGATTGCATGTATGGTAACAGAATAATTTTTTAAAAATCCAAACTGAACTCTAAGTTAAACCATGGACTTTATTAAAATGTTATAAAGATGTGTTATCATCAATTATAACAAATGTTCCACACCAGTGCAAGGTGTTGTAGTACATGGGAATCCTGTATTTTATGCACGATTGTTCTGTAAACCCACAACTTCTCTAATGAAGGAAAAAAGAGAGAAAGAAAATCAGTCCCCAAACTTGAGAGATCCTAAGAGTTTCTGCTGCTTGTGGCTGGTTGTGTCCAACTGAAACATCTCCAAGCTCCTATCTCTGGCTCCAGCCATTTACTCTCCAGGCACCATTTGCTCAGTCATCTAAGGAAGTCCAAATTTTGGTAGAACAATCCTGGGTTCAAATCTGACTTCTTCCACTTATAAGTAGTATGCCCTTGGGCGATTCTTTCACTTCCCTGCACTCAGTTTCCCTAATTGTAAAAGGAGATCAGTGATTGAGCATTACCTTTGAAAAAGCTATATGAAATAACTAGTACTGAGTAGTACACAATAGGTGTTCAATAAATGTTTGTTTCCTTCTCTGCCAGCATCCCCGACTCTGCCACCCCAGTATATCTTCCTAGACTTCTACCCTGACCCTGTTGCCCTCTTACTGTCAGCGGGTCCCTTTTCACCACTGAATGAAGTGAGCAGATTGAAGCCTGCCCAGATTTGGCTCCAGCCACCTCTCTGGCATTGTCATCCTCTGTCCCACCTTCTTTTTTTTTTTTTAATTAAACTTTTTTATTTTGAAAGAATCTTTAGATTACATAAATGTTACATAAAAAATACAGGGTATTCTCATCTGCCCCACATCTTTCCCACATTACCAACATCCTTCATTAGTGTGGTCTGCCACCCCACCTCCTAAACCCAACAGCCCACCAAGCTGGGCCAGCTGATGGTAGACTCATACATAGAGATGGGAAGTGATCCAATTCAGCACCTTTGACAGGGATGCTGACTGGGCCAGAGGGATGGAGTAACTCACCAGGTCTTCCTTTAGTCACCGGAGGTGCTGGGCCTAAGACCTCAGGCCTCTCATTCCTCCCAGGAGGTCCTCTCTGCTTCCTCGTTAGGTGACTTACACCCACAGAGGAGTATCAGATGTGCCACAGAGCCTCCAGTGAGTGGGGTATTGGAAATTACTCTCTGCTCTGTAGAATTCAGGTTTCCTTTAGAGCATACTTTCCTTTCTAAGGTCCTTGAATTATTTATTCATTTTTTTTGCTTTATCTATTCATTTACTCAACCAATATTTGTCCTGGATGCTGGGAATGCAGTAACAGTCAAGGCAGAGCAAGTCCTTGTCCCCTAAGACCCTGTACTCCAGTGGTTGATATTGTCGGGGAAGAAAGGCAGGAGGGCACCCAGGGAAGAACTACCTCTAAAAAGAAGTCTTTTCAGTCCCCTTAGTGTTTTATCAAAACAAACCGTAGATATGGATCTTCTATACTGGTGGCAGCTCTGCAGCACGGACCTGTCTTATCTTACAAGGTAGGGCTGTATCTAAAAGACTCACAAATTCAGCTTTCCCCATCGGATTTTAAAATTCCCTGCGATGGAATTTGAGCTCTAAAAGTTATCATATAGAGGCAGATGCTATTTAAAATCCATGAGGGGGAAGCGGATGTGGCTCAATCGATTGGGCTCCCGTCTACCATAGGGTTCGATTCCTGGGGCCTCCTGGTGAAAAGCAAGCTGGCCCGTGCGGCGAGCTGGCCCGAGCAGAGTGCTGGCCCACATGGAGTGCTGGCCTGCACAGGAATGCCAGCCCACATGGAGAGCTGGTGCAGCAAGATGACCCAACAAAAAGAGACACAAAGTGGAGACAGTAAGAGACGCAGCAGACCAGGCAGCTGAGGTGGCACAAGAGACTGAGCGCCTCTTTCCGCTCCGGAAGGTCCCAGGACCAGTTCCCGGCGCTGCCTAAAGAACACAGAGAGCAGACAGTGAGCAGAGAGCAAGGAGGGGAGGCGGGGAGAAGGAAGGAAGGAAGGAAGGAAGGAAGGAAGGAAGGAAGGAAGGAA